>JACVEX010000523.1:38466-225339 GCA_017948575.1 Williopsis subsufficiens
AAGCTCATTTGAGAACGATACATCTCATCTGGATTTTATTAGATATTGACCTATCAACTTTATAAGGGAATCCATCTGATTACACAAATGTCCTTCAAGCCGGCTTTGCTAGTCATTGACATTCAACATGATTTCCTCCCAGGGGGTGCTCTCGCTGTTAATAAAGGTGATGAAATCATTCCAGGTGTGTTGGACCTCTTAGACTTCTCCAAGTATAAGTGGGCGTCTGTGGTGTACAGCCAAGATTGGCACCCAAAAGACCATACTTCGTTCGCCTCAAACCATGCGAATGCTAAACCATATGAAGAGGTCAAGTTCACTTCAACAAAGGACCCCAATATTGCCTCTATGGAGACCGTTTGGCCAGACCATTGTGTTCAACACACATACGGTGCCAATTTTCCTGAAGAGTTGATCGAGGCGTATAAAAAAGTCCCTGTGGAGAAGACCATCATCCAGAAGGGTCAATTACAAGACCGTGACTATTATAGTGCCTTCAATGACATCTGGGATGATGATCATACAGACTTGGGTCCATTCTTGAAAGAGCAGGGAATTACCCATGTCTTTGTTGTTGGTTTGGCCTACGACTACTGTGTCAAGTTCAGTTCTGTGTCTAGTGCTAAATTAGGTTTCAAAACATATGTTATCAAGCCATTGGCCAAAGCCATCTTACTCGATAAGATCAATGAGACCGACTCTTACTATAGGGACAATGGCGTCACAATAATTGAGAGCTTGGACGATGAGGCCCTAGTGGCTGTGAAGACTTGAATTGCTGAAGTGCGCGGGCTTACTAACTGGTTTTAGCAAGGTCTATTGGTTATGAATATATGATATTAGTAATTGGTACTTTGTAAGTGACAAATGTACACTCACATATCTATATATTCGGAGAGCTACGTTGATTCGGCGAATTGTTGTATGTTTCATCCTCTGCTCATCATCTGTCATTCGTGACAAAGCCAGTCAAGTAATCGGGGACACAACAGAGCAACCAAGAGATAAAATATAAAAAGGAGCTCAAAAAACGCTCACCAAATTCGAACATCTGGAGATTTTAGAGGTCATAAACGGAATCACACGCCTAACAATGTCACAAGCAGTATGTTTTTCAATATCACAGCTAGGCTTGCCTCTTTCATAAATACTAACAATAGGAGGCTAAACAAGGTATCAAGATCCTGGAGTTTGCAGGTAAAGACGGTGCTTACAAGAGAAAGCAGTCTGTGTTTAGAAACTTTGTTTCTTCTAAGCCAGGCTCCCAGTTCACCCCAGAAGCAGGAAGATACCATGTCTATATCAGTCTTGCTTGTCCTTGGGCACACCGCGTTTTGATCTACTTACAGACAAAGGGTTTGATCAAAGACTTCAACCCGGTGACCTCCAGTGTATCCAAGGACTCAATCATTGGCCTGAGTGTCGTCCATTGGAGTATGGATTCCAAGGGTTGGAGATTTCCTAGTGAAGATGACCCATGTGACGCTGCAACATCGGAGCCATTGTACGGGTTTAAGAGACTGTCCGACTTGTACTATAAAGCCAATCCGGAATATGATGGTAGATTCACAGTCCCTGTCTTCTGGGATAAGAAAACTGAAACCATTGTTAACAATGAAAGTTCTGAGATTATCAGGTTCTTGAACACTGAGTTCAACGATTTGATTGAAGACCCTGAGAAGAAGGCCTTGGACTATGCTCCAGCTGAACTACTTTCTAAGATTGATGATATGAATGAATTGGTGTATGAGAATATAAACAATGCTGTTTACAAGTCCGGATTTGCTACAAAGCAAGAGGTCTATGAGGAGGAGGTTACCAACCTGTTTGACCATTTGGAGAAAGTCGAAAAGATCTTGAAAAGTAACAAAGAAGAAAAGGGCTGGAGGTACCTCTTGGGTGATAGCTTGACCGAAGCAGATATCAGACTCTTCACAACCATCATCAGATTCGATCCTGTCTATGTGCAACATTTTAAGTGTAACCTTGGTATGATCCGTTTTGATTTTCCATTTTTGCACGACTGGGTTAGAGATATCTACTGGAACTATCCATTGATCAGGAATACTGTTCACTTTGACCATATCAAGTTCCACTATACTAAGTCTCACATTGCAATTAACCCGTATCACATCACTCCATTGGGACCAGTTCCACACATTATGCCTTTAGGAAAATAAGTTTATGACATTAGGTGTTCATTTGACTTGTAGAATTATTGCTTATTTATGGTGGATCTTTCGAGTTAGGAAAAGTGGGAGATATGTATTAGGCTGATTTTCTATTTCAAATTTCTCAGACACACAATCAGAATCAAATTCTGAGGAAAACGTAAAAAAATCAAAAAAATTCTGAGAAATGTGCGATAAAAGGCATATAGATAAATCTAATAGCTATTAGAAATCCTATCGTCACCGTAAAATAGAAGTCCAACGCCAATTACGCCACCAAAGAGCTGTTGAGACTTTCATTGAATATTGCGGAACTCCACAGCAAACTGGCGCGATAGATCAGATTAACGCCAACGTTTCCTAAAGCTGAAATCGCGAAAACAATTTGTCAACTTTTGCGTACGGGATTTGAAGAAATTGCGCAATTAGTAATTTTGACACCTTTGTTTCACCATAGAATAAGAGAATGTTGGCATTGGCAAAGTATGGTATGTAGGAAAAGTATATAAAGAGGGTCAATTCCTCCGCTGCTTTGTAGCCTATCTGGTCTTAATAAGAAGTACAACATATAGTAATATCACAATGTCCCGTACAGTTGCAGTCTATGGCCTGAATGGTCTCCTTGGTATTCACGTGATCAACGCCCTGCTCAGCCAACCATTTATCTCTAAGATCAAGACCCCAGTTAGACTTATTACATCCTCAGATAAGAGGGTGGTTGAGTCTGAAAAGGTCGAATACGTCAAGATTTCTGGTGTCGCTGATCTTAAGAACGCATTCGAAGGTATTGATGTCGTTGTAAATTTGAACAACTTCCCACACAGTGTGGCTCCAGAGTTGATTGATGCTCTTGTTGTGAACAGGGTTAAGTTATATATCCCTTCTCAGTTCGGTACTGATTTGGTCAATGCCCACAAAGACTTTCCAGGGTTCTTGGATTCCAAAGACTCTCACTCGAAAGCGGCTAGAGCCGCAGGTATTAAGACTGTGGATATCTATACTGGTCTCTTTCATCCGGCTGATCAAAAGTTCTTTGGTTCAAACTTCCAACTTTTAAAATTTGACGTTGATAAGCAGGAGGTTGAGATTATCGGTGATGACAACACTTTGATCAATCCATCCTTTTTGCCAGATGTTGGTAAAGTTGTTGCCGCCCTAGTGACTAAGGATGACTATGCTGCCATCCCAGACTACATTAGAACTTATTCTGATAGAGTCACTTTGGGTGATTTGGTCGCTCATTATGAGAAAGTCAACGGCACAACTTTGAACAAGAAGTACACTGATCGTCAAGAGTTGATCGCTGAAGCTAAGAGAAAATTTGAGAATTTCTCATTCCAGGACTTCTTGTTATACCTACAAGCCTTTGTTGCAGGTGGTGAAGGTAAAGGTGTTATTTTTGAACAAAACAATGACAGGGAGTTCATCAACCCTGGTGAATCTCTTTTCAAGTGGACTAAATACGTTATCTAAGCATTCTACACAGCTACTATTAACAATAAAGAGAGTATTCTTTCATATTCACCAGTACTCAAACGCTTATTCATTATTCAAGTTATCGAGAATATTCTTGGACTTGATAACTCTAGCTGCGATGTTCTCCAAAGTTTTGAGTTTAACAATAACTTGATCAGCAATATCAATAGTAGTAGCAGATGACACCAGATCACTTAAACACTTCGGATTAATCTTCTTAAAGTCCAACACAGAATCAATGGCCTGAACGGAATACATTCTTTGGACAATCCCAAGGAGCTTAGTAGATAGGTCCTTGTCCACTGAAATACTTGGAACAACAATCTCAAACGGTGCAGAGATGCACAAAACCTTATGAGAGCCACTTCTATGATATCTCAGTTCATAGATACCCTTTTCAAAGATGAGGAGATCACCTTTAAACTCTACGACACCAGATACAACATTTGAGCCATCCTTATGCTCCTTTTTCACGATACCACGTGATCTCTCATACGCATCTGGGTTCACTGCAATCCATTTACCAGAACTAGAGATGTTTGTGACCTTACGTGAAGACCCTGTGCGCATGACCTGATACAAACCAATCCAGTCCCTTGAGTCATGTATAGCTGGTGCCTTCCACTTCACAGATATTGGATTTCCAATCTCCACGGTGGAATCTGAAGTGCAGCCGACAATAGAAAGGCTGTAACCACTAGAGTGGGAGATCGACTCACGACGAAGAACAGGTCTCAGATCCTTGCTATGGATGACTTCAGATTGGGTACGTTTCTTGATGTAGGTATCAACACGACTGAAGGTATTGGTGTAAATGTTACCAATAGTATTGTTCAATTTACTTGGAAGAAGTTGCTTCAATGTTAGGGAAACACCAGAAACATTCTTCAACACTTGCTGTTCACCATATACTTTAATCATATGCGGTTTTTCCACAAAGGTCAAGTGCAAGGACATGTGAATGGTCCAAACCATAGCCAAGACAAAGACATAAGGGGAGTAAGTGATTAACACGGCTCCCCAGATACCAGCAACTCCAAGTAGTCTCTCCGGATCGTTCAAGTATCTATAGATACCTGACTTTGTCAAAGTTTTACTTGAGAGATTTGGAAGGAAGAAGTCACCATAGAACCATCCAAAGTCACCAATTGAAGTATAGATCGAGGAGCTTGTCCAAATTTGCAATAAAATCAAGAGACCACCAAGAATAACTCTCAGAAGAAGCCAGTTACCACTTTTGAATTGACCATTAAACACCTCGCGAGATGCAACGCCAAAGAAAGAAGTATATGACAATACAAGGAGAGCATTGTACAACACTTGCCAATTTGCATAGGCAGAAACATTGTCCAAGCCATATTTGAGATATATTCTAGTCCACCACTTCTCGGTACTTTGTTTCTGAAGGATGAAAGAGACAGAAAAAGCCTGGATAATCTTGATCAAAAGTGCAGAACCAAAGAGAACATCTGTCCATCTATCATCAGCAAAGTCGATTGCAAATGGTGTCAAAATAGAGAAGATGGCAATGGATAGTGTCATATAGTCCGTGATTCTGATAGGGTTGAAGTTCTTGAACACAATGAGTGGTCTAAGGTAGTGTTCACTATCCTCCAACTCTTCAACAAAGTGCTCACTGGTTTCAGAGCCATATGTCTTGATGATATGTGGCTCTTCAACATAGTTCAAGAAGAGGAACTGCAAAGTATGGGCAATCAAAGAGACAATCAAAATCAGATAAGATTTGGTGATCAAAGCAAATCCATAGTAACCAATGTATCCAATTGAATACATTGGATGTGGGGACAAGTTGAAAACACCATCGAAGATCAACTCGCTCTCTTGCAGGAAAAAGAAGTCACCCCAATACCAAGCATAATCTTTGACAACCCTATGAGCATCTATCTTGACCCACAGATTGAAGAGCACCATCAGCGAACCAAGAACGATTCTTGTATAGTTCAAGAAAGGAGTCTGGGAGAGGACGCTGTTTTGACCACATGTGTAGACTAGGAACATATAGGTCGTAAAGTCTTGCATCAAGATCAAGTCTACAAACTGTCTGAAGATGATCCAAGTGTTGAACTCGATAGGATAGTTTTCGACATCGTATGACTTACCCATTTTAGACTTGATCTCCAAATGAACCAATTTTTGCAATATAGTATTATTCTCATGTTTGAATAGCCCCTGACGCTTAGCAAAGTTCACTAAAGTGTTGTGATTAGATTGTCTGTACAAAATGAAACCGATACCGAGATTATAAGCCAATCTCCAAAAGGTATACAGAGCACAGAATCCATAGATTCTAGCCTGTTGGGTGCCCAGCCATCTGTACACACCCACGTTCGCCACCAATGATATGAAGATCAACACCTCAGCATAACTTTTCCGCAACGTCGGGTCAAAAAGAGATCTCACCATATCGTGGGTTTCTGGGACTTCAAACAAGACATCATCACTGGTACGACCTGTTGGCCTCTTATGATCATTAGTTGGCTTTTCACTGATGTTATCACTATCATTATTTGCCACTGAAAACAGAGAATCATCGCTGCTTTGGGTGCTTAATCGGCGTTCGCCCTCGCCTTGAGTAGCAACAGCAGAATGTGTCATCTTCTCTCTTAAATCGCCCTACTGTACTGTTGAAGTAGCCTCCTGATAAGCACGCCTTTAGTTGAGAAAGGGCTTTTTTGATGTGGATCGGAAGAAAGAGAAAGAGATCGTGTGCCGGCTTCGGTTTATCAAAAGTTTGGATAATGAAGAGCATGTGAAGAAAGGTAAAATCAATTTCGCAGGCCCTTTCACATGTCAGAGCACCCCGCCAGCAGTGTGGCAGATTGCACAATCGGCCCGCACGAAAGCGCGGATGCAGTATTTGTCGGTAAAAAAAAATGAAAGACAGATATCGGGCACAAGAGTGGGAAGCAGTATTAGAAAAAATAAATGGTCCCTAGCAGGATCGAACTGCTGATCTTGGCGTTATTAGCACCACGCCTTAACCAACTGGGCCAAGGGACCTTAAGTGGTTACTTGAGAAATAGATCAAAAATTGATGCAGAAGACGCAAGATTTTTCTAGGATAACTGTTTAGTGATACTTTCTTCTGGGTCAACTTTACTAAACCGTACCTAAAGGCCTACGATGGAATCGCACAAGGTGATATGAAACTATGATGTCTATTGTCTTTTCTGAGCAGTCTCTAAAAGATACGACACAATGGCAGACTTCATCAAAGCAGCTTTCTTCTGTGTTCTTTCCATGATTTCTTTCAAGTTATCAAGTGGCTCCAATGATTCACACAAGATCCCAACAAGCTCGTCGTTCTTCGCATAACTCATCACAGTGTTGTTAAAAGAATCAAATCCAGTTGTGACAATATCTAACACCTCGATCTTGGCATCTATCAAAGCCAATGTAGTAGCGTCACTAATTATACTCAATAGCTTCAAATACAACTCATCCACGTTTTGCACGCTAATCACATTGATGAAGATATCAATCCCACTTTTTGGATATTTGGCAAGATTTATAACACTCATGAAACTGTTTTCAACGTAATTGCAAAACTTCTTCTTCATCAAATCGTCCATAACATCACTGACGTCATCCAAACTGACACTCAAACCAGCTTTATCCATAAAAGAGCCTCGTATTGGCCTTGGTCCATAGATGCTGACACTTACGATATTACCATCGAGTTCGATATAAGAGGACCCATTGGCATTCGAGATGAGATTGGTCTTGATGAATGTACGTGAGATTTGTGCTTCGATATCGTCTTCCCTATTAAGATCAACCTTCTTCTTTGATTGGATATATGTGGGCAGTGCTCCAAATATAAGTGGCTTGGCATTAGCTGGGCCACAGATCCTTCTTCTGTCAGTAGCATTCATTGTGGTTTCCTGCTCGATGTCACTTGTCTTGTTATTGTAGCAGATGGGCTTCGATTAATTTTTGCACTGGCCATAGCAAGAAAATCTGTTAGGGGAAGCAAGGAGATAAACTATGAAATCACAACTACAATTCAGCGATTGAAGTTGAACAAAATACAACTGTAATTCCTTAAATAACCCATAAAAGACCCAGTATATTACATATATAAATCATTTTAATTGATGTTCACTTCATTACGATTCATCCTCTCAAGGTATCAAGTTCTCCGTTCGAATACTGCATACAGTTAGATAAATTTGGAGAGCTTGTTTCAGTTCTATAATCCTGTCCTGCAGGATCATATTCAGGAACGTAATCAAATTCAGGTGGCTCGCTTTCCATCTCTAACAATCTGCGTCTCTCCAAATCAGCCTTATCAGAAGATTGGTCCACTACGACTTGGCCGACATCATAATGATGGGTCATAGGTGGAGCGGAATACTCAGTGTTAGGCTCCTGATAATCATAGCTGGGTAAAGGAGATTCAACTCCAAATTCAGCTGGCTCAGATGGCAGAAGTGCATCTTCATTGCGGCGCAAGATCTCCTTTTCAGAGAGTCCTTGATCGATATCAGGAGTATGGATTTCTTGACCCGTTGAAACCATTGAGGCACAATTAACACTCATTTGACCAGCTGGTGAGTTTACACAACGACTGATACTTATAGGGCTGATAGATGCCGTACTTATACCTTCAACGAATGAACTTTCAGAATCATTAAGAATGAGCTCATTATTGGCATCCGCATTCTGCTGTCTAGCATTGTTCAGAATGGTTTGCTTTCCAACTTTCTTATGCTTCTTGACACGCTCAGTCCCAACGATGATCTCAGTGTTCAAACCAAGCATGTTCTTAGCCCTTTTGATATTATCCACGTTGACCATTCCATCTTCAACGAGTGTCATGTGGTCATGCTGTTGATCCAAGTCGAACATGATGGTATGTGAGAACTTACTTGGAACCTTCTTTGCTGCTTGCGAAGATCCACTACGGATAATGTTCTTATTGGAAATGTTAGCAAGAACCTCAATGTAGTACTGGAATGTAACCATCTCCGATCCAACGATAGTTGGAAATGCATCAACTGGAACTCTCAAAGACGTGGAAATCTCCGCCGTGAGAGTTGCTGGATCGATATACAGCGGTGCAATTGTCTGACAAAGGTCTTTTCTGAATGACTGTATTGGTGTTTCTGGCCCACTGTCCACACGACAAACACGGATCAAGGTCACAATAAGCCCGCTTGAGGATTGGATTGGCTTATAATGGAACACCTTGATCTTCATAGGGATGATTTCACCTCTCAGGAATCCTGATTGAGGCAAATCAACAGCAAGACGTACTAATGCATGGTCTTTCACGTTTGGAGACACCGGAACATTGGAACCCGAGTCATTACTGTTATCACTGTTATTCGTCGAATGTGTCGCATTAGAGTTTATTGTGGAAGTTGAGGACATCGTTTTAAACAGCTTTCGATCGGTGACTTTCAGGTTGGCGTATTTTGTCTGAGGCTTGGGTATCTTGGCCACGTTGATTGGCACAACGATGTTGATGTTCCTTTTGCAGTGATGGATTGAGTTCTTAGGGTATGGCGAGAAGTTCGTAGCTGAGGATGAAAGTTCTGATGAGGGTGATGATATGAGTGATGCCAATGAGTCCGATGGTTGATTATGGTTGATTGAGGCACGAAGAGAATACGATATGGAACCTTTCTCGAAACTGATAGAGGTATAGATGTTCTTCTTCGGGAGTTTCACAGAAAATGGGAATCTGTGTTCACCACGACTGAGACCAATAGTTGGTTCATCGCTGTCTCCTCTTTGAGAAACTTCGTTTTTATCGAATCCGTATATTACGGAAGTATGGCGGAACAACACCGTACGCTTCTTCCTCACATTTGTCGTCGACTGGCCCATTTTCATCTTGATAAGACCCACAAGCATCAGCGTTATATTCACTTCTGTTATGTTCTTTTTCAGGTCCAGCACTGCAGAGCCAGTGATAGTTTCTCCTGGTGCCCACGTCTTGTGTGGTTCATCCATCTCGATGTAGAAATCATGTATGAGATTGATACCGTCAAGCTTGAAAGGCTTCGTGAAAGAGCGTTCTGAGTTCGATCGTGATGGCAAGAACCGCGATACCGCCTTCTTCATCTGTTGTGTTGTATCTGTGTGCGAGGGGGGTATATGACTTGTAGTGTGTGCGGTATCTCTGTGTCTTGATTCCGGTTCTTTAGCGAGATGGGTGTTGTCCTTTAATTGCAAGAGAGTTTAGGAAGTATTTCAAAGTGATGTGTAAGTAATAGAAATAATACGTGTATACCAGAGATTTCAGAGGCTTCAGAATGTGAAGTGCAGCCAGTATAGTTTCAACTAGTGCCCTTGTGGAGATCCCGTTGTAATAGTCGGCGTGGAATTTAAAGGGCAGAAGAGGCAGGGACCCTGGGAAGTTTCTTATACCACAGCCTCTGAGTATATTTTTCTATGATAGAACAGTGGACTTCGTTCTCTTCTTTGTTGCGTAGGTAAACTCCCCTTTGTGGCAAGATTTGTTATTTAGTTCTTTCTTCATCCAGTAGTGTTTGAAAGGCCGCCGCAGGTGCTCCTTTTCCAACAAGAGCACGGGCCCCGGGTAACCCCTACCTGAGTAGCTTAAGGGAGTCTGTTTACAGCACATTACATATGTGGGAGAGGAGTCCCGAGAAGGCTAGATAATTTATTATGATTTATGTACATAGATGGTAGCAAATGCAGAAATATTACGATACAACAGCGTTCCTGGAATTAAGAATCATCCCTGTTCAACGGTGCCCTCGTGTTTCTTTTTGCGACTTGTTGGCCACCGTTAGAACTTGACTGTAAAAAGGACACATGCACATCACCTTTGATACCTGTGTTAGTATACCGTTGCTTCTTGAAGGCTTATCTTTGTACATCGAGGATTTGTAAGGATGGTTATCAGGTTCTTTATGTCCTCCTGTTAGCTCATCGGCTGATCAGATAAGGCCTCCTCACCCAAGAGATCAGTCCGGGGAACCAAGCTTTTCTAAGCTCTTGGCTCTGGTGGCAGTTTTTAGCGGTGTCCATAAATACAAAAGTACACATACAGCTTTCCAGAAAATGTTATATCATTAACAAATCATACATGAAGAAAAGAGAGAAAATTATATCGTAAACCAAACAAAACTTTTTAATAACCTGTGCCTTTTCCCTTGAGGCGTAGCGCGATTTCAGTCTTAGTCAAAGGTCTTCTTGGTACCCTTGAATTCAGCAGTGTTGGAAGCACGGTTAGCACCAGTACCGAAGGACTTTCTCTCTCTACCGCCGAAGGACTTTCTGTCGCCACCGAAGGACTTTCTGTCGCCACCGAAGGACTTTCTGTCGCCACCGAAGGACTTTCTGTCGCCACCGAAGGACTTTCTGTCACCACCGAAGGACTTTCTTTGAGATGGATCTCTTGGAGCAGAGAAATCTAAACGGATTGGTCTTCCTTCGATATACTCACCATTCAAAGCCTCCAATGCAGCCTTGGCTTCGTCGACAGAGCTGTATTGTACATAACCGAAACCCTTTGGTTGCTCCGTTTCAGGATGGGTTGGGATTCTAACGCTGATGACGGAACCATATTGACCAAATGTTTCGAACAAACCATCACGGGTGACTTGGAAGGATAAGTTACCCAAGAACAAAGTATCAGATGGCTCAGATGGGGTGTCGCCATACTTGGCAGCTCTGTCAGCATTCTTATTAACTGGAGCAGCTGGTTTGGAAGTGGACATATCCAAATTGATTGGTCTACCATCAATCTCACGACCTTGATACTCTTGTAAGGCCTTCTCAGCAGCAGCTTTGGTGTCAAAATCAACGTAACCGTAACCTCTGGATTTGCCAGTTGCTCTCTCGAACATAACTCTGGCACCAATAACACCACCGAGAGGTTCAAACTCACGCTTCAACCAGTCATCATCAATGTTCCAGGACAATCTACCAACGAACAGAGTAGCAGGCTCCTCAGTCTTTTGCTTCTTAATTGGAGTGGCGTCTTCTTCGGCTTTGCGCTTCTTTGGTTCTTCAACTTCCTTCTCCTCCTCTTCATCGTCAGAAGAATCGGAATCAGAGGAATCAGAGGAATCAGAGGAATCAGAGGAATCGGCCTTCTTTTCTTCCTTCTTTTCTTCCTTCTCTGATGAGGAGGAATCCGATTCAGAGTCAGATTCAGAACTGGAAGAATCAGAGGAATCAGAAGAAGAATCCTTCTTTGCCTTCTCAGTCTTGGCATCCTCCATCTCCTCGTCAGAATCGCTGTCGGAAGATGATTCACTGTCAGAAGACGAGGAAGAATCAGAAGAAGACTCAGAGGAAGAATCAGAAGACTCAGAGGAAGAATCAGAAGACTCAGAAGAAGATGATTCAGAATCAGAGGAAGACTCAGAAGAAGAGGACTCAGCAGCCTTCTTGGCCTTCTCCTCAGCAATTCTCTTCTCTTCAGCCTCCTTCAAAGCAAGTTCAGCCTTCTTAGCATCCTTCTTGGAGTCTTTCTTAGATTCCTTCTTGGATGGCTTTGTGACCTTGGAGCTCTTGTCAGCAACCTTAGTAGAAGTCTTGGAAGTCTTGTTTTCTTTGGATGATTTGGCCATCTTGGTGTGCTGTGTCTTAAATCGTGTGATAAGGTTGAAATATGTAGAGCCGTTGTAACTGAAATTTTTCACTTTGTCGCACAAATTTTTTTTCCTCATCGCTTGGCAAGTTGCCATGACAACGAAGGTGAGGCAGAAAAAGGAAAGACGATGAAGTGGGCATACCGACAGTTGAACAAGCTCTGGCTACTTCACTGATTCGCTTCTTGACATGATCAAAAAGGTATACTATTGCCTAAAGATCATGAAATATGACTTAATATATGCTATACATGCGTCTAAATATATCCGAGAAAGTTATCACTCATCACTGTCAAGTTGAATGGTCACCGGCCCATCATTTATCAAAGCCACATCCATCATCGCACCAAAGACACCATCTTTGACGTTCTCTTCCCCTAGTTCTCTTCTCAATTGCTGCAGGAAGCGGTCATATAGCGGCTTGGCCTGTGATCCTTTCACTTAAGTTAGTCATGTCCCATAGGGATATAGTTATAAGAACTCACCTTTGGCAGCCTTATGAAGATCCGGTTTTGTGCCTTTCTTAGTATTGGCCATCAACGTGAATTGTGACACTTTTGTATGTTAATAGTCATGATCCGTGAAAAAATCAAAATAAAAGAGTATACAACATACCAGCTAAGATCTGTGCATCAGCCTGTTTCACAGTACTCTTCCATAACGTTTTACGTTCTTCATCTTCGAAGATTCTAAGTTTGGAGACCTTAGAAGCCATTTTATCCATAACAGCTTCAGTGTCATCAGTTGACACACCGACAAGAAGTAATAGACCCTTCTGAATACTTGAGCTTTGTGTCAGTCAATTTTTCTAGGAAGTGCAAGAGATAACGACCCCAAACTTACGAAGAGACGACTTTTGATTCCACAGTGACAGATGCCTCCTTGACTTTTTGAATAACAATTCTCATTATTAGATGATTGGGTATGACGTTTTGAGGTGGAGAGAAAGCGAGAGGGCCAACGAAGACTCGTCGTCATCCAAAGTAGAATGCACAAGGCGTACAGAAAAGTGGTAATTGCACACATCACCTCAATGAAATATGTAGTGATCGAAAGTTCAAACTTTTTAACGTAAACTTCTATTATTTCAAAATACAACTAACCTAGTATACATAACTGACATGGAAAAAACAATAAGAAACGATCAGTTACCGACCCATTTTCTAGCATTTCTGAAAAGTCTGACCCATGGACCGTAGTTTTCCCACAATTCCGACTCCTTTGGTGGGTACCAAGAGTTGGCCTCTCTTCTGACACATCTCTCTGGGTGTGGCATCATAGCCA
Source organism: Williopsis subsufficiens (assembly GCA_017948575.1). NCBI lineage: Eukaryota > Fungi > Ascomycota > Saccharomycetes > Phaffomycetales > Wickerhamomycetaceae > Williopsis > Williopsis subsufficiens. The sequence goes on from JACVEX010000523.1 coordinate 51,995, forward strand.
GAACTCTACCATTTGGCGTTCTAATACCAGCGATACCATTTGGAGAGCCGTTAGGGTTGAATGGGTACTTCTCGGTGACAGCGCCATAGTTGTCAATGAATCTAACAGAAGCCAAACCCTTAGACTGGAATGCCTCTAAATCTTCAGAGGATTCGAAAGCGGCACGACCCTCACCATGTGCAACAGCAATTGGGAACTTAGAACCCTTCATGCCATCCAGGAAGACAGATGGAGTAACATCACTTTCCTCAACAATCTCAACCATGGTGACTCTGGCTTCATATTGCTCAGAGTTGTTCTTCTCGAATGTTGGCCAGTTCTCGGTTCCCGGAATGAGTTCAGCAATTCTAGACAAGAACTGACAACCGTTACAAGCACCAAACGCAAACGTATCATCACGGTCGTTGAAGAACTTGTAGAACTCGTTTCTAGCCTTTTCATGGAAAAGGACAGATTTAGCCCAACCGGAAGCAGCGCCCAAAACGTCACCATAGGAGAAACCACCGCAGGCAGCCAAACCAACGAAGTCATCTAAAGTGACACGACCAGTCAAGATGTCGGTCATGTGCACATCAACAGATGTGAAACCCGCTTGTTCGAAAGACCAAGCCATCTCCATTTGACCATTCACACCCTGTTCTCTTAATATAGCAACCTTTGGCCTAGTTTCAAAGGATGAGATGGCCAAGTCGTCGGCTGGAGAGAAGGTCAACTTGTAAGATAGACCTGGGTCTTGGTTATCCAAGATGGCTTGAAACTCTTGGTCAGCAGATCTCGGGTTATCTCTAAGTCTTTGCATCTTGTAAGAGGTCTCCGACCAGGCTTGTTGTAATGGACCTCTGGAGGTGTTCAAGAGCTCTTCGCCATTATAGATAACTGTGATTGGTTGCTCCTTGGAGAAGACTGGTTCAGCAACAACGGAAATGTACTCGGATGGAACACCGTTCTCTTCGAATATCTTGATAAACTCATCATATCTGGATTGCGAAATTTGGAAAACACCACCTAACTCCTCGTTAAACAGAGTAGTCAAAGCATCTTCAGCCTCTCCTGAGATTTCAGCCTTCAAACCAGCTCTACCAGCAAAGGCCATCTCCAACAAAGTTACAATCAAACCACCATCGGATCTATCGTGGTAAGCTAAGACCAAATCATCGATTTGGTGGAGTTGAACTAGAGTATTCAAGAATCCCTTCAAGATCGAGGCATCATGGACAGTTGGAGAAGAGTCACCGACTTGGTTGTAAACTTGTGCCAAAGCAGAACCACCCATAGATTTGAGAATATTAGCAGCCAAATCAACAAGAACAATAACAGTTGGTTCTTCAGTATTGAGTAATTGTGGAGTCCAAGTCTTGGAAGTGTTAGAAACTGGGGCGAAGGCGGTAACCACCAAAGACAATGGGGCAGTAACCTCCTTGTTATCCCAGGTCATCTTCATGGACATGGAGTCCTTACCAACTGGAATGGAGATACCAAGTTCTGGACAGAGATCCAAACCAATGGCTTCAAGAGCCTCATAAAGCTTGGCTCCTTCACCTGGGTGGGAAGCCGGAGACATCCAATTAGCAGATAACTTGACAGCGTTCAAGGTGACAATGTCAGCAGCAAAGAGATTCATCAAGGACTCAGCAACACACATTTTAGCTGAAGCACTTGCAGAGATCAAAGCCAAAGTTGGCTTCTCACCCATAGCCAAAGCCTCACCAGTGGTGATGATAGAGTCACCAAGAGAGGTACCAGTGACACCGACGTCAGCGACAGGAACTTGCCATGGGCCAACCATCTGGTCACGGTCAATCAAACCAGTGACAGTACGGTCACCAATAGTAATTAAAAAGTTCTTAGAACCGACAGATGGCAAATGTAAGACTCTATCCAAAGCATCAGCGAGCTTGACATCGTTAAAAAAAGTCGGCTTCAATTTCAAAGGAGCACTGACAGCAGATCTCGACATCTTCGGCGGCTTACCGAACAAGATAGACATCTCCAAATCGATTGGAATAGTGTTCAGAAGTCGGTCAGTCAAGACCAAGCGTTGTTCAGAAGTAGCATGACCTACAACAGCGTATGGGGCTCTTTCTCTCTCACAGATCTCCTTGAATGTGGCCAAGTCTTGAGGAGCAACACCCATAACGTAACGTTCTTGGGACTCATTACACCAGATCTCCATTGGAGACATACCAGGTTCCAAGCTCAAGATATCTCTCAACTCAAATTTAGCACCGAGGTCATTATCATGAACCAACTCTGGTAAAGCGTTAGAAAGACCACCTGCACCAACATCGTGGATAGATTGGATTGGGTTGTTTGGCCCAAGGGCAACACAGGCATCGATAACTTGCTGAGCACGACGTTGCATCTCCGGGTTACCTCTTTGGACAGAGGCAAAATCCAAATCGGCAGACCCTTCACCAGAAGCGATAGAAGAAGCGGCACCACCACCAAGACCGATGAGCATACATTGACCACCAAGGACAATCAAAGCAGAACCTTCAGTTATCTTACGGTCCTTCAGCGCAAATTGCGGTCTAATGGCACCCATACCACCAGCAATCATAATTGGTTTATGGAAACCTCTGATCTCTTCCTTATCCTCAGCATTGGTAACGCTAGTAGTTAAAGTTCTGAAGTAACCGTTGATGCATGGACGACCAAACTCGTTGTTGAAAGCGGCAGAACCGATTGGAGCTTCAATCATGATATCGAGAGAAGATGCAATGTGGTTTGGCTTACCGACGTTTTTCTCCCACGGTTGTTCGAAATCTGGGATCAACAGATCAGAGACAGAAAAACCAGAGAGACCACACTTGGATTTGGAACCTCTGCCAACGGCACCCTCGTCTCTGATCTCACCACCAGAACCAGTAGCAGCACCAGCGAATGGAGAAACAGCAGTTGGATGGTTATGGGTCTCAACTTTGATTAAAGTTTGGACCTTCTCCTTCTTAGAACCCCAGATCTTGCTCTTAGAGTTCGGGGCGTAGAAGTAAGCCTCTGGACCTTCAAACACAGCGGCATTATCACTGTAAGCGGACACAGTGTATTGTGGGTTCTTTTGCTCGGTGTTTCTAATCATTTTGAACAGGCTGAGATCCTTTTTCTCACCGTCAATTTCCCAATCAGCATTGAAGATCTTGTGACGACAGTGCTCAGAGTTGACTTGAGCAAACATGAAGAGTTCAACATCAGTAGGGTTTCTACCGATGGTATCAACAAAGGCATCGACTAAGTAGTCAATCTCACCTTGATCAAGAGCCAAACCCAAAACCTTGTTAGCGGTTTGCAACTTCACTTGTGGGTCCTTGGACAGATCAACCTCAACTAATGGCTTTGGATCATGGGTAGCAAACAAATCATCCTTAACTGGGGCCTCAAGGTACAAAGTTTGAGTCATTCTGTCAAATACAGAAGCTAATGGAGAACCGTCTCCAATATATTCGTTCAATGGGAAACCAGGACGGACTTGGATTAAGAGAGCTAAACCTCTTTCGACCCTATCAATATCATCATCAAGGCCACATACAGAAGTGATATTAGTTGCCTTAGAGGACCATGGGGAGATCGTACCCGGTCTTGGAAGGATTCTGATGACGTTGGACGTATCATCTCCTGGAGAAATGGTTTCCTCAGAAGTGGAGACTTTAACCAATTGTTGAGTGAGAGAATCCTCCAAGTTGAGCTTAGTGTCATACCTCAAGAGAGTCTCCAGAAGCTTCACTTTCTCAGGGTCCTCCGCCAAGTTAGATTCCGGCTTAAGATGTACATAGTGGATGAATGCAGAGCGAACAGCAGTGACTACGGACGAATTAACGGCCGTGTTGATGTCATTGGTCAAATTAGCAACTCTGAACTGGGAGAGCGCCTGTGGACCAGCTAAGATCAACATTGACATGTTCGATTTTGTCTGTTATTGTTAGTATGGATTCTCAAAAGAAGTGACACATATGACTCAGAGTCAGACCCGCCCAGGATGTCCACTAATGAAGTCCAGTTATCATACCACATACAGCAGAAGTAGTAGTAGAGTTGAATGTCTCAGCTCCAGAGCGCCCTTAGCGAGTTCAGTAGCCTTAGAGGAAGTTTCAAAAGCGAAGTTGAAAGTTTTATCCAGGCGCCAATTTCCAATTGCAGCCAGATGACTCTGTTAAAAAAAATTACTTTCCAAGAAATGCTCAAAAATAGACGTAATAGGAAACATACCTTGTTAGGAGATAAGTAATGAGGGAAAAAAACAGTTGCGACTTGCAGATATGAGCTTTCCTATTAGAAGACGAATCCTTGGACTGTTGAGATCTACAAAAATGGCTCAGGCTCCACTTAAGGTCAAGAAGAAGGAGAAGACTAGAGTTACCAAGAAGCAGCAGAACCCCAAGAAGGCTGCTCCAAAGATCATCAAGCCAAAGAACCAACAGTTGGCACAGATGGCCAAGTTGAGCAAGACATATTCCGTTACCCAGCAAACAGAAAAGCTCATTGCATCCCGTGTTGGTCACTTGGAGCTTCTCAAGGGCTCAAGAAGACAGATCGAGAGAGCTGAGAAGGAGAAGAAGAAGAAAGAGGCCATGAAGAGTAAATGATATCACCAGTGGGAAGCTATTGCCAATTTCGTTAGGTACAAGCAAATGTGACTATAATTCATTTGAGATTTCTGTTCTAGGGAAGGATGAAGTTGTTCTGCTGCCTAACTTGTATACTTAGAGATTAATGATTCATTATAACAGACGATGGTAGGCAACTGTTCTTGATAATTGTTTACTCCTTGAAATAGAATTCGGCAGTGGAAATCCTAGGCTTATTCTTGAAAAGTAATTCTGTAGAGAGAGGACATGCAAAGGACAATTTTCAGGTATATTTGGAAGATTTTTATATATCTTCGGCGAAATTATCGGATCGGTCATTTTTAATTTAATAACTACGGGCGTGTGGCGTAGTTGGTAGCGCGTTCGCTTAGCATGCGAAAGGTCTCCGGTTCGACTCCGGACTCGTCCATTTTTGTTACTAGGCCATTTTTTTTTGAATAATTATATTATATGTTTATCGTCATCCATATAATCTCTAATGCTTCATAAGTGATGTTACTGATAAGATGGTTCAAAACCTTAAAGCCGTGAATAGCAGCTTCCTCCTTTCAATTTCGTTACAGGTTTTGCGCCGCAAACCCATATAGCCGGTCAAGAGATCGATTCACGAAGCATACCTATTATTTAGGGATATGTAACCCGGAGCTTGATTGTTTGGTTGAACTCAAATCATATTTTTCTCCTGTATAGTTCGCTTGATGCTGCGTGTGCTATGAATCTCTCAAACTTCGCTGCTTTGGATCTGCTATTTGTGGCCAATCTCGATTAGAAGCTCCGGTTGAAATACCAAACGTGAACGAGAGCTCCATCTACCTAACAAAGCCAAATCAATTTTCTCCGTCAACTAAGGTGTCAAAATCTGTCTAATGCCATTCGAAGCATGAATTTGATAACTTATTACTCACGCCCTTGATCGACTTGTGTTGAACTCTTACAGACTTTCGTCTTTAGTATTATATCGCGGTTCTTGTGATCGATTCTTATTCTAATACGTAATTAGTGAACATTTTAATGTGTTTTGTGCAAGACTTTAGATCATTACCAGACTTGAATATAGTTGGTACCATCGCATTACTAATTTTTTTCCCATCATTCTACAGTATGGAGTTTGTTCTTACCAAACTCTGGGAGAGGGTCCCTCCGCCTTTCAGCTTTGACACAGAATGGAGCAAATGATAACAAAATTTGCGATATTTTACGCCATCAGCTTTGTACTCCTTCTTGGTATACTATGACAGCACATATAAGACTTACCGCAAACATTTAGCAACTGAACAAGAACTGTATTCTTTGAAGTTAAGTAGGTAGAATCGATGAAATAAATGAATTGTAATCCGTTCCAAATCGTTTCGCAATGTCACAACCTCATTTCTTATATTTAGAAAATGCTTGTTTACTTCTATAAGACACAGTCACAGCCTTACACACGTCGATCAAACCAGATCAATAATCACTTTTGCGCTTCATTTCTTCCATTTCTTGCTCTCATTGGAAGAAAGAAAAAATGCCTTCGCTTGAGATTCTGTTCATTGTAATTAGTTTTTGACATCTCAGAACTTTGGAGATTTTTTGCCCTAAGCACTCTCTAGGACTCTTGTCATAGTGCTAAAAATGTCTCACAGGCAATGAATTTTCATAATGACATTCCTTTGGACAAGAGGAAGTATGTCTACTGAAAAAGAATATGTTGTTTTCTGCCACTGGACTATGCTCGTATCTAGGCAGTTTAAATTTGAGAATTCCAATTATTGAAAAGATCTTAACAAACCCATACCAAACGTTGAAGAATCACAAATCCAACATCATTTATTTAGCGAAGTGTATGGTTGAATAAGCTCTAACATTTTGAGCGAAAAATGACAATTGCAATTACTATATATATTTTCCCACAGTTCATATAGGTTGACCAACGAAGTATATCAAAGGGATAATCAATTGACTGCACTTGAGATAATCTGGGGGCGGCGATGTGTCATATTTCTTAAGATTTCTAATGTCACTGAAAAGGAAATGATCCAGTTGTTGGTGTGGTGACGGAATCTTTCAAGCGAGAGATGCTATCTTTACCTTTCAGAGGCTGCTGTTTCATTCCCATTAGGAGAACAGTTATGCTCAAATATGACGCTTTTACAGAGATTAGGTGTTACTCTAAGCATTTTTTTTGTTGAGCTCTCTAACTACTATAAGAGAGAGCACCAAGGGGTTTTGAAAGAGATGAATCTCGAGAAGCCTTCGCTTCATGATGAAAGTCAAAGATGTTCCTTGAGTGGGGTGAACTGTAAGCCATTGAGAACTTTAGGCATGGAATTATTTAGAGAAGAATTAAAAACTTACATCCTCAAGTGTTCTGCTGGAGCTTGAATTATACCTAATAGACCTTTTTTTGTTATTTAATTAATATGATTCAAGATATCGTGATGAGAGATAACCTTTGAATGCAGAGATTAGTTTAATTCTGTTCATTCAACGACTGTCCCACAAAGACTCAGCTGGTTAGGAAAAAATCACCATGTATCTGTAAATCAGACGCCCATTACTGTCCGTTGCGCTTGAATCTACAACAAACAGAGATTTTTGCATAGTTACTCATATTTCATTACTTTAAGGGAAATCGTCATTGTGCTGATGGAAGTTTCGTTCTTCCAACAAGAGCGTCAGCTACTTCTCTGGTTGGTTCCCAGTGGATATGTTTTGGCATTCTGGTAGACAAGGATGTCTCAAAATCGTAAACTTGACGGATACTAGAGAATCTCAAGTGTGATCTCTTCACACCGAGAATGGCAGCTGTATCAGATACAGCCTTGTCTAGCGGATCAAAAGTCTCAGCGTAATGAATTGGTTGAGTTATAACTTGCTTCTCCTCAATGAATTGGACAGCTTTGATAGCGAGTCTTGTGGCTCTGGTACGATCCATTGGAGATGGCATAGCACCTTGTTGGACGTGACCTGGAACTGCTGTCTTGGCATCAAATCTTCCATGAGCTTCATCCGTGATGATTTTAGCGATGACTTCAGTGGTGAGAACGTTAGAAGCATTCTCAGACTTGAGGATCAACTTACCAGACTTGGCTTTACCAGAGGCCAATGTGAATGATTGCTTCAAGTTCTGAATATCTAAATCAAGTTGTTCCAATGGAATACCTTCTTCAGGAACATAAGAAGCCTGAGCTCCACAAGCTAACTGAGCCATAGTGGCAATGTAACCAGAGTTACCACCCTGCACTTCAACGACAAAGGCACGGCCTCTAGTAGAAGAAGCACTCTGTTTCACAATATCACAGTATTGCATCAGGGAGTTCAGGCAAGTATCAGAACCTAGTGAATACTCTGTGCCGGGAACATTATTAGATATAGTAGCCGGGATCAAGACAATTGGGATACGGAAAGCGCTGTAATCATTTCTTGCCTGCTCCATTTGGTGTAATGAGACAAAGGCTTCAAACCCACCAACGATCACCAAACCATCAAACTGGTACTTCTCAAAGTAATAAGCTACCATACCTATATCAGCCTCAACTGGAGTTGTTCTATTGGTACCCAACTCGGAACCACCTCTCGAAGTCCATCCTTCGATATCCAGCCAATTAATGGATCTCACAGATTCATGTCTTGACAGACCCGGGAAACCATTATAGATTGCATATGGGGTGTGGCCACGGGACATACAGTATGTAGCCATGGCATAGACAGCAGAGTTCATACCACCAGCTGGCGCACCAACGTTGATGATAGCAATGTTCAAACGCTTATCAGCTGGAAGATCTGGTTTATTATGATCGGCAGAGTTGATGGCCATAAAGTTGTTCAAGTGCTCGACAAACTCAGAGTCACGAAGGGAGATAGCCTTTTTGAAGTCTTTCTCACTAATCGCTTTAGCAACTTGTTTTGTCAGGTTAACGGCTTCAACAAGAGGTCTACGACAAATCTTGTTCTCCACGATACCAATCATCGGAGATGGAGTCACCGGGGTGGACTCAAGAACAGCTTTGACAGCTTCAACACCTTGAAGAGTAGCAAGCATACGATCCCAAGCAACAGCGGTACCACCTCTTTGGACATGTCCCAAAGTTGTAATTCTGGTATCAAGACCCAGTTTATCGACGAGAACCTTAAGGACGTCCTTTGATGTGATTGGAGTAAGATCAGCAGCAATGGCACCTTCAGCGACAATAACAATAGTTTTACGTTTACCACGAGTCCTGTGCTTACCGACAATGTCACACATCTGATCTTGCCATTCCCTTGAACTAGCAGGCTTTTCTGGAATGAGGATGTAGTCTGCTGAAGTAGCGATACCAGCCATTAATGCCAACCAACCACAGTGTCTTCCCATGACCTCAATGACGAAAGCTCTTGAATGGGAGTTGGCAGTAGCGTCGATGTAGTCAATTGCCTCACAGATTCTATCCAATGAAGAATAGGCACCGATAGTGGAGTCAGTGGAGGACATATCGTTATCAATGGACCCAACGGTACCACAGATGTTCAAATGTTGATGTCTATCGCGCTGTTCCTTTGTGATTTTACCAGTCTTCAAAAGTTCTTGGATCAAAGAAGGCCATTCCGCTCTAAATAGATCAGCACCAGTCAAAGAACCATCACCACCACATACGATCAGGGCATCTATACCGGCATCGATCAAGTGTTTTGCACCAAGGAGACGACCAGCACGTTCTCTAAATTCAGCACAACGGGCGGTACCGATGTTGGTACCACCCTCACTTAACCATCCACGGACACTTTGCCAATCCATCTCTTTGATATAGTCAGCACCTTTTACAAGACCTTCATATCCTTCATATACAGCGAATGCCTTGCAGCCTCTATAGATGGCAGTACGTACAACCGCACGGACACAGGCGTTCATGCCAGGAGCATCACCACCAGAGGTCATGACAGCAATGTTACGTTGTTGTTTTACCGGTTCCACATAAGAGGTTGTGTTAGTAGTTGATGCAATGGTCTCGAAATGTGGTTGGGTCACTGCTGGTGGCACTGTGGATAATGCATGTTTCAAACAGGTGAATCCAACGAGAAACCCTAACGGGTCAAGAGCGTAGACCTCAACAGGAGCAAGCTCGGATGGGTAAGCGGTCCACTCAGCAGCGTTGTCTCTAAGCTGAGTAGCAATGAGCCCAATATCGTCAACCTTGAGAACAATAGAGGCTCTCAACGAGCGCCAATCAGCAGTGCTCTTCAACTGGGTCAAAGACTCTGTTGAAGGTTGTTCAAAGTCCTCATCCAGCACAATCTCCAGAGAGGCAGACGACTCAGGGAACTCTTGCCCTGAGTTGAGAAGCACAGAGTGGATATCCTCACTTTTTACCTCTAATCCGATCACGTTGGTATAGAAGGCAACAGCCTGTTGTAAGAGCCCCTTAGATGAGGCCTTGAGTGAATAGAATGACGTCCCGTTAACGATCGGTTTAGTCATTTCTTTCTTTCTTTCTTTCTCAATTGGTTTAAATAGTGCAATATATCAGCAATTACAACGGGCAAATTTCAGCCCTGAAGTATCTCCCTTTTTAAGCTGACGTGAACTGAGAGGTGAACGTCTGGTGGTGGATGCTGCAGCATCTGGAGATGATCCGCTTGACTATGGCGGGTGTGCGGGTGTGGGCGCGACAGGTGTCATTACGTAAGCGAAGGTCAATAATATTGGCTGTTGGGTTGGTAATCTACTTGATAAACGCTAAAAAAACACAAGCTCTAATCTTAGAGGGGGGGGGGGGGGCATAAATAAAATGCGCAATCTCAGCGTCATCTGTGAAATCAAGTTTCGTCAGTTTCTCGATATCTTATGTTGAATGAACTGGATGTGCACAAATTGTCAATAGGACGCATCATAACATGTTTTCTCTCTCATTTCTGTAAGACGACATTCTTACTTTCTCTTATATCTGATCCGCAAGACCATGAATTATCTTGAGGATCGCAGATCGCAGATGAATCTAGCAGAAATAGATTTAAGACCCACAGCTTTTCACCCTTTGAGTGGTCGTGTGCGCTGACCACAATATTCCGTACTTAACTGGGTTGTAGAACATCGATCTGATGTTTTGAGTCTTGCTTGAACCGCTGCTCAAACTCTTCTGTCTAACTGTGCTGTTGAGCAGTGAGAGGGCCAGCTTTCGATCCTTTTGCTCTTAGTGTGCGAATTCTATGCATGAGGTTTGATCTCTCTCGCAACCGAGAGACACAACTGATATATATGAGCAATTCAAGACTCAGCAAACGTGTTTGTTTCAGGGAGATGGGCCTCCAATTCTTCGGAGTGTGCTACTGAGAATTGAAGCAACACACAGATGTGTAGTATGAGGTCTATTTCAGAACTCGAGGAGGATACACAAAGGTTTAGGATTCATGGTATCTGGAGCGATTTCGAGCGACTAGCTGACGGATGGACCAGCGAATGTGATTCCTGTGAGCTACAAGTAGTCTTAGTCATCATCTTGGAAAGAAAATCCAGGTGATCAACTCTGACATACCGATACGAAGAGAGATAGGTTGAGAACTGAACTTGCTTTGGTCCTCAATCCAATTTTCGAATTTCGGAATGCTATGGATGGATGCTAATTCTGACACAAAAACAATACGAAAAACTACTGTTGAAGCAAAAGTAGCAGGGCACCTAAGGCTTCTACTCTACTTTTGGACATTAGACAGTAGTTGAGGTGGGTGTTCACTTCATAGCTCGCAGATTGCTGACTGTACTGACAAATTCGTATTTGAGTTTGGAGCCACAACTGGTTTACCCAAACCTTTCCATCTGGTTGAGAATGCCTCTAGCAATTACTAGGATTTCTCCAGAATAGAAATACGCGAGGGGGATTTTTGACAATTCCCAGTTACTGAACCTATCTCTCAGCAGGAAACAGGGTCCAATATATAGTGAGCTAGCGTTATGCCTGGTGATCACCAAAGAGCGTATCATCTCTGATGAGTGCGATTCCCTTACATCCAGGCACTCAGCGGAGTGCCTCCAAGTGCGCAACCACAAGCAAAGAGATGAAGAAGGAGCCAGGGCATCAATAAAGTCGGCGGACATACCAAGAGCTTCGGTTATCAGTTCTGACCACGCTATTTACCGTATATCCCTTCGGAATTTTTGGGCAGCAGAATGCAGACGTGGAGCCTTTTAGTTTGAAAGCTTCATTAGAAAGCTGTAATAGATGAGCCTCGTAGTCAGAAGTCCTCTGGCCTGGCTCGGAAGGTAAATCAGATCACCTCTAGCCTTACTGGTGAGTTCGTTTGAAGTCTATCAAGGTTCCCCAGAAGCGTTCAATCGTACTGTAGTCTAATAAGGTAATGCGCTGTTATAAGTTCATATAAGAACGAACAGGCTATGTATCTATATGGACTTCAATTGACTGTCGTAGAGCTACAATTTTTGATTCTGAAGTCATCATAAAGGCATCGTGGTGCTGGAGTCCTTAAATGACCTGTTTACGTTTCTCCAGTTCACAATGGGAACGTGATATACCAATACTGGCAGCAAAAGTGTTCAGAATGAATACACATTAGTGGAATTTCATTTTTGATCCGATGGATTTTTCTTTGGGATCTGGTTTTTCTTTTCGTGGTAGATCCTATCCATGTATATAACCGGGTCTTGATGCACACCGAAGCCTTCGCCCACCTCAATGAAGGACACGTAGTCATCGAGAAACTCAGCCCAGGAGTCTGATACAACGCAGAATCCACCAATATAGGCCTTGCCAAAGACGATCACCTGGCCATATTTGCCCTTAGGGCCAGGAGCCAGATCGACTGCGATGTAGTTGGCGCAAAAGTCATAGGTTAGAGGGATCCCAATGTTTCGAATCCCAGTAGTAGCCCTGGATTGTGTCTTGTGGCAAATATGGTGGATCTGGAGCTTGGTACGGATCCATTAAATCGTCACCATCCTTCATATGTTGGATAACTGATTCCAAAGATAACAATTACAGGCCAGGAAGAAAGAGAACACAATCGGCGGTAGCGTTCCTATTGGCATACTGAAAGTATCTCTTGACATCCGTTGGCAGAGAGATATCTCTCTTAGTCTCGAATTTCTCGATCTCTGTTAGTGAGGCCCCTGGAGAGAGAGAGCCTTGGCCAGCGTTTGTGCACCCGGGGAGTTCTCCAGAGATGCCCTTCTGAGGCGATCAAGAATGGCTTCAACATCACTTGTTTCTTTATCCTTTCTTTCCACAATTAGTCTGAGTGCAGAGGGAGCAGCGTTTCTTGGCTTTTCAGCACAAGCGTGTTTTTTTGCGGATTGTATAGTCCTCATTGCTGATGACTGGGAACGAGACTGTAAGAATTGGTGCCATCAGAGAGGACCCCCGTTTTAGTGATGCTGTTCCCTGTCTACAGGAATCAGAATGTTCTGAATACCGCTACCGATTAATGGAATATTTATTTTTTTATGGACATTGTTCATGTCTTTATCATAAGGGCGAATCTAAAGAAAAGACTAAAAGCTAAATACAGCAACCCAACCGGTTCATGATCCTTACAAGGTTGCATTGAATTTTGACCTGTTCGTGGTTCAGATACGAGATCATAGATATCATCACAACTTCAACTGTTGCAATTTGACATTATGGACCTTCAGGGGTTTCCTGTGGAGGGGTCAATTAACTATCTTAGAGTCACGACGTTGAGAAATGCCAAATCATAGTGAAGGCCTCAGAGTAGTTTTGTATGTGTGAATGTTACATCATTCGCCAGCACGCTTCGAACCATGAAACAAGCCAAGAGGTATAAGTCTCGTATTGCATTAGAGTCTAAACAATTCATAAGAGATCAAATCCTCACTCAACAGACTGAAGGCTTCCTATGAAAGTGCAATCTTTTTTTTCGTCTTTAAATGCTCCCCATGTTGATACACTCAGATTTTCGATGCACATCAAATGGTTGAGGCATTGGAAAAAGCTCCATTCATCACTCTTATAGGCTTGGAGAACATTGTAGTGTTATCAGTAGTGTGGAATTTCACCATCAGGTTAAATTTCAGGAGCCAATATGGAACATTTCCTAGGATTGTCAATTCATCTCACGAAGCCCTCGGTCTCGAAGGGTGTTGGTGCCATGATACTAGAAGCCTTCACCAAGAGATATACTCCTCGAAGCTAAACTCGAAGTGTGAATGAAAATCACCCAACATGGGAATAGTAGTAAAAAGCGAGACTAAATGTCGTAGTATCCTTAATTTTGAGATCACCAATGATTGTTGGGAATACCTTATCTGAAAGTATGTGTTAAAAAGAATATTGTAACACGTTCTCTGTCAGCGAGTTCATTTGTTCCAGGATGGCTTGCCACCGGGATTTCAGAAGAATGTCCAGTGTCATTGACCAGAAGGATTTTAGAATGATACGCTTCCTGTTTTCCATTGCGTGACATAACTCAGGTTACATCCAAGCCATGTGATTGCTGCGTATTTTTTCTCTATACTAGTCATTAAGATTAGCACCTTCAAATTCTTTATCACATTTATACCAATCTCTATCGCGACTCATCGTTTCATCAACTTTAGGACGAGGCTTAAAGACTGTCTTCCGAGTCGAAGCTCGTCAACTTGGCCACAGGGCTAGAAATATTTGGATGAGCTTGCACCTATGTGTACTCAACCTGCGGCTTTGGACGGGAACGGTGAAAATGCGTTAGAGCCCTAGAGTGAACGGATCTTTTTATATCTGGATTGTGACATTGGTGAAACGCTTCAAGGAGAAGAGTGTGTAGACTAGTCCTATATACCATTCGACGATCTGAGAACAGCATTACCCCATAACGATATGGCCTTGATATTCGATATCAAAGGTGCTGACCCATTGGAATACAAGGTAATGCAATAACCGTTTTCAACTTGGTTTGCGACACCAATAATAAATAAGCATCAGCAGAAGAACCTTGATCCTCCTATGATGTTGAATGGTATGAGCTCTCCCCTCTCCTTTAGAACCTGGGGGGGGGGGTTATCTCCCTTCTTATACTTCTTGACTGTAGTGATTTCGATGATTTTGCTTGTGAGACGAGTTCTCGTCCCTGGGGTTAGTTCAGTCAGTAACTGAAAATACGAGTGAAGACCAGATTCACTATAGCAAAGCATCAACAGCACTGAAGCTATCACTGGAGAATGATGTCGAAAGAGTGCCTGAATTAGTCCAAACTGAATTTTGACGGCGAAGAGGGAGGTGTATGTGAAGGACAGTGGGTGGATTTTTATTTCCATCTTTTTTTTTTGATTTTTGCTCTTCAGTGCTGTTATTGGTTTACATGTGATACTCTTAACATGCAACTCTGAGCATGCCTTGAACCTACTCTTCCACTGTTTTTTTTTTTTTGTTTGTACTCCTCAATAGCAGGTTCAACGTCGTTCAGCCATGCTTGAACACAATTTCCGCAGCAGAAATTACGTCTTATAGGGACGAGAGCTTGGGACTTGAAGTCCCACCATTCCAAAGATTTGGCAATTGGATTCACAGTGACTTTGTCACATACAGAACAGCTCTCATCGTAAATCCCCTTCTGAAGCGCCTTAGTGATCATCTTCTGCATATATACCGGGATAGTTTTCTTCCATAACCGGGTTTCTGTAAGAGTAACGTTGTAGTTACAGAACTTGCGAAGAGCCAATTCACTCAGTTTTGGCACAGGCGAAACACTATTGGCAAGATCTCTATCGGTCATTGGTTTAGTAGATGTTGGAGATGGGTGATGTGACCATTTGATCTTGGAGACATATCGACGTACGTCCGCACCATGATCAGGGTTTTCGTCAGCAATGCAGAAATATGAAGACGGGTCTTGGTCACGAAGTTCAATTAATCCGGGATTAGGACGTATTAGAAGATTAACCAATCTGGGAAGCTTAAGTATCTGGTATGGTAACACTCTGATCTCATTTGAAGCCAAGGATAGATCCATCAAATTCTTCAGTTTCCAGATGATCCCAGGGATCTTCTTCAGCTTATTCACTCTTAATGAAAGTACAACCAATTGTTCCACATTAAAGAGACAAGGAGGCAAGATTCTCAGTTTGTTATGTGTGGCATAGATCTCAATCTTGGGTACTTCAAATCCGTGTATTCCCCAGCACACCATATTTCTGAGATCTTCAACATCATCGGGTAGAACTTTTAACCCCATGCCCTCTAAATGTACCTTGGGGCAGCCATCTTCGATGCACTGCGAGATGCGACCTTTCGCTGTAATACTCACTTCTTCGTCGTTGATGTGGTAATTCGGCTCAGACATTAGATAATCACTAGAGATGTATCCAGTGATCTTATTCAGAATGTTGATGTTGAAATCCACAGTACTATCAGAATCATTACCATCACTTTCAAAATGCACGGGGACCACTGTAGCTTGAGATGTAGTCAGTTCCATAGAGCGATTTGGAGAGCTCGCGATATCATCGCTTCTCAAGATAGAAGGAGGGCTCGAGGGTACACGGTTGAAGATATAAATACTTTCGGAACTTGCAACTGACGGTCTTGAACTTGTCTTACAGATCGAGTGAACGATTCTTTCTGAATCATCACTCATCAGCACGTCGGAATTTATGACGGAGCTGGATTCCAAGGTACGCCTCTTGGAATGGTCAGCTTCTTCATGATCATGGAGTCTCTTTCGAACAAGTGCTTCTGCATCGGATACTGCACCGGATACTCCACCGTCATCAGCTTTGCACTGAAGTGGTTGATCATCCAATCGCGAGAAGTCGAAGCTGAAGGGCTCTAATGCACCGTTCTTGTCCATTTTTGCTCTATTTTAGGTGAACAATGCGTATTATTTTTTGCTTCCCCTATTGTGTTGTAAAGATTCTTGGAAATAGTATTCTCGCCCACTGCCGCGTAGCGATTTTCGCGTATAAGAGATAACGTACCTCACCTACAGGGATCTCAAAGGATTATTGTACATTCATGCGACCGTGAACAGCTTGTAGTAGCACCATAGCCATGACAATCCGAAGCAACCGAAGGAGAGGGTCACGTTGGCAAGGATCCATAGGTCAGGATATCGCGATGGTGGGTCCAAGTACAAGTCCAAATAGTGAACAATACACACAGCCAGGTAGCTGACCAGGATCAGAAGTCTCCAGAAAAGATTACTAGGAAGGCCGTGACGCTTTTTAGCCTTCTCAATCAAGGAGATAGAAGGACCAGGGGTGAGTACTTTGGGCAAGAAAGTTGGTGTGATGAAACTTAAGTTACCCATGAGCCAATTGGATAGGAGTAGGAGACAACCATATTGAAGGACAAGCCCATCACGTTTCAAAAGAGGCCACATGGAGAAGAGAGCTATGTTGTTTATCCAAGAGACCATAGCCATGTCGTCTGTATTGTTTGTGGAGTAGAGAAGAGTAATGGGTAATAGTGGAACCAGGATTGTCTTTTCATGAACTTGAAATGAAAACAAGAAGAAGGACATTGAACACACCGCAAGAGCCCATGGAAGTAAGCACTTCTTAGGTTTAACGAGGATTAGCAGGCATGCAGGAAGGAACCCAACTAGAGTTAACATCAAGGAATAGAATTGTAGTTGTTCTTGGGAGAAGAGAGTTCGGTATTTGATGAAAATGTTGGAGAAACACCAGAAATTAGCAACCTTATCTTCAAAAATACCACGAGAAAAAGGAAACATTCTATGGATACACTGATTGAGGTTTTCCACACCTCCTGTTAGGACTAGTGGACCAAATAATACCACAAAACTTACTAGAGTAGCGATTCCAATGAGACAGAGCCTCAAGAAGTTGAGCCTCTGGAAGAATGAAACGCTACTGGATTGCAAGTCGATACATCTTCCCAAAAGATAAAAGAAGATAATTGGTGAGTAATATAGTGCCATTTGCTTGAATCCGAGGGACAGGACGAAGAATACACAGGCCAGCATGTAGTTCTCATACAGCAAGTGGTCAATACACAACAATGTGAAACCTAGCATCACGGAGTTGAACTGAAAGTGTCCATGGTCGATAATCATCAACGCTGGTTGGAATAGGATGCAGGAGGCGACAATAGTTTGGTCAATCGGTGATTGTTTGATTATTCTGCCGTTCCATTTAGCATAGCGAAATACACCTGGGACATAAACAACCAATTCACTCAACAGAGCAGTGAATCTCATGAAGGACTTCAATGTTACACTTTCATTACCTCTAGACACATATAAAGCAAACCACGAAGGGTCAATCAACCCTCCAAGTTTACCTAGAATCCACGAGTGATATGCAGTTAACGGTGGATAATCAAGGCCCCAGTATTGCAAATCGTACCAGTACCACTCCTTCAAGGGCAAATGCTGTGTAATTTCCATCCAATGTCTCTGAGCCTCGAAGTCACCAAACATTGGCGGAACGCCCTCCCCTGAATAGCTGCCATACCCAATGGCTGAGCGTACAATCAAGGCAAAGATTACCACGATATACCGGGCTGCCCACTGGTTCTGCGCCCTTTTGAACGGTGAAAGGAAGTCGTAGAGAGCAGATCCGTAAAAGAGAAGCGAATGGTCGGGTCTAGAAGTCTTCTTCACCATCTTCGTGCTTTTTTTGTCGCGGTGTTTCCCTTTATTCTGATGATGTTTCGTTTGTTCCTTTTATATTGTAAAAACTTCACCATCAAAACACCAAAAGAATATAAGGGCGGCCATGGGGGAAAACAGAAGCAGGCGCAAAGATGCAGATCGATGGGGTTCAGGTTCAGAGTCGGAAGAGGTGCAAAATGTGGTGCAAGAGGCCAGTCCCCGTGAGGCAGTTGATTATGAGGTTGATGATGCAGTTGATGTGCGTGAGTTTGCCCTACGGATGAACAAAAAAGACAACCATGAACCTGAGAAATGGCTCGAACAACCCATAGATGCTTCAGAGCTGAGAGAGAAATCAAGACAGCAGTACTTGGAGAAGAGAGAAGAGGAACGCTTCATCCTTCTGGAGAAGGAGGTTGAGATTTTGGAAGAGGATGTTAGAAAGCATGGATGGCCTAATCTTACGCGCAAAGAACAGGAGAATATTACCCATCGCCGAGAGGTTCTGGAGCTGATGCGTCAGAAGCGAAACAGCGATGTTGGTGGGTATGTTCTACCCGAGGCTCAGATGGATCGTAAACGGAAAGAAGAGGCATTGTATTCTAAACACAGAGACAGAGGAGCGATACCTGAGAATGAAAGTTGGGAACACAACCAAGTGACCAGCGCAAAGCGGACAAGAATTTCACATCCAGATGAGATTATTGCTCCAAATCAAGATGAATATGAGTATGTTTTTGACGATGATGATAACATTGATTTCATACATGATGCCAGCGAACTAGATGTGACACCTGAACAGCAAAACCTGAAGAGACAGATCGAGCAAGAAGAGAAGAGAATCAGATCTATAGAGGATGTAAGGAGGTCGCTGCCGGTGTATCAATACAGAACACAACTTTTGGATGCTATTAGAGACCACCAAGTGCTTATCATTGTTGGTGAGACGGGTTCCGGTAAGACTACACAATTACCGCAATATTTGTTCGAAGATGGATACACAAAGAGCGGCATGAAAGTTGCATGTACTCAACCTCGTCGTGTTGCCGCAATGTCTGTTGCCGCGAGAGTAGCCGATGAGATGGGTGTAAGATTAGGAAACGAGGTTGGTTACTCCATCAGATTCGAGGACAAGACGAACGAGAAGACAGTGGTGAAGTATATGACTGATGGTATGCTATTGAGAGAGTTTATGACTGACCCTGAGCTCAGCGGGTACTCTGCTCTGATGATCGATGAAGCACACGAGAGAACTTTGAGTACTGATATCCTCTTTGGATTGGTTAAAGATATTGCGAAGTATAGACCAGATCTCAGACTGTTAATCTCTTCTGCAACGATGAATGCTGAGAAGTTCAGTACTTTCTTTGATGGTGCGCCAATCTTCAATATCCCAGGGCGCCGTTTTCCAGTCGATATTCATTATACAAAACAACCAGAGGCAAACTACCTTCATGCTGCGATGACTACGGTATTTCAAATTCATACATCACAAGGAGCAGGTGATATTCTTGTATTCCTAACAGGCCAAGATGAAATTGAAACGATGGCTGATAATCTCACGACCACTTGCCACAAACTTGGCTCACGGATCAAAGAGATGATCATCTGTCCGATTTACGCCAATCTCCCATCTGAGATGCAACAGAAGATCTTTGAAACAACACCACCTGGAGCACGCAAAGTTGTACTCGCAACAAACATCGCAGAGACCTCGCTTACTATTGACGGTATAGTCTATGTCATTGACACTGGGTTTGTTAAAGAGAATGTATACAATCCAACTACTGGTATGGAAAGCTTGGTTGTGACACCTTGTTCGAGGGCATCTGCAGATCAAAGAGCCGGAAGAGCCGGTAGAGTTGGTCCTGGTAAATGTTTCAGGCTGTTCACCAAATGGGCATACTTCCATGAACTGCCTGCTAATCCAACACCTGAGATCCTGAGAACCAATTTGGCCAGCGTGGTCTTACTACTGCTTTCTTTGGGAATCAACGATTTGCTCAACTTTGATTTCATGGATCCACCAGCGAGTGAGACGTTGATGAAATCACTTGAACTGCTCTATGCACTTGGTGCTTTGAACTCAAAGGGACAGCTCACGCTGATAGGTAGACAAATGGCAGAGTTCCCTACTAATCCACTCCAAGCAAAAGTATTACTTTCAAGTGGGAAGTTCGGCTGTACACAAGAGGTGTTGACCATTGTGGCCATGCTGGATGAGTCTGCGGCCTTATTCTATAAACCAAAGGAGAAGAAGCTACTCGCAGATTCTGCTAGAGAGGCATTCAAGAAGTCTAGTGACCACTTAACATTGCTTGAAATCTACACTCAATGGGT
This sequence comes from Williopsis subsufficiens, assembly GCA_017948575.1. Classification (NCBI taxonomy): domain Eukaryota; kingdom Fungi; phylum Ascomycota; class Saccharomycetes; order Phaffomycetales; family Wickerhamomycetaceae; genus Williopsis; species Williopsis subsufficiens. The sequence continues at coordinate 72,436 of JACVEX010000523.1, forward strand.
AAACAATGATTACTCTTCGCAGTGGTGTCGTGATAACTTCATCCAATACAAGACTCTCATGAGAGCCAGAAACGTTCGCGATCAATTGGAAAGATTATGTGACCGTATTGAGATTTTAGTCAAAGTGCAAGATGAGGATGAAGAGAAGGATCCTGAAAAGCTTAAACTGAAGATCGAGAAATCCATTGTATCTGGTTATTTCCCAAATGCTGCTCGTCTTTCGCAGACAGGTGATTCATACAGATCTTTGAAGAAAAATCAAACTGTCCATATCCATCCTTCATCAGTTCTTCACAAGGTCAAACCTCCCCCAAGGATGGTGATATATAATGAGTTAGTCCTCACTTCCAAGGAGTTTATGAGAAATGTTATGCCAATTCAAGAGCAATGGTTGACCGAGCTGGCTCCTCATTTCTATTCAAAGGAGAAAGAAGAGTTAGAACAGGGCGCAAAGAAGATGCCAAAGATGAGAAGGTAGTTGTTCGCATAGCGAGCTTAAGGAAAATAATAATAATATTAAGGTGTTAATAAGGCGTAATGCATGATGCTGTATATTGCTATAAAAGTTCGACTTCTCATTTTTCACATGCCAGTCAGTCTCATCAAGATGAAACCAACAGTAACAACAACTAGGTAGGTAAAGACGGAGCTTGGAACACCTCTTGAAATGAAATTTCCAACTGTCAAATATCTCTCACCAAAGTCGTCCACGAGGGAAATAGCAGTGACGTTAGGGAAACCTGAAGTTGGCAAACCCATGGCTGCAGAACAGAGGAAAGCTGAACCCATTATCAAAAGGTTTGGATGTGGATCATCCAACTTAGAGCCAATCTCAGCGACCAATGGGACAATGATCAAGGCAGCAACGGTATGTGATACAAAAGTTGCTACAACCAGGATCAAGGCACCAAAGACTAAAAGAATCGAGAACAGTGAGAAATGCTCAACACGCTGTTGGATCTCCACAGCGATAGTTGCCAACAGACCAGAAGTTGAGACTGCTTTACCCAAAGCAATACCACCCATAGCTAACACAACAATTGTCCACAAGAAATTGTTGAAATCTTCTCCTGTAAGGATACCAGTACCGAAGAACAATATCATAGGAATGATAGAGATGATACCCATCTCGCCAAAAACGCCTTCTAATTGATGAGCCAGACACCATAACACAATAGTCAAGATGGTAACTGAAGTGATATACCACTGAGTACTTGTGAACTTATCATCAACAGTTCTAATACCCGCAATAGTGATTTGTTCAGTTGACCTGAAAGTTACCAAGAGGAAGAGCCAAATCAAGAGCAGGGAAATGACACATACCGGAATGGAGATGACGAACCATTGTCCCCATGAAGGTTGTGGATCCATGATACCGATCGAGATGATGTTCTGTGGAGATGCAATCGGAGAAGCCATACCACCAATGTTGGAGGCGAGAGCGATACCCAGTACCAACTGTTTAGCAAAGACAGAACCACGGGGTAATGTTCTTAGTAGGGATTGGATTATTGAGTAGCACAATACAGGAGCAGCAACGTTAGAGACCCACATAGAGACAACTAATGCCACAGACATTACTGTCAACAGGATGACTCTTGGGTTAGTGCCAGCTTTTGATAGGATCCATGTTGAAACCATCTTTGCAATGTTATACTTGGACAAGGCAGCTGCCAAAGTGAAACCGCCAAGTAGTAGCATAATCACAGAGGACCACATGGAAGACAAGATAAACTTTGAAGATGCTTCAGGACCCATTCTGTTGCCGGATTCATCTTTCAAAACACCAAGCACAACAATTAGTAGTGGGACAAGTAAGGAGGTGACAAACAAGGGAATGCTTTCGGTAGCCCAGAGTAATGAGGAGCATACAAGTAATGCAAAGCAGTTTTTTTGTTCAACTTCCTGGAATGGTGAGAATCTCAAGAGGACCAACGTAACTATCATGATCAACGTCAACTTGTATACGTTAGCAGTTATGATCGTTTTGGCTGCCTTTTGATCCTCCTCACCCACAAGGATTTCTTTTGAATCAGTTTTTTTGGCGACAACGGCGGATTGGGCTCTTCTTTCCAAACCAATCATATCTTTCCACACAGTGTTACGTTCCCAAACCACATGTTCTCTCAAATGCAATCTTAACTCAGCCTTTGCTGTGTCGATGGAACCATTCGTGGCCAATTTCGCATAAATCTGGATGATTGAATCTAATCTGTCTTTCAACTGGGATTCAGTTGTTGCCGTAAAGATGTAGGAATCAGAGACGAGTTTTTCCAAATATTCATCTTTGATCTTTGTATTTAGGGACTTGTCAAACTTTTTCAAGATCTTTGTAAAACCGGTTTTGTTCAATTCAATATAAGACTTGAGTTCAGAAAGAAGGGTAAATAGCGCAATACTTCTCCTCTTCAAAGTGATTCTGATATCGGCAAGAACACTGAGTGGATCTCTAACTTGAACCATGTTGTCGAAGTCCCTATCCCAAAACTCTGGAGTTCTCGAACGTACAAGGGTTTCGTTTCTTCTTGCCCTGTTGTCCAACTCCAAGGAGTTCTGTCTCCCTCTAAATGGGATCACGTCACCGTCATCATCACCATCGTCGCTATCTTCGGCAGGCCTCTCAGCATCACTAGCATAGTTAGGGATAGATCTAGCTCTTTTCATAGAGCGATTCTGAGAGTCAGAAATTTCAACAGGAATCAACTCCTTTTCGAAGTCTTCCAGATCTGTGATCAATAACTCGTAATCCTGATATGCAGAAGCCTCCTTCTCTCGGTAGAACTTGTCAATCTTTCTCAACTCCGCATCCAAGGAGGCCACAAATACCTTAACAACGTCTCTATGGTGGTCATGATCCTGTGTGATGAGATATGAGGCTTCGTTATCCAACCTGCGGGAACTACTCTGAAGGGATTCACGCTGGAGGTTATAGACGAGCTTCTTCAAGTTTGAGTAGGCCAGGTAACGGGATGACCACTCAGGTACAGCGTTGAACTGCAGAGAGTGTGAAAACTTCATCTTTAGGGGACTCTCTATGACTCTTCTTACGCGTCTATGTTCTTGATCTAGCGCTTGCGTTGACAGCTGACCGTGACTCTGTCCCTGCCTTTAGTGCGTTGCAGCCAAATGGGAGTGTTTCCCATAACAAGTGGGCCTGTCACGTGGGACACAATTTTTATTGGTTGTTCAATACAGTCTGTGATAAGAGCAACAACGAAGTAGTATGATCGCTCAGTATTTGAGAGTTCCAGTAGCGTGACTATAGGATAGATGTTGGGAAATGTGGCATCAGATGCTGTCACTACTCTTTAGGATAGAATGCATCAAATCAAACACAAAATCTGTTCCTCGTGGCCCAATGGTCACGGCGTCTGGCTACGATTTAAGTAGTTACTTCTGAAACCAGAAGATTCCAGGTTCGACTCCTGGCGGGGAAGATTTCTTTTTGAACTTTTTTTGTCACATTTCGCGCCTATTCGCGGTAGTATTTTCAGTTTGACGTAGGAGTCGATCCCCAGTGCGGATAAGTTGGTCTGGCCGATCATATCTCGCATACACAAACTTTTTCTGTCAGATAAACTGAACCAGGAATTTATCAAATAATTCCTGCGGGGGCCAAGGGAAATAGGACCGGTATGAAAGACCACAGGGATCACAAGGACCAAGCGGAGCCCAAGACGCCAATATCACAGCCTTGTGGGGTGTTCCCTATTCTGACGCCAATCAATTTCTCACGAAGACCTTCGCTTCAGAATACCTGCTCTTCATCAAGCTCGCTATATGAGATGAATAACCATATGGAGGATCACACCGGAGGCAACTCAAGCGTTGCGCATAGCTGTGTCGAGAGCTCTGAGGATGATACAGATACGGATCTGGAACTGGATCAATGGTCATCGAGACGGTCAAATGAGTTGTTTCGGGAACCTCTCGGCTTAACAACAACAAGATCACCCGTTGTCTCCACAAGCAACGAGGAATCCATGGGCGAAAGCTCAACGCCCATATTTAAAAGGATAGTGAGCAAAAGTACTCTCAAACCACAACTTAAGGCCTTTAGAAGGATCACATCAGAACTGCAATACGAACGGGTACCCTTAGAGAATGAGATCAATTATGAAAAACTTGTTCTCTTAAACTTAGAGGATGAAGCCCACTATATGAACTCCACACAGATGAAAAAGAACAACAAGACCATTGAACAGAATAATTCGAGTTATAAGAAGTTTGATATCATCAAGAAAGCTAATGAGAGCTGGAACCTGAGAAAGAATGGAGAACAAGAGCACCAACCCTCAGATATACAGACCATAGATTCAAGGAGAAAGAGGTCCTTCGATAACGATTCTAAAAACAAGTTCAAGAGAAGGGCTGTCTCTACGAGTCCGATAAGTGCTGGCCTTTTTAGGAGGCGCAATATCAAGCTTCTGTCAAAGGCTGCAGAAGATTTGGAGAGTATGACTTTGGACAACTGAGAGAGAGAGTTGTGCCTATAAAATGTGTTTAATGTCTAACGAATAATACGCCTAATGATATAGCTTGCATTAGGCATCAAAAACATATTACATTTCATGATCATATAGAACGTGTTTACCGTGCTACTGGTTTTAACTTCCACGATAACAGCTCTGCCAACCCTTCAGCTCCGCAAGCCATTTCCAGGAAGTCATGTTGCAACAGCTCATCTGTGGATGCTCTGTATTTAACATCAACGCAGAGACAGATACTTAAAAATTTCTTGATACTCAAGGATAACTTTTCAGGATTCTTCAATTTTGGCGTTCCATTCGTGGCGATTAGGAAAAGAGCTTTTAATGGCTCCTCGTTCAAGTATGGTGGTTCGCCTTCAATCATCTCGATAGTCATAATACCAAGGGACCAAACGTCAACTTTTTCGTCGTATTCTTTGGTCTTCACAACCTCAGGAGCCATCCAGTACGGCGTACCGACCATCGTCACTCTTTTATTCTTCTGAGAACTCAGCTTGGCACAGAATCCAAAATCAGTAATCTTGACATTTCCCTTTAGATCCAACAAAACATTATCAGATTTGATATCTCTATGGATGATGTGCTTATTATGCAGGAATTTCAATCCTTTGGTTGTTTCTTGACAAATGGCAGCAATCTGATCCTCCTGCAGGTAGTTATCATTGTTCTCAATAACATCTGTAAGTGAACCACCTTCCATGTACTCCATAACGACCCAGAGTTCAGAATTCGAAAGGAATGCCTCCAAGAAATTAACAATGTTTTTATGATGAGAGTCTTTCATCACCAAGATCTCATTGACAATTAGTTCTTTTCTAGGTTGTGCATTAAGGTCCATCTGTTTAATGGCAACTTTCAGCCCCCCGCGTTTTAAAGATTTAGCCAAAAACACAGTTCCACTAGCACCTTGACCTGCCTTCTCGACCATCTGGAAGTATGGTGAAGGATCAACATTTCTCACCACTGCTTTTAGATTTTTCATACTTTGTGCCTCATTCATAGCGCTGATGCGACGCTCCTCATTCTTCTCCTTCACAGTTTTAGGGGGTTTATGTTTACTTGGCGACCCATCCAAAGCAGCTTGCGCAGCAGCTTGTGCAGCAGCCTGAGCTGGTGATGCTGCTGTAGATGGCTTTGGTTTATAATTCGGATGATGTCTTGGTTGGAGAGGCTTGATTGGTTGAGTATATGCTTGAGGTTGAGATTGCTGATGGTATTGAGGAATTTGATGTTGTTGAGAATGCTGCTGTGGAGCATGTGGTCTCTGAGGAGTGTTGAACCTCTGCTGAGGTAGTTGGTGCAGCTGTTGGGGAGTATGCTTTTGTAGTTGTGGAGGCCGAGGTGCTTGACGAACAGGTTGAAGGTTCTTCTTGACCGGAGATGATTCAGGAGATTCAAGGTATGGATTTGGAATAGCTTGAGAGTAGTTCGTGTGCAATTTCAGACTAGCTTGGGCATTGTGGTTCAATTTCAGGTTAGAATTGGAATGAACCATACCAGGGGTTGCTGCTGATTGGGTGGGTATAGAGGCCGAACCAGGCACAGGGACAGAAACGGGAGGTATCTGTGTTGTAGTGACTGGAAGTGCAGGTGTTGGAGTACTCGGTTTCGGAGGAGGGGGAGCTCTTCTCATAGGCAAGAGGTCAAGAGGCTGTGAAGTTTTCTCTAGTGATGAAACTTGTGTCGTGTAGTATGGTGACACCACTGGAGGAGATTCGCGTTTCTGCGGAGTGTATGGCTTTGACAGGTCATTGAGCAGCCTTGTTGCAGATTCTTTATCACCACTTGACCCTGAAGAAGATGAATCATTTGATGCCTTACTCTTATGGAACTGCTGTTGTTCCTGTTGTTGATCTTGTTGATCCAGGTTCTGTTGTTGATCTTGATAGAATTCCAACACTTCAATCACTGCAACTGGGTCCTTTGTCCAGTCTTCATTCGTGATTTTAGAATGCTGAAGTAAACGCTTCCAATTTTCCGGTAAACCTGTAAAGTTACCACTTGTTGGATCAAAGCCAACATGCACCTTATGAGTGAAATTTGTAGGACTTGAAACTGTTCCTGTGAGAGGACATTTGGCAAAAATGGCATCAAGCCATCCATATAAGTCGTTCAGGGTCTTTAAAGAGATGAAAAGTGATTTCTTTCCACCTGCGGAACGGATCAATTCAAAGCAGTAAGGTCTGAGCTGTACCCTTGATAGATTGACGATGGATGTGACGGAGATCTTTAACCAGATCTCATCTTTGGATTCACTTTTGTAGAATATCAAGTTAGAGTCATTCAATACCATATATCTCTTTGGCCATCTGAATGCCATGATCCCTTCATCTCTCACTTGAACCCAACCTTGTCTTCTAATAACTTTAGAGGCCTGTGGAGTCGTGAAAGACGATGTGGCCAGTACTGGCGGCTTTGGGGCAGGTCCAGGGTTGGAGAAGTCCTCATCCCTGAACACCGTTGCGGACGCTGAAAGGGACATGATGCTATTATTGTTGTTGTTGTTGTTGCTGATGGGTCTAATGTTTGAACGCCGGAATGTGGAATGTTTCGTTCAAAAGAAGATGGAAGTCAAAGGGGTAGGGCCAAGCAGACGAAGTGGTCGAGTTTGCTCAATGTAGATGACAAGAATACGCTATTGTGGATTGTGAAGTCTTCCAAAGAAAGTGTCAGATCAGAAGGATTTTATTTATGAAGCCTCAAAATAGATCAGATGAAACAAAAAAGACCGATAGGAACGGTATAGTCAGATCAAGAAGGTATTAAATGTAAACAATAGTGAACAGTTGAAAGGAATAACAATGGGAGCAGCACACTGAGAATATCTCTTTGGTACCTTGACTCTCCACCCTTAAGGCCTTTTCAATTCCAAAAGGAGAAATCAGCACCAGGCAAAATTCCTCCAGAAGTTGTGCTGCGCGTACCGCGTCTCTGGGGACTTCGATCATAGGGCCAAAGATGTAAGGGAATCCCTATTAGATATGTGTCTAGAGGTAACCTTCGAGTAAATTAGTCACATAAGAACCTTGAAGCGACATATTTAGGATCCAAATCTGTCTGTAAGCCCTCATATAAAAATCAGGCTTCTAGGCTCCTTCCCTTTCAGCTGATCCTTCATTCCTGTCAATGCGAGAAAGCGCGTCGCGTAAATGTAGGCGTCGCTCGTGGAGTTATAGCGGAATTTGGGGATTTACAAAGAGTGATCTCTTATCTAGTATTACGACCATGTATTCTATGATATACCATAATGTAAAGTCTAGAATATCAATATGGAATCAAGCTTCAACGTCTGTAGGGTCAATGGCATCCTCATCATCGACATCTTCCTCGGTAATCTCATTCCAGTAGGAATAACTCAACACAATGAATCCAATAACAACAAAAAGGTCACCCATCAATTGACCTGCACTGATGGAGATTCCAAATAGGATCCATTCGAACAATCCAACAAACAAGATCGTTATAAGAGAAGATACAGAGGATAACACGGGTGATGTCAGGGACATCAACGCTAGAAATGACAGTGAAAATACCAAATTTGACACAATAGAAAAGAAAATGATCAGCCATGTGAATAACGAGGTGATAAAAGTGAACCTCGACAATCCCGTCACATGAGCCACAAGAATAATAAACCAGCCGAATGAGAAAGTGGCCAATCCGATCAGAGAGGCACAAAAATTGGAGAATGCCACTAATCTTCTCGATGAAACAGCGTCAATCGGTGGACATGCTAACTTCTTATATAACACTTCATAGAGACCATACATCACTGCACCGAATGCAATAATCAAATCTCCTAAGATTCTCTGTGGGAAATCAGAGTCATTAGATTGAGACTCGCCACTGTAAGCGACGCAAAACACACCAATAACAGCGATGAGTACACTGAATAGTTTCACATATGTGAACTTCTCATGAAGTATAGGAATGGCAAACATAAGAGCAGTGAATGCAGAGCAATTATATATAGCTGTAATATCTGAAGCTGGAGCCAAAGACATTGCGATGTACCAAGTGACACCTGCGACATTGAGGATGACTGAGAGGAATACAATCCCTTTTCCCAAATGCATGATGGATTCGCTCTCGATGAATTCTTTCACAGACGCTGGCGTTACTAATGAGCCTCTTTTGACAGTCTGTGAAGTCTTATAAATGTTGCGATGTTGATTCTTAACACTCTCCACGAAGTTATGTTTGAAGTGCTCTAGATCAATAACAGGGTATGAGTGTCGAGTTGCCCTTCTAATGTGTTTATAAAGTGCAATGCCCCCCACTTGCATGGGCCATATCCATAGCCATGAGGAGTGTGTCAAGACGAGCAGAAGAATTGGCTGGTCAAACTCTAAGGAGTTATACAAATAACTCGTGAGCTCCGTCTGTGATACAAAGGAGATCAAGGAGATAATGAACAGTGCAATAACAGAGTAGAGCTTATATGTTGAGTGCTCCAAGTGGCCATGGGATGCTGGTGTGGACTGCACTGGATATAGGGACTTTGGTTGGTGGATAAGCGGTGTTTGGGACATTAGTTCTTCTTGTGGTGGAACAGTTTAGTAATTCAACAAGGAAAACGGGATGTCAGAATCTTTTCCATGGGGTCAGTTCATAGAGAAATTCTATGCGAAGCTTCGACACAACCGGTTGCACTATCTTATGTAATCAGCAATCTATGATGGCGGCATATGTTAGGGTCAAGTCATTGTATGATCCATAGATGGAGTAATATGCATTTCTAGAACGTGCATTATACTGTATATCCACATTTTACAAGCTTTACAGCACTAGGATTGCCCAATATTCAGGTAGAAAGACCTGTATTCAAGGAATGGATAGAACCTCACCAGTCTTTCGGTCGACAATTTTCCCAAAGAGGTCCTTCGAAAGCTTTCCATGTTCATCTCCAGGACTGAGGTAGACATCATTAATACTTTTGTACAACTTGAGCCCACTCTGCGTGAACTTATCCAAGTTAATATAGATCAACACGGTGCTGAATCCTCTTATACCAGACACTTGCTCACCAATGGATTTCTCCAAAGAGGTAAAGTGAATATGATTTCTATCCATCTTGGATAGTGCTCCTGATTGTAATATCAAATCCAATTTCTGTCTTGTTGTCCCATGTATTAATCTCTCGGGATACTCGCTAGATGATAGTAGCGTCAAGTTATCATCGCCCACAGTCTTCAGGGAATGTCCCTGATTAGCACAGATCTTCCAGACATCTTCCTTTTGAGTCAATGTAAATCTCTTTTTATCGTTCTCTTGGACAATGCGTTCGATGTCTTGTTGTGTAGCCCTATGTGATCTCAATCTATTATGGGCCAATACTTCGTTCAAGTTCACATACCCCGAAGAATCAATGGAAAGGCCTTCTTTCACAGCACCATGGCGCAGTAGGTAGCTCAGAGATTTGGATATCTGGATGTCTCTTTTGCTCATTTAAGGTTGATCTCTTATTGGCTTTTTAGGTGAAAGATGGTGGTGGGGGTGTAGTTCATAGTGCGATGAGCTCTCAACTTTTTATACTACCGAGTTAACTACTCACTAAGAATAGTAAAAATAACAAATATGCGTCGTATACACAGAGCCTCACATCGACTACCGAAAAATACACAAAAGACCCTAAAGAGAAACCGAAGTTTTGAATACTCCATCTAAACTCTTTTAAAATATTGAGTGTAGTACTATTACCCAAATATAAACCGAAATCATAGGAAGACGTCGTTCAAGCAGTCTTCTCCTTCAACACACGTTGACCACCACCACAACATCCCCCACGGGTACCTCTGCCTGCCATCATCGTTGGCTTTGGCGGGTTCTTAATACTGTCATTATCACCCAACTCGGTGTGTTCATGGATGTTCAGATGGAATTTCCCATCGTTTTGACGCTGACCTTGCACAATATTGGACAAAAGAAACTGTGAAACTCCTTCCAAATGGGCAATACGCTCTTCTACGGACTTGGACTCATCTGGGTGGTAGAAACCTTTTTTGATCTCTGCTTTAGATGCATTCAAAATTGCGATGTCACCTAATTACAGGTGTTAGTATATGTCAGCAAAGAGGTCGGTCTAAAGCGCTACAAACTCACCGTTGAATGCCACTTTTGTAGCTTTGAGGGCATGTCTATATGCCAAGAGGGCTCTCTGTGTGTTGGACATAATTTGGAATTCAGATAGGAGGAACGAGAGCTAAATCCACGTATAAAACGGTTCAAAAGCACTTGAAGACCTTGCAAAAGCTGGAGGTAACTCACATTTTTCGGTTTCAAAGTTTCGCGAAATACGCGAATCTGTTTTATACACACCGGACATTCGCACCAATTTCCATTTCAGCTTAACTTTCACTGCTACCAGTGGAAGAAGGCAGTTGAAGAACACAACAGAGCAAATAAGAGGCTCATTGGCTTGATAAAAAGTTTCAGAAGACAAAATGGCAGAGAGGGGATACTTCCAGAACTCGATGGATACACAACTGGCGTCACAGCAAAAGAAAACCACCACATACCGTCGTGTAATCGACCATGGTGCTTCCATGGGTAGATGGATCACACTAAGGAAACTGGGCCATCGGAAGCCTCCAAAGTCTCTGGGATACATCAGACCTGAGGCATCTTATACAATCGACCTCCTGCCACCACAAGCATATAAGACTACACCCATTGTTGACTCACAGACGAAATTTGTCCATCTAAGTTCTAACAAGGCTAAACATGCCATTCATGCCATCAAATTCACACCGGAGGGAAGAAGATTACTGGTTGCCTCACACTCTGGAGAGTTTACTTTGTGGAACGGTATGTCTTTTAATTTCGAAACTATTATGCAGGCTCATGACACTGCAATCACAGCGCTCAATTATAGTCATAATGATGATTGGTTATTGAGTGGTGATCAGGATGGTACTCTCAAGTTCTGGCAGACCAATTTTAACAATGTGAACATTATAAATGCACATGAAGATGCTATTAGAGATGTGGCGTTTGCTCCAGGTGATTCAAAGTTTGTCACCGCTAGTGATGATTCTTCTTTAAAGATTTGGAATTTCAGTAATGGTCAAGAAGAATCGGTATTGAAAGGTCATAACTGGGATGTTAAAACTGCAGATTGGCATCCTACTTTGGGACTGGTGGTGAGTGGTTCCAAGGATAATTTGATCAAGCTATGGGATCCAAGATCTGGTACTGCTATTTCAACACTGCACGGGTTTAAACACACAATTACTAAGACAAGGTTTCAACCACAACAAGGTTCAAATTTGTTGGCTTCGATATCTCGTGATAAATCCATGAGAATCTTTGACTTAAGAGCAATGAAGGATATTTTTGTCTTTAGATCAGAGGTGGATATATCTGCCCTATGTTGGAACCCAATACACTCATCTATGTTGAGTACAGGTGGATATGATGGTTCCCTATCCCATTTCATGCTGAATGACGTTGTCCCAGATTCATTAGAGACGATTAAACCGTACCATACAGTTCCATACGCGCACGAGAAGGCTGTGTATGCTCTCGACTATCATCCACTAGGTCACGTCCTTTCATCTGCCGGTGCTGATCGCTCGGCCAGATTCTGGTCCCGTGGCCGTCCAAATGATCCAAATGCATTCAATGACCCCCCATACACGAATGACAAACAGGGTGCTTGGTACTTTGCTATCAATAATTCCATCAATGCGGTGGTTCCGAAGAATGAAAACATTGGCCAGGGTCAGGCTCAGCAAGATGAGAGAAGATGGAATGGGAGTTATAGCTTGCCGGGGTTGGACAATAATAATAATTCATCTAATATCCCTGGCTTGCAGTATTGAAATGATTGTATGATTATTAAAGATTACACATTTATTCTTGTAGTTACGTACCAAAGTATTCAGTATCAATGAATCTCTTTCTGAACCATGGTTCTCTTGTGATATTCTCCCTATATCCAACTTCTCCAACAACAACAGTGACATCCTTAAAGGCCCTCATGATTCTGCTGATACCAATCTCTGCAGCGATGTATGTCACAGCCACAATATCCCTTGGTTGGACGCCATGGTCAACAAGGACTTGAATAGCCATGATTAAGCCAGCACCTGATATCACTTGTGCATCCAGTAACAACACTTTGTTCCCAGGAGAACCAATTCCAGGCGGCAAAGCCTCAGCATGCAGTTGTGGTTCACCAGTAGTGGCATCAGATTGGATAAGTACCTTCCCGATGGCTATTTCTGGAATGGTCTTGCGCAAAGAATGCATGAAACAATCGCCAGAACGAATAATATTCACGGCGATGATGTTGGAGATAGGTACAATCGTGTCCATAGAAGTTCCTAGTGGAGTAACAATTGTGGTTGAAGAATAGTCAGAGCATGATTCGAGGGCCTTGTTGATCAGCTTTGTGGCAATTCTATCAAAGTAAAAGATGAAATCATCCATTGCTGTGTTATGGTTCAAGAGAATAGTATAAATACCTCTCGTTTGGTTTGTCTTCTCCAGAATTCTCAAATTTGGATAGTTCTCTGGAGTTAGGGATAGCTTCCCTGTCAATTTCTCAATTTTTTGTAAATGTGCTTCTGATTTCAAGTTCAACTGTCTCTTGATGTGTTTAATCAACATATCAATGGCAATGACATTATCTGAACCTCTAGGGACAATAAGATCTGCATGGCTCATTGTAGGTTTCACGTATCTCTCAGCATTTGGTTTTACAAACCTGTTCCATTGTTGAATAGCACCAGCGAGGTCTCTACCTCTTTGTGCAATATCACGATTCAATCTTCTAGCAAGGCATACATCCAGGTCTGTATCAACATAAATCTTTAAATGCATCAAATCACGAAGTTTCTCATGCGCAAGGGCATAGATACCTTCTATAACGATGACATTAGCACCATAAATGGTTAGAGAACGATCCTTCTCTCTATCATGTTTTGCAAACGAATATATGGGGATCTGAGTCTTATGACCAGCTCTTAAAGACTTGACGCATTCATAACAGTAGTCCAAGTCCACTGATTCCAAAGAGTCAAAATCATAGTCATTACTGAATGCCTTTCGTTTATCTTCAGGACCCAATGGCTTATAGAAGTTATCAACAGATAAGAGCACAGTCCATGGAGTATTGATCTCTTGAATGATGCTGGCAGCAACAGAAGTTTTACCCGATCCTGAGGGGCCAGCAACACCTATAACATAGGGTTCTGTCCATGGAGGGACGTATTGTTCTCTTTCAAGCTCCACAGCGGCACGGTGATCATCTCTTAGCGGTTGTTGAGTAGGGAAGAAGGAATCGTGTTCCAGAGGAGCGATTCTGGTGGAGTTTCTTCGGCTCTTCAGGGAGGCTGAGCTCTGTAAGCGTATGTCAGAGGGACATGTCGGCTGGCTAGAGATCATTGGGATATCTACTATACAGAGAAGTTTTGATGCGTAAAAGTGACTTTCTAATATGCTGCGGCTTTGAAGAAACCGCCGCCGGATTTAAGATGGTCCACACCAACACGCAGACCCAACCAGCAATGGAGAATTAAGAAGATGGGAAGGGCGCTATGTTATTAAATCTTGTACTCGATGGAATAATTAGCTGAGTTATTACTAAAAGATGGTGAAGTTCTGGTCTTTTGGGTGGGCAAGTTTGACTGCCATCAGGAAGCTAAGGGGCTGCGATATTGAAGATTCGCAATTCAAAGACTTTAAATCGGTTCATGCCCTGCCACTCTGTTCCAGCATCCAGCAGTGTGATTGGGCTTCTGATCCCTCTTGAGAAGCTATACCATCCTATGAGCTCCAAAATTATCACCGTAGCAATTTTGTGTCAAAAAGTTCTGCTTTGTTTTTGTGTCATCTTATATTTCTTTGGGACCGGTCACCACAAATCGAGAGGTGCTCATACAACTCAACTTCGGATTCAATACCATGGGGCATTTGATTAGTGGACATAGTGTTACGTTCCAGAATGGTAGAGCCCAAAGATCACAAAGAACAAAAGTGTTCTGATGCCCCTGACCTCCAAAGCCTGAATGGCCATGTGAGCATCATGTCTGCGGTATCAAGGCCTAAACATACCGTCGCTTTACCGCATACATTAAATCCTTTGAGTCTTCAGAAAAAAAAAGGAGATTTTCCTAAAGTGCCTACAACCGACCAACGAGACTCAGACCAGAGAAGAACTCAGGATATAGACTGTGAACCTATTAATAACCCAACCTCATATTACATTGAAAGCCAGGATATTGAAAGGCAAGCTAATTCAGATCAAGGATTCTCTTCTGAGAGAAATTTTGGATCTCAGATTGTATCTTCAAGATCTCCAGTGTCTTCTCCTGTACCGATCAGCAGTTTTTGTGCTCTTAAGAATGAAATCATTGGTGCTACACAGTCAGTTCCAGAGGCATTGGATTTTCACAAGTATGAACCACAACCACATGAGACTGAATACACAACAGCGCTGGTTTCTAATGACGGACTGGACATGGCCGAGGATAATGAAGTTCAATTCACGAAGGAGACGCATCGTGCTTCCGTTTGGGCACCTTCAAAATCACTGAATGCTCCACTATCTCCAGTTGATTTGTTGCCAACTCATCTTTCTAAACCATCTACTGCTGAAGTCCATCAAGAACTGTCATATAATGTGAATCGTATCACGTCCATGAGAGACATTTCTGGAGGTACGCAAACTGATGAATTCGTTCAGAATATATCGAAATTTGAGAAAATCCCATCTCCAGATGAAGTTGATCGTTATATACTAGTGGACTCCTTGATGAAAGGTGGAACTATCCACAGACCACAAAACGATTTAGACTTCATCAAAAGAAATCTCTCCTGTTCGAAGTCCACAACTTCGGACGACTCTATTGGGCTAAACAGATCGCATGGTGAAGTCCCATTGTTGTTTTCACAGACATATGTTCCCCATAGAAATGAGGATGATGCTCCTGGTGATCTCAATAGGCAACAATTTAACCTTTTTGAAAGCAGTGCAGATGAGCTTTCTCATAAAGATGGTCAGTTGAGTGAAGATGAGGAAGGGCCAAGTGATAAGTTTAACCTGATGACTGCTGAGACAGAGTTGAATTGTATTAAGAGGCAAAAATTACAAGAATCTAAAGAGCCAAAGAAGCACGCAAAATCTCTTTTAAAGTTTATTACTAGATGGAAGAGTTCTTCTCCATTTTGGCATTTCTGTAAAGCTGAAGATCCATCATTGAATGTATTAACAGGCGAGGTTAAAAAGGGATTTTTGAATAATAAGAGCTTTGACCCAGAGTCTCATTCAATCATTAGTTATACCAGTTTAAGAAGAAACAACATCATTATGTGGATATTATTTGTTCTCTTGATGGTTGCTATTTGTGTCTTTGTTCCTTTGCTCGTGGTATATCTGAGAGGATCTGATTCGGTTGTGACAAAGTATTTGAATAATATCAGTCCAGATCATAGAAAACGCTTGTTAAGCCCATTCTTTTCAGGAAGTATTTCTCCTGGATATACCAAAAAGTCATCATCCTTAATCAAGATGCCGCAAAAGATAGATATCATTGAAGCCAAACCAGGTGCGAGTATCGCTGGAATCACCTATTTTGCCGACATACCTATGAAATACCAGAGAATTCCAGAGATCCGGGAATTGATGACCAACAAGAACTTGTCCAATGTCTTTTACGGTATTGACTATGCTCCAAAGAACGTCATATATCCCGTATGTGGTGCAACTCAGAAGGATGTCATGCTTGATGTTGCCCTCTTATCTCAAGTTACTTCAAGAATCAGAACTTACGGAACTCAATGTAACCAGACCATGTATATCTTAGAATCAATCAAGCTGTTGCATTTGAATGTTTCATTGTCTATCGGCGTCTGGATTGGTGAAAACAACGAGATCAACGATGAGCAGATATTAGATATGAAGCAGGTCTTGCGGAGCTATCCAAGAAAATACTTTGAAACCATATTGGTTGGAAACGAAGTTCTTTTCAGGGAGGATCAATCCACAGAGAAACTCATCAAGTATATTAATGATGTCAAGTCCTTCGTTCAGAATGACTTGAAGTGGGACTTACCTGTGGGTACATCTGAATTGAGTTCAAGGATCGATGCTGATGTGATGAAACATTGTGATTTCTACGGCTCTAACACTCACCCATTCTTCAGTGGAGAAGGTGTTTCGAATGCCTCCACATGGACGTTTGACTTCCTTAAGTACCAAGTGGAGCCATATAGAAAACTTGGTTCAACGAGGCAGCACTCTCCTCGTATTATTCTTTCAGAGGTTGGCTGGCCCTATGGTGGAGGAAGTTATCATAATGCTAAAGCTGGGCCCAAAGAGATGCAAGAATTCATTAATGAGTTTGTTTGCAAGGCTAATGAGCAAGATCGTCCTTGGTATTTCTTTGAAGCTTTTGATGAACCATGGAAAGAGGTTTATCATAGGACCAATGCCAGATGGGAGACTCAATGGGGGTTGTTCACTGCTGATAGGAAGATGAAACAAGGAATTGTATTACCACGATGTTGAAGACTACTGATTTATAACCAAGTCTATAATAGTAATATAAAATCCAATATAATAAAATAGCAACCCAAGCAAAATAACCTTCTAAGCCATCGTAATAAAATTCATAATCGTAACACTTTTATCAAGCATTCTTTTGCCAGAACTCATTGGCTTTCGACTCGTATGATTTACCATAGTCATCGTAGTAAGCCTCAAAGAACTTATCCATTTCTGCGAATATCAGATCGTGGTCGCCATCGTTATATCCATTCATCTCGATCTTGATGTCTTTTCCACCGTTATCAACCTCAACATACACACAGCCATCATGATCATGCAATTCTTGTTCTGACACTTCCTCAAACGCCTGTTTATAGCACTGTGCTCTATGGATGAAATCATTCACAGCCAAATCATGGTTCATTGTCGCATAATCTGGGCCCACTGTCTTTCCTTCAACATTATATCTCCATAGCCTTTCGTTTGTGCATTTAACGTGAAGGATGATAGTATTAATCTTAATACCAGTTTTCTGCTCCTTTTCATGGATAGTGGAGAAAATGTAATCACGACGCGCCCTTGTAGAGTTTGTAGCATCAAAAATACCAACATTGATCTGCTTACCCAACAGGGAGTTTAACAGATGATCTAATGCTATATGAGCGAAGCATTCTCTTTGCTGTTTAGCTTCTGCATTATTAGCATTGAAATAATCACTTGTTTGATTCTTAAAGTTGGATAGTTTCCGACGGAAATGGCCAGCGTTGAAAGAGTCAATCTTGAATTCTGAGTGGTATTGTTTTTGGAAAGAACAAGTGGTATACTTGATCAGGTTGTTACAGATGGATGATTTTCCAGATGCTGGTAGCCCAACCAAGATAATACACCATTTAGAATCTAATACAGGCTCATTTGTAGGAGTTGTTGTAAGTCTGTTCGTTGATTTTGGCTGGCCTTGATTCGAAGGGAGTTTGGTCAATGCGAAATGAAGAGCATCAATACTCAAAGGGGAATTGTACTTGGCGTTATCATCCTCGTGAATCTTTGTGAAAGAAAGTGACTTGGGTAATACACGTGGTGAAGGTGCAATGGTGGCGACTGATGAACAAGAGTCTTGTCGTGAAAAGATGGACTCACTTCCTGTAGATTCATTTGTATTGAGTCTTTGTAACTTGCCACCAAGTTGATTCACAAGGCTATGTGACGATGGGTTCGTTTGATCCATCTTTATCTATATGAAGTCTATTGATATACTTAATTGCCCAACGAAAAAGTATTCAATTGCCTCAATACTCTTACTTGTCGTGTTGTAAACTTTAATTCTGAGAACGTGTCCTATTGATGAAGTGAACTCTGCCTTGTTGCGTTGACACGCGCCTTCTGCCTCTACTCTTGAAGTTATTCGATGGGATGAGACAGACAAAAAGAGAAAAGAATGAAGAGCAGATTTGGATCGGAATATAAAAGTCTTTCCAGATAAAGAGGGGAATAACGTGGTGAACTAGATCCTGAGACAGAAAAAATGAGCCACGAGTGGCTAAATCTCCGATAGTGCAAAAGGTTTTTCCGTGCCGGGCGCGTTTCTTTTTCTTGGATGAGATCATCGAAGTCCGTTGAACACCTCGAGCAAAGACGTTACTGAACTGCAACTTTAACGGAGGGAGTTTGTTATGAGTTAATCGCATAGCATATCAGCGAACCCAACCTTTTGTCGCTCTCTTCTCCTGGAAATTCATGCTTTGTTAGCAATCGGACCGGATCATTTGACTTCAAAGTTGTAACCACCTGACACAAATTATGCGAGAAAAAGCTCCTAAAACATCCTAAAGAGAGAATGCCCCAAATTGGAAATGGTTATGAGCCAAAAATCAAATTTAAGCCTAATCTCATCTCTCCATCATCTCTTTGATGAAGCGCTTGTACTCTTTGATCTCTTTCTTCTGAGACTCGATTGTTTCCAATGCCTGATGCAAGTTACTTGGATCAACTGCTTGCGGTCGTTGATCAGATCTTTTCTCCATCAAGGAGTCTAGCTCATCTTGTAATCTCTTCTTCGTCTCTTCACTTTTTAGAAGCTCCTTCTTGGCCAATTCATGTTCTCTTCTGGTGGTATCATACAGACCTTCAAGAAAACTATAGTTCTTTGATAGGAATTTGAGTTTATACTCACTTGCCTCGCTCAATTTCTCAACGACTTCGACTAGTTTCCCCAAATCGTTCTCGCCTTTCATTTCTATTGGGTTTCCGCTAAGGCGCATGAGGATTTCGATGCTTCTGTGCAACTTTCTCATCATTAATGTGCCGTTGGGATCTTCCCATTCCATTGAATTCTCCAGTATCGAATGGGATCTGTTGTGTTTACCCGCTGAACTCGATTCGACAGCCGTGGAAGAGACATCACTCAGTGGGTCCTCCAAGGACAGATCGAAAGTCCGATCCCCTATAGAGTGAAGATCGTCCTTAGAAGTCATTTGATCGAGCCCTTTGTTTTTTGCCACCCTGTCTTTTCACCGTCGAATGTTTTAGTATGCTCTTATTCTTTCTCACTTTGAAGTGCCTAAATTTAAGTTAACCGCTGAAAGAAATCCAAACGCAGGGATTTGTATGGGGAGCGATGTCACTTCAATGCTGTTAAGTTGTTCAATACTGTTTAATTCTTTCGGGTCATTGAAGTGTCTAATCATTGGCTACTAATCCATGAAATCAGCTAAGAATGCATAATATTAGTCAATTTTCCCTTTTTACTGACAGTTCAGACAATTGAACGTCCTCAAAACACCTCTCATATCCGTATTTTCTGTCCCGAAATTTATCGCTAAATTCCTGTATTGAGAGACCTCTGGACCTCTATTAACAGGCCCGGCTCATCGCCGAAAATTTTGGGCTCAGGCATCGAAGGCATAAAATGACGAAAAGGATGTACCAAAACCGTAAACAAGATGTCTAAACCAATAGAGCAAGTGGATCAGCTGCAAAGAGTGGTCGTGGATCAATCAGTGCACGGGCCAGCGCAATCCACCGAGTTCAATGAGACAACTGGGACCCCAGATATGCAAGGTAGCCAAAAACCTGTGATTCCAGAAGGAATGTCCAAGAAACAGTGGAAGAGGCTCCAAAAAAGAAAGATCTATGAGGAGCGTAAAAGTGATATGGTAAACATCCGTCGTGAAAAGAAACAGAAGGCCAGAGCTAACCGTCGTGCCAAGATAGAAGAATTGAAATCAAAAGGAGAACCAATCCCAGATGAGCTTTTGAAAAGAAGACCGCAAGTCCCAAAGGATCAACAGAGCAGCGGGGTACAGTTGGTAATCGATTGCGATTTCGATGATTTAATGCAAGAAAAAGAACGTGTCTCGTTAAGCACGCAGATCACAAGACTCTACGGTGCCAATCGTATTGCTCAATATACAACAGAGATGAGAGTCACCTCCTTTAATAAAGGTCTGAAAAAGAGATTTGAAGACCATCTAATGAACTCTCAATGGATGCATTGGGATCATGTCAAATTTGAAGAGGAACCTTTTATAGCTGATGACAAATGCACCTATTTGTCTGCTGATGCCGAAGAAGTGCTGGATATATTAGAACCAGGAATGACATATGTCATTGGTGGAATTGTCGATAAAGGCCGTTACAAGAATTTGTGTAAAGAGAAAGCTGAAAAATTGGGCATAAAGACCAAAAGATTACCTATTGACGAATATATCAAGTTGAGCGGAAGAAGAGTGTTAACAACTACCCACGTTGTGGAATTAATGTTGAAATGGTTTGAATTTAAAGATTGGAAACTTTCATTCGAGACTGTGCTCCCACAAAGAAAGCTCGTGGAAAACTTTGTGCATGATTCATTTGTTAATGGGCCATTGGAGAAGTCTATCATGGCTGGTGCTCAATCTACTGAAGTCGAAGAATAGGCATAGGCATTCATATTTCAATAAATATCATAAAATCCAAGAAAAAAGGTAGAAAGGTTTGGTGATGAGCGATGATAAACACATCATTGGCCTAATTGATAGAGACCATAGAAAGTTGCCGCACTACCAACGAGCGCACCCAGCGCACCACTAACCAAATATCCCTTAACTTTAGGGACTTGTATGATTCGTTGTCTTTTAGCTGGGATTTTTGAAACAGAATCATCTTCAACATCAAGAAAAGTACGCTTCTTAATAGAATCTGCACCATCTTCATCGATTTCCAGAGGAGGCTCCTTATCAGCATCGATGATAACAACTGGAATCTTTGTAGAAGAGATATCAACCAATGTCGAATCACTAGTAGCAATACAAATAGACTTAGATGGCCCCTCCATCACTTTATCAGTGGTTGAAGGTTCACGCAAATCGCCCTTGGCTTCAACCTCTTCTTCATAGTCATCTGAGTATTCATCGTAAGAGTCGTAAGCTATTCTTTGTTCGCCTTCATAATAGTTATAGCAGTCGACGTCTTCGTCAAAGCTGTCATATTCACGTTCACCATCATCGTTATACATATGATCACCATTATGGACCTGACCATCATTAGCCTCCTGTTCACCAAATTCTTCCCTTCTAGTTTGCGATTCTGGGACCTGCACCTTCACCAGTTCTTCTCTGAGGCCCATCACGGTCTTCACGATAGGACACTCCTCAGGTGGACCATCATCACGGTCGTCGATAATAATTGGGATCTCAGTGGACATTGTAGACATAGCAGATAAAGAAGGCAGTGCAAGACTGAGTAGTGTTAGGAAGAAAGAGAATTTGGGGTTTCAGGGGAAAAGAGATGAAACAGCACACTGTGCAGGGCCACGCAGAAAAGTGACACATCCAATTTGTGTGTCAAAAGAATTAGTTGGCCAATTTGTTAATATCAGATATTACTACAAACACTGTTGTTACAGCACTATTGATAATTGTTCAGATATCGCCTCTCAATTATTTGTAGAATTGTTGGGAAACTGAAGAAGAACCAGTGCAGATTAATGACTGCATTGATTTACGTCTTAATCACTCGCACTCTGGGGACGACAAAGAGGCAAAGAAATCATGGTTCTCAAAAAGAAATCAGCACTGAGGGCAAAGTACAGTATGTCAGATTCACAAGAAGAAGACAAGCCAATGTTACGCAAATCCCAGAGATTCTACCATCTCAGCTCTTATCTGACAGGACTCTACAGGTGTTCATGGGAACATATTGAAGATGTTGAAAATGAAGAGCACAATGACGCGAAGGGCTATGGTTTCTATCATACCATGGAACAGTTGTGTGAGGTAGAAACCAGAAGCTTCATCAGTGATGACGGATGGGGTGATGGCGAGGCCCATCAAAGTTGTGAATTTGATGGTGAGTGTGACTGTGAGAATGATAGGAATGAGAGCGAAGACGTAGAGGAACAATCTCACCAAAGCACTCAGACTCTAGAGCTGAAAGAAAGCGAGCTTTTCACATTTGAATTGCCCTTAGATCTTCCACGATGAATAAACATTCCTTTGTAACTATTCATTAACCCGTCCTGTATGAATGATTTAAACTGCCACTGTTAAAACGTCTCATCTCAATATACCGTTGTGTCAAACATTCCAATAGTGACTAGAGACATCGTTAGGAAAACAATGCGAAAGACATCGAAACATCAAAACAAAACGCAAAAAAGGAAGAGGCGAAGAACGAACGATGTTCAAGTGTGAGTGCTTCGTTCTATTTAAGGTCATCATTTTCTAACAATAACAGGGAAAACAGGGATACAGGCCCACTATTCTGTCTCCCAGCACCCGACCTTCCACTCAGAACCATGGGATGTCTACAGTGCTCGTCACAAGAGCTCCGACAAACCCGTCGCAGTGTTTATTTTTGACAAGAAGAAATTCGAGTCGCAGCTGATAAAGAACAATATTATTAAGAAGGGTGAGAAACAGGTGATCTACGATGCTTATGAGGTCTTGAGGAACCAGGTGGCCAATCTAACAAAATTTAGACATCCGAATGTCCTTACCATCGTGGAACCTTTAGAGGAGCATAAAGCTAACTTCATGTTTGTGACTGAACCTTTGACTGGCTGCTTGAATCAAGCGCCTGAGTTAGATGATGTGACAATTCAAAAGGGTTTACTTCAGATCACAAACGCGCTGAAATTTGTTCACACCCAAGCGCATATGATTCATTTGGGATTAGCACCAAATTCTGTGTTCATCAACGACAATTCTGATTGGAAACTCAGTGGCTTCGGGTATATTCAACCAACTGATTGCTCAGAGTATTTCATTCCTCAATATGACCCAAGAATGCCAGGTTTCATCAATATCAACTTGGACTTCACGTCTCCAGAGATTGTGTTGGAGAATGCCATATCACCTGCTGTAGATATGTTCTCTCTTGGTGCTTTGATTTATTACTTATACAACAAAGGCTCAACTTTCATCAGTTGTAACAACTCTACAAACTATTATAAGGAGGACTATGCAAGATTTGAACGCAGTTTGACTCAAAATAATCCAAGGCAGATCTTTAAGAAAGTCCCAGAATCCTTATTCAAAGTGTTACCGCAGTTAATTAATCGCTATCCAAATCAGAGAATATCTACCGATGATTTTATACAGTCCGATTATTTCAACAATCCCTTGGTTAAAGTAATGGTATTCTTGGATGAATTTCCAACAAAAACTGACGATGAAAAGCTAATCTTTTTAAGATCCCTGGTCAATCTATTACCTCTTTTCCCGCCAAATATCCTGCAGAAGAAGATTCTTCCTATAATGACAGATCTACTATCTACAAAAGTGGTTTCACTGATTCAAATTACGTTAAATATTGTCATCCTTATCGGTGAAAACATGTCACAACTATCATTCCATGACAAAGTATTCCCTGTGGTATCTGATGATAAATTGCTACAGTTCCAAGAGGCGCAGATTGTGATATTGGAGAATTTACACATCCTGAAGATTAAGGTCAAGAATGAGGAGTTCAAGAAGCTATTGCTGAAGCTAACAGAGAAAACGCTGGATTTACAGAACAATTTTCAAGTTCAAGCTAAGACTCTGGAGAGAATGGATATTGTGCTACAGGCTGTGGATTTCCCAAACATTAAGAACAGCATATTCCCAAAGATTTGTACCATTTTTGCAAAGACCACTTCATTGAATGTGAAGATCAAGACTATTGACTCATTTGTCCTACTTATTGAGAAGAAAGGAATTGATAAATTCATCATCAATGAGACGTTGCTACCATTATTGAAGTCGATGAAAACTCGGGAGCTGAAGATTATGAGCTCCATATTGAAAGTCTATCAAGCATCCGCTGAAGTCTTGGATGAAGAGCACATTGTTGAACATGTGATTTCTCAACTGTGGATTTTATCGATGGCTTCAACAATGACTAGCGCGGCTTATGAGGCCTATACTTCTGTGATCAACGATATCTCTAAGAGGATCCAAGTTTCACATATGGAGAAGTTGAAAACTTTGGAAGGTAGTAAGCCCCCTGATGATGAGGATGACACTGAAAAGTTTAGACATTTGTTGTATGGAAAGGAAGATACAAAGCCCCAGCAGCCAGCGGTACCAATAGAGACATTTCAACCAACAATCAATTCTCAACCGGTATTATCTCCACAAGTGATCAAGCCAAAGATTGAACCAATGACTCTTCAGCCAAAGAAAAAGTCCATACCTGACGCTTTGAATTTTGGCTCTGTCAGCGGTCATGCGATGCAACCGGTTGTGAAGACATTGAGAAAAGCCTCAGTTTTTGAGGATAACGTCGACGATGAGTTTGAAGACTTCGTTTCTGCTCCGCAGTCCAGAATAAGTCCTGCTCCTCAGACAACAAGCATTGACTGGAGTAGTGAATGGAAGCTGCAACAGCCACATGTGCAATCATCTCTGCAACAGTCCCAGCAACAGCAGTATGCGAAATTGCCACCAGGTTTTGGAGACTCGACGTTGATCCCAATGAAGAAGGGCGCCAACAATTCTTGGGATAAAGGTACGGGAAGTCTGATTTAAAGATATTTAGAAATTGGGAGCTTAAATTTAATAAAGACATAGCGTTGTTTATGACCGTGGGGACCAAATCCGTATAAATTAATCCAATACGGATTTCAACTTCTTTTCGTAGATTCTTAGACTCAATTATACAAGACGCGAAATTGCTCGATACGCGAAAATGTCCGAGAGACGTGCTGTTGAACACTTAGGTATCAGTCATGACCAGAGAGCAGAAGACATACGAAATGACCAATTACGCCATTAAGTTAGAGCTTCCATGGTATGAATTCTGTCTTAAATACGAAATCACCTCATACTGACTTTTCCAGGGTTGAAAAATACAGACCGTTAGTGCTTAAGGATGTTGTCGGTAACACTGAGACCATCGAACGTCTCAAGCTGATTGCACAAGAGGGTAACATGCCACATTTGATTATATCTGGTCTTCCAGGTATTGGCAAGACTACCTCGATCCATTGTCTTGCTCATGAATTGCTCGGCGATTCATATGGCGATGCTGTGTTAGAGTTAAATGCCTCTGATGACCGTGGAATTGATGTTGTCCGCAATAAGATTAAGCAATTTGCGCAGAAGAAGGTGCAATTGCCCCATGGAAGGCATAAGATCATAATTTTAGATGAAGCTGACTCTATGACGCCCGGTGCTCAACAGGCGCTGAGACGTACGATGGAAATTTATTCGAATACAACAAGATTTGCATTTGCATGCAATCAAAGTAATAAGATTATTGAACCTTTACAGTCACGTTGTGCCATTTTGAGATATGGTAAGTTGGCAGATGAAGAAGTGCTCAAGAGGCTATTGGAGATTATCGAGATGGAACAGGTCAAATATTCAAATGACGGGTTAGAGGCATTGATCTTCACAGCTGAAGGTGACATGAGACAAGCTATCAACAATTTACAATCAACCGTTGCAGGATTTGGATTTGTGAATGGAGAAAATGTCTTCAAGATTGTGGACTCTCCACACCCGCTGGTGATTAAGAAGATGATTCTTAGCTGTGTAAATGGTGATGTTGATAAGTCATTGGAATATCTCAAGAATCTTTGGGATAAAGGTTATTCTGCAATTGATATTGCATCAACAAGTTTCAAAGTGACGAAGAACTTGGATGAAATGAACGAAACGAAAAGACTCGATGTTATGAAGGAGATTGGTGTTACGCACATGAGAGTCTTAGAGGGTGTCGGTTCATATTTACAGTTGAGTGCATTAATTGCAAGAATTGCGACTCTTTAATACATATCTTGTCTGCAGCTATATTCTTTTTGTAGTGATGGTTATCGCCATCCAATATTCTTTGCTCAATAGTGCCTTCTTCAACTTCCTCAAACCTTCTATTTGATAGTCTCTGTTACCGTAGACATTGTCACTGGTGAAAGGACCACTATCGAGTCTGAGGTCTAGCGTATATGTGCAGTTTCTGCAGGTTTGAAAACAGCTTTTTGGTCCAATAATGTACCAGAGAGTACCTCTGAGATTTATACAGACTACAGCAAACTAGTCTCAAATCAAATCATCGTACTTCAACTTCAAAAGTTTTCTTTCTGCGGAACATGTGTAAACGAACAGGTACTTGTTAATTCAACGTGAAAGTCGACACAAGAGAAACAGCGATTTAAGACATTAAATTGCAGCTCATTAGTTCCGCACAGGGGTGACACATGAGAGGAGCCATCCTCTTCTTCAAATCAAACCTTTCCGATTTTTGGGATTTTGATATGTTTGTCTATTGTTGTCTTGAAAAATAGTAACACTTGGACCTTTGAGTCTGATAAACTCACGGCGTATTTCAATCATAATTCTTTCTCGAGAATAATAGAAACCAGTAAATGTCACGAATTAATAATTGAATTATTTATATAATTTCCTACATGAAAGTTATTGCAAATTCGTAAACGTTTAATAATTCGGACATAGGCCATCGGACTTGACCAATCTGTAAATCTATATAGAGTTAGAAGATTTCTCAAAGAGAACCTAAAAGTGGTACTCACATCTTGTATACTCAAGCTGATGAACTGTCTCACTTCTAATGCTAACCACACCTTGAGCATTGCCAACTTGTCTGCTGCCTCTAGCAATTCGCGATCGTGTAATCCAACTTGTCTCAGGATAGGAAGTGAACTTCATAGAAAAATGTTGTTAGTTTTCAGGAATTCCATTCATCAAGAAAAACCATACCCACCTAGCAAATAAGTCCATCTCTGGGTCCAATTGCCTTCCTAAGCCTTCTAATAGGAGGATGGCAACCACTACGGAGACAAAATCCCCCTCCATACGGACATGATGTGCTCTGACCATCGCGAGCATTTTTTCAAGTAAGTCACCTATGGAAACAGTTCCCAATGTAAATGTTCTCTGTTTGATTTTATCAACCAATCTTTCTGTCTTGAGGGCGAAGATCTCTGGATCAATAGCAGTTTCTGGTGTTTTCGATCGTTCAATCATCAATTCACCAGCTTTATAACCATCAAATTCCGCTAATGAGTTGAATAGCGCAATGAAATTGATACGGTTAGTTTGATTCAATTCGGTGACAAGGCCAGCGTCAATGTAACAAACTTCGGGATGGAAACCAATACTTGACAATTTATCCAGTTGCTCGGATAGGGAATCCAAATCGCATTGGGATCTTAACTTATCAGATATCGCATCACGTTGGACCGGTGTTGAGACGATTTCTGTATTGAGATCATTGGGTTTCACAAACCTGATGATGATGTTACCTGGGTGTAAGTCTGAGTGAATGAAGTTATGCATGATGAGCATGTGTAAGAATGAATCGATCACTTTGTCACTCAGCCTGTGGGATAACTCTTGGTTCAACTTCTTTTGCTGTTTCAGCTCCAAGAACTTCGACATAGATATACCATTGATATACTCTTCCACTAGGATAGCTCTGTTACAGAAGTTCAAGTATGGCGTAGGAAAGTTGATAAAGAAGTCTTCTTTGTAGTTCTCTTGGAACTTTTGCAAGTTGAGTGCCTCTATACGTAAATCCAATTGCAGGTTCATCAGAATGCCAAAATTGTGGACTTCGTCTGGTAACGAGAGCCATTCCATTGTGGGTATCATGTCGATAGCACGAGCAAAAAAATTCATGATTCTGAGATCTCTCTTTATCTCTGTGACGACCCGTGGGTGCATGACTTTAATAGCAACTCTCTGATTTGAGGAGGGTGATTCGTTGACCAATGCATTGAACCAAGTTCTCTTGTGGGTCTTTAACGGGTGGAATTCCATATTTTGAAGTGTCTTGGATGACAATGTAGCTGTGTATACTTGGGCAATGGCTCCGACGCCAACTGGAGTTTCACAGAATTCGTGAAAGATCTCATCAAATGGTAGGCCAAACGATTGTGTCAACACCTTCTTTGTGTACTGCAAACTGTGAGCCCTAGCACTTGAGTGAAGCTTTCCCAGTTCATTACAGAGCTCTTGTGGGAAGATATCCGTTCTTGAAGCTGCCCATTGGCCCAATTTCACAAAGGATGCACCAGCATGATCCAATGAGATTCTCACAATTTTGTACCATAGGGAACACCCTCTTTTCCCAAACCAACTAATAGGTATGGCCACCAGTAGAGGCAGAAATATCACGCTTAGCTCCAAGAACCGACCTACTGTTACTATTGGTTCCCATACGTAGTCTGAGACGAGGAACCTTAGCCTGTAGAACCATCCAATATTGCTATTGAGCCTCACTTCACGATATTGTTCTTGCTCTTCCTCCAGCTCTCTTTGTGAAGCAAGGAACAGTCCCTGCTCAAATGTATCACCGCAGATATCAGGCTTAAGCATCTCATTGTGAATTGGCCTCTGTAACGATAGTGTTAGTGAAAGTCCCGTCCCGAGACCTATCATTAATGGCCTGCTCATTTTTACAGCTCTCAGAATCGGGGGATGCCTTATCCTGACGAATCTGAACATATTGAATTACCAAAAAGAGATGGATGCTGTTGAGCAGTTGGATGACCTGATTGATCTACTCTCTCAGTGGATGAGTACCAAGTAAGTTTGTTTCCATCCGAGACGTTTGCTGGCGCGAAACATCAACAAAGCGCTAATACCCACGACAATAAGCAGAACAACTAGGTAGCCAACTCCAACTCCGTTAAGAATTGGCTTTGTGAACATACTAATACGTCTCTTCAGTCATGGTATCGACCGCACAGTCGAATCTTGGGCTATTGGAGGACCTCTTTGATCACTGGGAAGCAAAGCCCTTTGAAGCTGTCTATGATGTTGAATTGGGTGTTGATGGTGAATCCCTTGAGGAAATGAGATTCCTCCAGACGAATGGCGAAGTGCAAATATTGGATGAATCGGAGTTGAAGGAGTTTCAACTGAGCGTGGAACAGTTTGAGAAGTTGTTATTGCCGCTGGGCTCTTTCCTTACAAACTTCAATACCCAGCTGGCTGAGCTGTCAAAGGAACTGGAGAGGTTAAAAGATCAAGCGCTTTCGTTGTCAACCAACTTAGACAAGAAAAGAGAGCTGGAGCAAAAATATATTCCGAT
The DNA here is from genome assembly GCA_017948575.1 of Williopsis subsufficiens. Lineage (NCBI taxonomy): Eukaryota > Fungi > Ascomycota > Saccharomycetes > Phaffomycetales > Wickerhamomycetaceae > Williopsis > Williopsis subsufficiens. The sequence goes on from JACVEX010000523.1 coordinate 101,935, forward strand.
AGTTGGTGATCTTGTTGTGCCGCCTGAAGTTGTAAGAGAAATCTATAGCGGTGAAGTATGCGCGAGTTGGTGTGAATTATTAATGGTTCTAGAGGATAAGAGGTTAATCTATGACAAGTACTCGAAGGAAAGCGAGATCAGTGCCTTGAAGCAGTTGAATTCGCTATTGAAAGCTTTAAATACCAGAGCTCTGGAAAGGATCAAACAGTTTATTGTGTCAAGAATTAAGAGACTCAGAGTGATTGGAACGCCTTCTCAGGTGGTACAAAATGAACTCTTGAGCGTCAAAGAAGCATTTCTTTTCTTGCAGAGACAGCAACCTTCGTTAGCACTAGAATTGAAACAGGCATACGTCTATACAATGAGATGGTACTACAGAGCCCATTTCCACCGATATGTCACATCTTTGGATAAGTTGAAGTTACAAATCTACGATAAGAGTACGCTCATTGGAGGTGTCCACTCTTATTTTTCGTCTCAACAGGCAGACTATACGATTGGCAGGAGAGCACAGGTGGTCACCGCCGAGGATCCAACAGTAATGCTCGCTCAGATTGCAGAACATAATCCGATAGTGTCACATATGGAGATTGGGTTCCGAAGCTTCAACCTGGCACTTTGTGATAATGCCTCTGTGGAATATCTATTTATGGTTGAGTTCTTTGGCGAGAATGCAAATGCCCTTCTCGAGCAGATATTTGATCCAACGTATAAGTTAGGTTCTGCATATACCAAGTCGTTGATTTCCTCATATGATATATTTGGTGTGTTGATTCTCATCAGGCTAGCGCAATCATTAATCTTTGAACTACAAAAGAGACGTATACCTGTGGTGGAGGACTATTTGAACTTACAAATGATCTTGCTCTGGCCCAAGTTTCAACAGCTGGTGGACATGAATTGTGAGAACATGAAGCGTTCAGCAACAAGATCATCGGCAATTGCCGCTGTCAATACAAAGCAACCGCATCCGCTGACTGTTCAACTCACTAACTTACTATATGGATTTTATCAATTGACACATAAAGACACCCAAACAACACAAGAACCGCTGTACCAATCAATACAGAGATTACAGAACGATTATGAGTCCACAATGACAAGGATGAGTAAAAGTTCTAAGAAAGGGGAGTTATTCCTCTATGTCAACTACTCCCATGTCTTAAGTGTACTAGGTGAGTGTGATGGATTCGACAGAGGCCATTTCAAGGCATTGGTGGGAGCCTTTGAACCGAATTGAGGGCCCCAAAAATAAATAAATAATGACAAAACCCTCCCTTTTTGCAATCTGTAAGCATCTTAAAGTACCTCGTACTCCGTTGCAGTCCTCTTTGGAAAATTTTCTCGTTGATCTCGTTACAGCTTTTTTATGATGGGACTCAAATCATAACTTCATCGAGAAAACCAAAACAGAAGGATAAACATGGACTTCGGTACACTTCGACGACTTTGGGAAGCAATGCTGTAATGAAATCAACAAAGGATATCTTAGTCACGCCACAGCAGGCAAAAATCATACGATACCCCATTGAGAAGAATAGAACTCTGAGGATTGTCTCAGGCCCTGGTGCTGGGAAGACAACAACTTTGGTGAACAAGCTGGCGTACTTGATCGGCGAAGGAATATTGAACCCTGAGAAGATATTGGTTCTCAGTATGACAAATAGAGCTGTGGATAGCATAATATCTCGCCTGGAGGAGTTGATTGGTGAAGAATTGGCAAATCAGGTCTCGGTGACAACATTCCATGGATTTAGCCATAGGGAGTTAATGAATTATGACCCTCAGTACGGCTTCTCTGAATTGATCGAGGACCCCGGTTGGAGAATCATGGCTAGACTGACTGGTATCAAGAACAAATTCAAGCTTCAGAGATTGGTCAAGTTGATCAAGGCAAAGGGGTGGGAAGATAGAACTCTACGGAATGAACTCTCCTTGGAATATAATGTACCGAGTGAGGCTGTGGGTGAATTGGTCAATATATTGAAAAGCATGAATATTGTTACCCACGATGACTTGCTCCGTGATGTTAAGAAGCTTCTTCGTGAGAAAATGATCAGGACAGAGTTCGACCTGATTATCGTGGATGAATTCCAAGATATGTATGCTGACCTATGGGAGCTGGTCGAGCTATTGGCAGTTGATACACATCTATGTGTGGCTGGTGATTTATACCAGAGTATCTATGGATTTCTCGGTGACAATGAGGTAGTTCAGAGAAGATTGAGCGAGTTCAACGATATGGACACGGTGGAAATGTATGATTGTTTCAGATCATCGCCAGAGATCACAAAGGCATCTGAATATATCCTTGGTGTCGAACGTGGCGTGGTGTCCCAGAATTGCGGTGTCAAACCTGTGTTTATGAAGTTTGATGATTCCGATGCTCAGTACGACTTTATTGCAGATGAAGTTATGAGGCTCATCTCTGAGAGTGAGGACAGAATTAAGCCAAGTGATGTTACAATACTTACAAGGACAAACTGGGAATTGGAGAAAATCACAAAGGTGCTGAGTTATTATGGTATTGATACCTTGAAGATAAGTTCTACTCCTTCATGGTGCGATGGTAAGTTATTCCATTTCGTGGATTATCTTCGCATTCTAAACAATCCAAGACGTTCAAACTTTGCTGTTATGTGTACCCTAGCACTCCTACCTAAGGTTGGAAATCTCACTGTGAAGAAACTAGGGAAGCACGCTAGAGCAAGTGGAATGCCGTTATATTCTTATCTAAAAATCCATCGAGATAGTTTGAATACACCTTTGCAGAAGTATATTGATGTCATGGAAGATATCAAAGCAAATATTGACATGAACGACGCAAATGACATTATGAGAAACTTGCTTACCATTGGAGAGGAACTAGGTCTTCGTCAATTGCTTTCGAGAGGTGTCAAGCAGAGCGATGACAAGAATCACCTTACCTCTCTTGTCCTAGACTTCTACGAATCTCTAAAAATGTTTGCCAAACTGAAACCTTCAAACCAAAACGCCGTTGAGTTCTTTATTCAAAATTACCTAGATCGTCTTCCAATCTCTACTGTGAAGGATGCAGTGAAGCTGAGCACAATTCATTCAGCAAAGGGACTAGAATTTCCAGTGGTGTTCATGATTGGGTCAAAGCCACCTGTTGCACCAATCGACGGGGTTTGTCCTGAAGATCGCAGAGTATATTACGTGGGTATGACTAGGGCAAAGAGCCTAATATATACCACTGTTGTTGAGGATAAGAATACTCCAATCGACATGGCCAGATTTATGGAAGAGAATTCTCACTTATATCAATTCAAAAAACCAGCATTAACTGACTCTTTGTTGTCGAATTTTGGCAAGCCGGTACAGCAACTTAGAAGCTTCCATACAACTGTATCTCCTGTAAGTAGTGCCAGTCCTCGACTATTAATAAGAGGAATCTACAGAGGTCTAAAATTGTGTAAGAGACTATTCTGAACTCTATTTCTTTTGCTTCTTGATTATTGGAGCTGTAGTTTCCAGCATCCTAACTTTTAGCTCATGGAAGTTAGCAGTATTTAACCAGGGCACTTCGACATCTGGGACGGACTCCAATAGCTCTTTGAAGCTTGGAGATATCACATCGTTATCAAGCATTCCCAAAATTGTGCATTTTGTGCCCAAATTTTCTTGTAATTGGGACATGGCACCCCTGGGAAGTTGTATTAGCTTCACTTTAACATCATTTGAGGCGCTATAGCACAGAATAGGGAATTGCTGGATCAACAACTGTGGTGAAATTTCAGTTTTACAGACAAATACGTATTTCATGGGGCTGTTCTGTTGTTCCTTCGCCTGTGATTCAAGAAATTTAACTGTTGAATTAAACCCCATCGTTAGATAGTTCAAGATCTCAGGTTTGACAGGCTTTGTGCCTTTGATAGTATTCCAGCTAGCAATATCTTTTAGCTGTAAGAGGAGAAACTCCATGATCTGTTGTTGCAAGTCGTACGGGACCAGCGGGAACTGGCTTGATGGAAATGGATTGTCCAACAATGGTTTAAATACGGTGCGGCGTTTATCGGTTCCCTTGAGAGACATTCTTGGATGTTTGAGGGTAGTTACTCTGCAATTTGAACCAGAAATAAATTTCAATATTATACAACAGGCCTGTTCCAATTTAAAATTTCGCGAATCGGAATTCTCCATACAAAAAGTTCTGCTTTCTGCTGTGAACTTAGAGCTTTCCCAAGAGCTGGCACGTAAGAATTTGGCAGATTCTAGGTTAACAATGGAAGCCATCTAGCGATGATTGGAGTAGCAATACAAAAGATGTAATATTGGGACATATATATCTCTATCTCTATTCACATTTATTGGTAGTTATAATGTAATATTAGCTCGTTCAAATCGTCAAGATGTCTTCATGCTTGGCCTCTTTTGTGAGCTCCTTTCTCACTGCAAGAACATTGTCCACAATGACAGCATCAACGCCGGCATCCATCTGTTTTCTAGCATTCTCTGGATCGTTATTATCAATACCATATGTAAAACACACGAGACCTGAGCTCTTGACCACTTGGGCCAAACGTGGGCACTTCACAATTGGTGCCGCAGCAGAGACAATACCTAAGAGGTTCCAACGTTTGCTGAATCTAACAGCGCTTTGCAAAGAATCACAACGAACATCTGCCATAACACTTGTACCGGATTCAGTGAGAAACAAGATTGGGATGGCAGGTTGTTTTAAAGAGAGCATGAGGCAGGCCTCTGGGTGAAAAGAGGAGAATATAATATCACGACCATCCGCATGGTCATATACACATTTCAAAACAGTATCGACCCAAAAGTTCAATTCCACAGCAATTTCGCCCATATCCTCATGCTGAGCTTCATATAAGATTGGATACTTACACTCAATATTGAATCCAACGCTCTTTGGAATCCTCTTGAACAATTCTTTCAAAGTGACAAAACTTGAAGCAATGGAACTTCCACGGGAGTTGCCCTTGAAACCCAAGCTCTTAAAAGTCTTTGTTAAACGCATCTTGTCCAAGCCAGGATTATGAGAATGATTCAGCAATGATGCGGAACGTGGTCTCAATAGAAAATCGTCCTTGGTAGTAGTGTTCTCATGCCCCTGGTTAAACCCAAGAAATTGTTCCAACGTCAATTCATGCATTGGAATATCAACACCAGATTCGGCAACTAAGAAGTCATGATACACCACTGGAACATGATCTTTGGTCAATTGGACATCAAATTCCACGTATGAGGCACCCAAAGAAGCAGCAGCTATAAAGCTTTCTACTGTATTTTCTCCGAGTTGTAAAGATTTAGCCACAGTGTTCTTACCTAAACCTCTATGACCAATCACTCTTGTTGACACAAGGGATTTCCAATAGGTTTCAGTACGATCTAGTTTCATGTTTGGATGCTGGAAAGGTTTTACTATCAACACTTCGAATGAAATCGTGCCCAAGACATCCAATGTTTCGGTTTCAATGATAGGAACACTCGCTGTCTTGTCTAATACACAACGGTTTGGACCCACTGAAGTATATATCTTATCCAAAAATGCAACACCACGACCGAGAACCTGTTTATTTTGGCCACCATAAGTTGGAACGATATCAAACAAAATGACTTCATCTTCTGGTTTTGCTGGTGTGCTAAACGTAATTGGGTCAATGTCATCTAGTGGAAGGTCAACAACTGTTGTTGGTTCTCTTTGTGATCTAGTGGAGATAGCAATAGATAATGCAGTATCAAGTTCAGTTTTATGGACTTTTGAGATTGGTACACGATCTAATTGCACTGCAGGAGCAGTATTCCTCAAATCATTTGAACCCAATGTAATGATGATAAGGGATTCTTCTTTCAAATAACGATGACCAAAGGACTTCACAGGGGTTGATTTTGCCTTTGGTTTGATCGCCTTGTATATATCATTGATCTTCTGCTTATTGGATGAACTCTCCAAGCTCGAAGTTGATGAGTTACTCTGGGCATAAGTGAATTGTGGTTCTGGTTTAAGCATATCAGAGATGTCTAAATGTCCACGAAGGCAAGCATGCTCCATTGGTGTCCAACCACTGTCGTCACATTTGGAATATTGTGCGCCAGCGTCTTTCAATAAAGTGACGATCTCAAGCAAACCTTCCACTGCAGCAGCAAACAATGGAGTCCAACCGAAAGTAGCCTCTGGGATCTCAGTATCTGCACCTTTTCCCAATAGGAACGTTACAGCGTTAGGTAAATTCAACTTTGACGCAATATATAGTGGAGTTTCGTCGTTCATAGGGTCAGCATCATTGACATCGACACCTTTACATGTCAAGAGCGTATTCAATATATCCACAGAGCCCAATCTGGTAGCCAGAATTAAGATCTTGGAATTCGATAATGTATAATCACAATTTGAGATAAGGACTTGCACTGTCTTTGGGTGTTTCCCCAACACGGCAAGATGCAGAGGAGCTAAATTCTCAAAGTCACCCCAGTGATGCAAATCATCAATAGCAATTGTTGAGTCCCACTCATTCCAGGACTTCAGGAAGTCAATGATAATCGTGGCGATATCTTTTAAACCGTACTGGGCGGCATAATGCAACGGAGTTCTCTTATAGTGATCCTTTTGCAACAAGGCGGGTCTCAAGTATGGAGGTAATGAACTCAAGATCTCAGCCAATGATTTCGGTTCATCAGAAGAGTGCAAACCATCAGGACCCAACGTGTCAAATAGCCTCATGTTTAGTTCTGGTGGTGACGCCGGAGTTACATCACGGAAGTATGGCAATTGCTCTTGCGGCTTATCCGATTGTTTACCAAGGGCGATAATATGTATATGGAAGAAGTTTCTCCCAGAGATATCAGATGGGTCTGCTAATGAAGGAACGACCTCCAAGAGGCGCGCAATACAATTTGATGACTGTTGAAGAGCACACTTGTTAAGTAAGGAGATCAGAAGTTTCACTGGTACCAGGACAATGGAACGGAACTCATCAACAAGTTGAGCAAAGAGGGCATCAGCGTCGTCTGAATAGATTGCCGTGGAGAATCTATCCGGTTGTACTGAGGGTGATCTTGAAGCAGGTGTCTTCAGAGTCTTTGGGGAGATAGTGTTGAGATAATTATTGATCAAAGAAAGGCATTTCACAATATCACCCTCGTTTGCAAATGGTAATGGGTAGATTCTTGAGTTGAGATAGGCGTTCTGTTGTGAAGTGCCAGTCTTCTTATCAAGTTTCTTCAAGATCTTAACAAAGCCTCTCTTGTTCAGTTCCCCAAACCACTTCAAGTTTCTGAAGTTGAAACGCAACTCTACCAATACGCCGATTATTTCGTCAATCTCTTCGCCATCCACTTCATCACTTAAGGAAATCACAATCGTAGTAATCTTCTTCAATCTCCTCTCGTATTCAGCATACTGTCTGTTGTAGAAATCATCGACTTCCTCCAGGTTACGGTCCAACGAAAAGAAGAATCCAGCAAGAGTAGATCGAGCATCTGGTCCCTCAAGTGACTGCTCCTTCTCAAGCTCTGTCAAGCGCTTAATCTGCTTTTTCAGGTCCTTGTAGTTGATATAATGTTGAGCCCATTGTGGCACCTGATGCTGAACGATGGTCTTACCAAACTTCATAGCCCAGGAGTTTTTATCTTACTGAATATAACAGTGGTGAGCCGCCCTTTGTTAGTTTACAGCTTTGCCTGCCGCTGTGCTGTCAAGGTTGTTGTCCTTCTCGATCCAGTTAGTTTTGTTTGTGATCTTCCACGATCACATCGGCCTTTTATAACTACCGCGCAGGATCGCACGTGCCAATCTGATTAAACCGCTCAAACCCGTCTTCTACGCCAATTAGAAGGCTCACACAATGATGAATAGATAGTTTCTGATTCGAAGAACTGTATATCATTATATCTTTACAGTTCTTCTACTGGGACTTAGGTCTCCCTCAACAACACGGTTGGCCGGGACATCTATGCCATATAACACCGCCCCAAAGTCCGATGTCAGCAGCTCAATTGCGAACAGGTTATTGGCAGTTAGGCATCACATCAAGAGGCATCTCATAGTGCTTGGATGAAGTCAGTGAGAAAAGGAGACTTAAATATCGGGGTCATATTTCATGCGCAAGAACATTTTGATCTCGTAGCTACAAACCATGGTGCGCAGTCATTGAGGCTGTCAAGTTCTACTGTCAAACTTATAGTCGAGATTTTTCAAACCTTACGCAGTCCAGAGACATCGACATTGAAGATCCAGTTTAGAGCGCTTTTCTCAAACATGATACTCAGGAAATTCAGATCTCATAGCCTACATAATTTTTATTCGTTATTTTGCCTTGCTATCGTTCTGCGACTTTAAACCCCCAAAAAGGAGGCTTCGATACGATGGCGATGTTTTCATGCTCTACTGGTTTCCTTAAGGTTCACCGAGCATATGAAAAGGTTTTGATGCCGATTAAGAAAAGAATAAAACATCTCCAACCAGAAAAAAGGGGTGCTCTTGTTCTCAGTAGAATTCAACATGCCAAAGAACAACGTATGGATGACGCGTGAGAAATCAAAGTTTCGAAGAAATTCAACCGACCTGGGTTATTCTTTGATAGCAAGAACCTCATGAATTTTGATAATCGGAGCAGGCCATCTCTTAAAATCATATTTGCGTTAACTGAACTAGAGCAAAGGCCTGTGTAATGACTTTCATAAAGCCTTGAAAGAAGGAGGCATCTTCAGTCAATATCTCAATCCAGCATTGTAAAAGTCGAGGGTCCTAATTCACTTGTCACTGAAGATCCTTTCAAGGAATTCAAGCATTGCTTCTTCTGCGGGAGATAAATCTTTGAGAAGACACTGCACTTGAGTATTCTCATTCTCTTGCTAAAAATTATATTCAGATGTTAATGAACAAACCAAAATGTGGTGAACTACACCAAATAAGCCAATATTCATGGTGCTGATGCACTAGAGGAGGGATATTCTTCCCCGACTGCGTCAAAAATAGTTCTTATGCTTTCTCACGATTTGTTGAAAAGAAACTATGGTCAATTACCATCATAGTATTATGAATGGCACGAAAATATTCATCTGAGTGTAAAAATTGTTATGATGAATTGAATTTCTCAAAAGCTTTCTATCAATCTCTCTCAGCTATACTTCCCCTTTCCCATTCTATACCTCATGTGGTTCAATACTCAATTCGAGTCCCAATATGGCCACACTGTATTCAAAGACGCCTTTTGTGGTGGCTCCAGAGCCAAGGGCCTAGCTAAGTCTGGATTGTAAAATGAGAAAAAATGATGTTGCTTCAAACCAATGAACATGGGCGGTTCTCATTGCAGGTTCACCAACTTCTCAAACTAATCCTCCTCCCCTCTATGGTAAGATGGCCCAAGAACAAGTTCCACGATACCGCAAAGATTTCTCAATATTTCAACGGTGTAAAGACCTTTCCCCAATCTGTTAGCACTCCATTGACGAGCTACAATTGCTTACAACATTCAAGCAAAAGGGCTATCATAAATTCAAATTAGAAGAAAGTCAAGAGCGCAAAAAAATCGAATAGGATCAAGCCGATGGAGGAAGTTGAACAGACTGAGAAGCTTGATGGGCCTTAGCAGAATCAGAATGAGACCAGTTTGTAATCGGAGCACCTTTCTTCAACTCTGCAAGTCTCTTAGCTTCTTCATGGACTTCACGAGCATCATTGGCAGTCTTGGTATAGAAATCAATTATCTTACCCCCCAATTCTGTCTTTTGGGCCTTTTCAAAGTATTTGTTTAAGGATTCAGAGATCTTATACTTCGAATCCAATCCCTTCTGGGTTTCGTCAATCTTTGCATCAATCTCTTTGGACTTCTCTTGAATCTTATACTTGGCATCCAGATCAGCAAGGAACTTATTGAACTTTTCTGAGTAACCATTCTTCTTGTCATAGTCAAGAGCTTTAGAGATAAGGTGGTCACCTAGAACATAACCTTGAGCAAGGTACTCTGCAAAGATGGCACTCTTTGGCTTGTGCTCCTGCTCAATATCACCAGGCACGCTACTAACAGGACTCTTCTCAGAATCACTCTCAGTGGTCTTTTCAACCAGACCTTGTCTCTCTGCAATCTCACCTGCATGACCACCACTCTTAACGCCTTCGTGTGGGATGTTACCATCGTTGAACTCCCTAACTACGACAGCCTTACCATCAAGTTCAGCGCCGTTCAATAGCAGTGCAGTACTCACTGCACTTGGATTTGCAAAGTAAACTTGGACGCACTGTTCATCTTCTCCTTTAGACAGGTCATAGCTCTTGATCCTCTCAATTTTGCCACAGAAGGAGAAAAAGTGCTCGATTTTGGACAATGGAGTAAAATCTGGAATATTGCTTGCAAGGATAGAGGACATGGTATATTGTGTTACTATAATGCTGAAAGCTATGATAGAGTAGAGAAGGGACAAAGGGGCAAAATTTCTGCCTTTGTGGAACGATTGCTGTGTACCGGAATTCCGTAAAGGGACACATCGCATGAACGATATGCCTTTTGAAAATGCTTAGTAGTCGCCATTTTATACTGAAGTGTAAGCGCTAGCGAGATCTAAGCAAACCCTTTAGTATTGATACCACTATTCCTCCTAAGATCCCAAAGTTGCCACCTTTATCATACTCCGCCGCTGTTCTGAGTTTTTCTCACTTGTGGCAGCCCTCGGGAAGGTGAAGAACATTGACACAAAAGTTTGCCAGGGACGGAATCGCCAGAGAAGCCAAAACATCAGCAACAATCAACTCGCTGACTAACTATAGATGGGACTCCTCATATCTGCCGCTCTAAAGAAGAGAAAGATCAACAAGCAGACGCTGCTGAGAAGACGGAATGCTATAAGGATCGGTCACCATGGGCTGGTGGGACTCGATGCAATAAGACAGAGTGGACACAGACCAAATGCTGCAGTGACCGCACCACCTCCACAGGAGACTCATGATGACTTCCTGGAAAATGGAAGACTCCCCGGCTTGAATGATGATGACGATTCTGTTGACCTGCGGTACTCTAGATCAGTGCAAAGAAGAAGACGCAGGAACTCCGGTACTTTGAGAGACTCTCCTAATGCTACATCGTTTGACAGATCTTTTTTAATATTGCAAGGTGATAGACGGATAAGGTATCTGAACAGAGAGGCACAAGTCATTAGAGAAAATCTTCTAAGAGCTACAAATATGACTGATGGCGATGCACTGTCTGATCCGCAAAGAGCAATAGCCACGAGGGCAAGACGAGATCTGGCTGAAACAATTGCTAGAAGGGAAGCGATGGAGGATGGCATACATGACGACCTGGATCTGGATCACGATCACAGAACGCTCAGTGATTTGATGAGCTCTGTGCCTCTGATAGATCCGGAGCTGGGACCAGTGAATTCAAATGCATCTTCTGAGATGGTTCGTGTGAGAAGGAGGAATCCAAATAGGCAAGCAGTAGTAATAGAAGATGAGTGAGAAACTTATGTGATTCGATGAACATTAAGAATAGCATTCTCTATTAATTTTTATACATATTATTTTACATCAGCAACTCATACACTTCTTCGCATTCCTTACCACATTTGAATTCCAACAAGTATGATAATTCATCCCCTTCATCATCATGAATGAATTGCAATCCTGATCTCCCCAATCTCTGGCACAATTTATTAGCGACAAGGGCATCTAATTGCATTCCACTGTTACAAGCTACTTTGAATTTGGAATATTCCGGGTTGGTGACATTTGAGAACAGTGAGAGTTTACCCATGGAAACTGGAATCCAATCACCATCCTCATCGAGCTGATGTAGCCTTACTTTCTTTGTCAACAAGAGCAATTCACTCACGCCCAAATCTCTAGTCTCATGTGAACCAAATGAAGAAGTACTTGACGATTTCTGGGCATACATCATCTTTGGTGGTCTGAAGTCATCCAAGGAACTCATGGATGTAGAGTTCGATGGTTTATCAAATATCATGCTGGAACTTGAAGCAGCACTCAATGTCTCTGTCTGACCTTGGGATCTTTTGAATTCATCCTGAACAAGTGATACTGTTCTTGAATCGATACATCTGATGGTAAAAATGACCATTCTTTGATCTGTTAAGCTCTGAGAACATCTTATTTGTAAATCACGAGCAGATGGTTTCGTCACTGTGGCATTGACCAATGGGATCAATCTAGATGGAGTAGTTTGGCCAAGCGTGTATATGGCCAATGTGTTGTTATCAACGTGGGAGAAGAACCTCAATTCGGTCTGGTAATCGCGTCCAAGTTGTTCCCATTTGTTATTATTCCATGTGGAAACGAGACATGAGTTGGTAATGGTTGAGCACAGGACAGACTCATCTAGGAATTTCTGCTCAGTAGATGACAATGAAGTGAGCTCCATTGTCTTAGAGGCAAATGGCGAAGGTAGTTCTGGTTCTAATGAAAGCGTATGAATGGATCGGTGTAACGAGGCCATTGAACTTGGCTTCAATGACGACTCACGGACTGGGATAATTGGCTTAGTTACAATCTCGAAGGACGGTTCTTCTTCTTTCTTTGCAAAGATATTGAAGATAGATTTGCGTTTCTTCTTCTTCTCTGAAGTTGCGGACGAAAGATCTGTGGTCGATGCAAATGCCTTGGCTCCTATATTTGTATTTGAGACAAATGAGCCATCAGCAGTGTTAGTTGACCGAGAAATTGGAAGTGATACAACAGATTCGTTCAAGTTATTGCGCACCAAAGATTTCTTGAGAGAGGGACGTACTGGAGCTGGAGAGAATGATGCTTCAATAGTAGCGAAGTAGTCTTGCAAATCTGAAGTTTGCAGGTTTGGAGTTTCTTGTTTTTTTAACTTTGGTGTCTTGGATCTAACTATTGGTGATGATTCCATATCCGTGGATGCATTCAACTTGTGTAGGTCGATATCTTGGTTGAAATATTGTTCCAAGTCCAGCTTTAACGATGAGTCTGAAATGATGGATGAACGTAACAGAGAGTCATGTCTTGAGATCATTGGGCTGGATCTCCGGAGCTGAGACTCGACTTGTAATCCTAGACCAACTTTGTCGTTTTTCAAAGTCGACAGTTTGTGATAACGCCCTTCAAAGCTTGAGACCAATGGTATCGCTTCCAACAAATTGTTCCAATCTTCCATCTGAGCATCATCTGGACATGTAAAGTGGAGTTGGATCTCGTCTGTACTAAAGACAATAGCATCTGTATCATTCTGCTCAAGCTGTAATTCAGTGATATTTAACATTGGGAACATGAGAGTTCTCCCGACATTCAGAACTTGAGTAACGCCGATGGTGTTGTTCTTCAAGAGGAATACTTCTGCAAGAATATCTCTGTAATTTTGCAGCGGATGTCTCAATGTGAACTGGAAGTAATCTCTCTTGATGACATCCTCTATCTTGAAGTAGGCAACAGTTGTACCCATAGTGTGCAAGTCCTTCACTTGGTCGAAGTTTATGGTATTCAAGTCAACTTTCTTGTTCATCTCTTCAATTTTATCCTTGGCCTTTGTCACCAATTGTTTGTAATGAACGGTTAATGAAGCGGCAGTAATACCCAAAGTAGAACAGAACTTGTACAGCTGGTTGACTCTCACCAAAGGAGACTTTCTCAATGTGATTTCAGACTGCAATGTCTCTGAATCAACGGAATAGTTTGCGATGTAGGAAGCGTATATGGATAGCCCTCTTTCAAACCACTGCAACAGCTCTGAGGATTGCTGGACACGAAGAAACGACTGATGATGAGTTACCAGGCGACGGATGTACTGAGGTTGCGATGCAAAACTGTATGAAAGTTTCGACAATGTGGTCCTGTAGGAAGCCTCAGCTTGTGATAGTTGTTCCATCTCGTGATTTTACTCCAACCAGGCTGTTATTCAAGGTGAATAGAAAAGAACTTCACAGACTTTTTACCCATCAGTGTCGCCTCGAACCTTTGTCACGGTCCGCTTCTCTGCACTTGCTAAGTGTAAACAAACCTTTGCGTATGCACTAGAGACGCGCCTCACCCCCTTCCACGCGTGCTCATTTTCGCGTTTTCGCGTTGCGCTCAGTATTATCATCCATGTTGAACGCCCAAAGATCGTCGTCTTCAGAACTTATGCCTTCGTCAGCAGTGAGATACACTGGTACGGATCTATGTCTCCGTAGATTACATTAATACAATACATATATTTACTCTTTTTTGTTTCTGTCTAACCACTCCAGTAACGATAGGTCTGTGGTGTCTCGATACTGATTGGCTTTAGAGAATCCTCATCAAACTCTTCATCCTTTGCCTCAGAGACGCTTGCCTCGCTGTTGGAGAGATCGAAGGATGAGATAACGGTACGTGGTGGCTTGCTTAGAAGCTCTATCACTTCCGAAAGGACCCCTTTAAGGGCATCTCCTTGCAACTCTGTCGCTTTGTATAATTTTGTCATGGCCGTTTGTGATACCTTGGCAAATGAGAGGCGATCGAGGAATAAATCTTCTTGTTGTCTTTGTAAGATGCGCTTTTCCGCATCTAACTGCTTCTCGACAGCCTCCAACCTTGACATTTTCAGCTCCAGCTTGTTCAACTGTGTATTCACTATGGCATTTGTCAGTTTATTCATCTCGATCTCTTCATTGGTTTTGAAAACATGAGCTCTTGCACCTGTAGTCGCTAGCGCTACCTTGCATACTTCTTCCAATGGTTTCTCGGGGCTCTTTTCCTCTTGTTCTTTAGACACCTCTTGATCCAAATCACGTTCATCAATGACCTTAATAGCACGTTCAGTAGCTGCTCTAACGACGTCTGCATCAACCAGCGAAACCAAGAACGCAATTGTAGAGAGCACAGGGTTATCAGCCTGCGAGAATGGGAGATATGGTGCATATTTCAATGGACTCAATGTAGCTTTGCAGTCTCCAAGGTACTTGTCTTCGATCGGTAATTTGAGGAAACGCACAATACACTGTTCCACTGTATGAGTGCCCACATGTGATGCAATAGCGTCCCAGTCGCTTTTATATTTGGATAGACCTTCTAATAACTTCTTCAAGTCTTCCTTGGACCAACCATCATTGATTGAATCCACAATATGTGGCTTCTTAACAGCGGAATCTTCGTCCCTTATATCGTCAACATCTTTACCGGGTCTTTTACATCTCAAATTCTCTTTCAACCTCTCCAACTTCTCCGGTTCTAGAGGCGGCTTGAAAGATTCATACGGGAATAGCCCTCTGGGAGCATCATAACTCACTTGATAATCACCGGTATAAGGTGGTTCCACAGGTTTGGGTTTAACCTCAGCATCCACCTGGTAATTTATCAATCCCCATCTCGATAAGAATCTGTGAAGGCGCATTATCGTGCCGACATCACCAACGAGTGATCTTCTGGACGCTGTGACAGTGAGATAATCGTTTGGGTTCAATCTGTAGGCATTGATTAAAAAATTTCTGTACTTGGCATAAAGAGCTGGCGTTTTGGAAGGATTGACACCTGTAAAGAATTCAGGAAGAGACTCCTTCTCGATTGGATGTACTTTCTTGAAGTCGAACCATGCAGCATATGAAGGGATGACAATTGTATGTGATTGTGGAATATATGGCTCGTCATCACGGTCGCCGTTAACGTCTTCCTCTTTCACATCTTCATCTTTCACATCTTCATCTTTTCCTTCTTGATCTTCGTCTTCTTTGTCATTTGAATCACCGATCTCCTCGCTCTTAATCTTTGGGGTAACAGATTGCTTCTTCCTTATAGCCTCTTCTTCCTCGTGCTCTTCCATGTCGTCATCGTCATCATTTTCATCGTTCTGGTAGTCTCCATCCTTCACATCGGGCAGTGAGACATCACCATCGATATCGAGCTTTGGTTGCTCTCCAGCTGTAACGTCTGTAGCACCGAAAACACCACCGATAAACTCCTGTTGTTCGCTCATTCCTTAGATTGTACTCTTCTGTTGGGTGGCCTTCAAACAAACAGATAACGCGTTTCAAGATTAAAACGGACGGCTATTATTACTGTATAACGGATTATAACCACAGCAGCTTCTAGCACACGTTCTCCCTGAGCCAATCCTTTAGCAAGCAGACGTTTCAACTGTTGTTTTTCGAGCTCTCTACGGGTTGTTTTGATTTTGTTCGTTTTCGCTGGTTTTCGGAGGGCGGTCGACTTCCTACAGAGGAAATTCAAGACAGTTTTGAAACATTAGTGAAATTCATTACTGGTCACTTCATAGGGGGGGGGGGCCAAAAGGTTTCGAACTCTCTTTTAATTCGTCAACAAGGGGATATCAAAAGAGATGCAATGGCGATCCCACATCTTGAGAAAATCAGCATCAAGTTTCTCCAGAAGGTTCTGTCCAAGCCACCCACAATCATCTCCATCAAAGACATTCAGCTCTCACGCGATGAGATAAATACTGTTATCCAAAGTGACTTTATAAAACGCCTGGAACCCAAAGTTGGGCAAACCTTTGACATGATATCTCAAAGAATACAAAACATCACACGGTACGTACCCTATGAGTCAGGCTGGCTGAGACCTCGTAGGCACAAATTTGCCCCGTCGCCTTTTGAAATTTATACAGATCCCCTTGTGGATAAGGAAGGATCAAGGACATCAGTTGCGACCTTCCCGAGATTGAGTGTCACTAGGTTACTAACAAAGTCCTGGTGTGAACTGCGGGAGCTTTACAGCATCTGTTCTCAAGTTCCAAAGGTTTCAACACCTCGGATGATTGAAGGTAATAAGATCCATGAAAAGTTGGAGCTTGCATCACATCCGCCTGTGGATATTAAGATACCCATTCCTTTGAGAGTCCCAACGATGGCGGAGGCTGAAGCTGAAAGATGCATGGAACAACTGATGAAACTGTTGACTCTCTTCATATCTGGTGAGGCAAGAGAGTTGTACTATAGTGGCTTCATAAACGTTGAAACGGGATTTGTTACAGACCCTAAAGATGATGATCTCTTACTCACTGGCATCATCGATCATCTGAAAATAGAACAAGATGATGAAATCGTGTCCATTGTTGATAATTTTCAAATTCCATACGATATTTGTGATTTCATTCAAAAGATCAAAACATTACGTTCTGATTTTTGGACTCTAGGTGTCTACGATGTTAAGACTCGCCGCTCACCAAGCATTCCAAAACAGAAATCTGTTATCGAAGCTTCTAAGGACCAAGTTCGATTATACGAAACCATGCTGACTATGACAGGTCGATCATCAGCCGATGCAATGTCACTAATGGAGGAGTACATGCGCAGAAAAAATGTGGACATAGACGAACCATTATCTTCAGAATTTGTGATTACAGCTATGGCCATGCTGCCTATGATTCACCAAGATTTGATGAAATTGAAGCGAGGTGAAGCGATAGGTGTATCCTCTTTCGATAATCACCAGTGTGAAGCAGGGTTCGAAATTCCCGAGCTCCCTGATCCAGAAAGCCGTTTTTCCCAGTACACAGGACCATGGAAGAAGCCCCTGACACTTCGTTACTTCCTGGTGAGATTATCACAGATCTACCCTCTGATTTCTCGAATCCCAAGGAGATCGATGGGAATTGAATATTATGTGGGTACGGAGCAGTTTGCAAAGGTTGAAATAAACAACATACCGGGAAGAGATAAGCAGCTAGTTAAAGATGCTCTCCAATTCTGGTATGGATTGAGAGAAGTGGAACCAATAAAACAGACAGTTGAGAACTATGAAGCCAAGTGTCGTTACTGTGATTTCAAAGACTATTGTGCATGGAGCAGGGACATGAAAGAGGGATATGTTGATAGAAGAGTCGAGGCATTGGAAGAAATTTGACTGTATGCAGGTTAAAATTCATATTACGGGTTCCATTTCGTGATCCATTTATCAATTCTTCGATCACTGCCCTCAATCACTACAGAAAAAAAAGAGTAGAAACCAAGCATCATCTAATTACAAGTATTCTTTTAGTTAGCACTTTTCAATCATTTTATCAGGTAATACTTCGCCATCTCGTAAGCTGTCCAGCAGATTGCAGTAGCTGGAACATTAGACACAACACGAGGCTTGACACCCTTCCAGAAGGCCCTCGCGCCTTCAACCTTATACATCAATTTCGCAGCATCCGAGAATGTATGAACTTGTCGTATACGAAGATCATTCACCCCAGTTCTCGTTTGTAATACAGTCTTAACACAATCCAAAGGGGTTGTTAATGCAGCAGCGATACCACCTGCAAGACCACCGGAAATACAGTGCTTCAACGGGTCATGTTCACCTTCTGGATTTAGGAATTTTGTAGCTGATTCATACACGACGAAGTTCATCGCAGTGAATGGGATAGTCATCGCTATAGTAGTCGGATATGAGTAATAAAAGGCTCTGAAGCCTTCATTTTTCACAACTTGTCTCACCGTGCTAAATAGTTCAGTATTTCCAGATCTGTTCAATTGCATTCTTTGCTTAATCACATCAAATGGGTTCATCAAAGCTTCAGAGGTGATTGTAGCAGAAGCGCCGGCCATGGCAATCTGTACCGGGTGGTGATCATCATCCTTTACGAGAGCCTTCTTTACGTATTCATAGGTACCAAAATAGACAGCATGCGCAGGACCTGCGCCTAATATGACACTTGAAGTACCTCTCCATAGGGATAGCCAACCTTCCTGGCTAGAAATTTTGTAGATGCTGTTGAAGATACCGTTTCTACTGCTCCATGTCATCGCTTGCATTCTAGTCTTCAGAGCATCCACTGGATACATCACAGTGTGCTCCAAAACACCGGCGAAGGCACCAGCAGTGCATTGTGCTAGCAGGGTAGCGTCTTCTGGCAATGCCTCATAGTCAACTTCCTCCGGGGTGAGGATATTCGGAACAGGGACATGGATCTCTTTAGTCTCCGCGGCCATCATTTGGGATTGTCTATATGTGATGAAAATGATATTAAAGGCACGTTCTCTTCTCAAAACTTTCAGTTATATGTCGGTTCGTTCAACGTTTTTTGCGGGTGTTTCCGAAATTTTAACCCCCCACCCGGTTTCTCGGGCTTATCTAGAAGATCTGTAGGTTGTTCCCTATGGCTGAATATCTAGATATGAAACTGGATATCGTATTCCTTATATAGAGCACACAGTACTGCATGCTGGCGCTCCATACATAACCTAATTCAGAGAGCTTTAAACGGATATTCTTGCTTGATTGAGATCATATCGGAATTAGCCGAACATATCGGGCATAATTTAATCGCATTAAAAATGTCCAATATACTAGTCTATTTCATTAAATAAAGCGTTTTGCTTACTCATCATTGGTTTCTCTTAAGGCATCGTCAATGTCCTGTAACAATTCATCCCAAATTGTGGTATTCTTGTTCATAGTGATATTGTCTTCGCTTGTATTGACATCTTCTTGTTCTTGAAAATCCGAATCAAAATCTGAGTCGAAATCTGAGTCGAAATCTGAGTCAAGATCTGAATCTATCTCATCGTAATCATATGAAGAATCGTCACCAATGTCTAGCTGTAGTCTATAGATCAGGAATTCCATTATATCATCCCATGATGATAAGTGCATTATTCCGTTATTCTTCCTTGTTGACCCAATCTGTATGATCAATTGATTCTTGTTGATCAATTTCTGTGCCTCATTTCTCACATCGCTAGTCGATATGATAGCCAATGAACACTCTTCATGGCCGATTCTATCATTAACACATCCATGAGATGTCTTAATATCACCAATCTGCTCAATCTTGTCACCATAAACCTCTTTTAACTCATTTGTTGAGCAAATCAATCGAAATTCTTCGAACTGGAATCTCAAAACACGACAGATATTTTGTAGTATAACTATGGCAGGTCCCTGAAGCGGCGTATGATGATCGATCACCAATGTCAATGAATGAGTCTTTACAAATTGTATTGGAGTCACAGGTGAGAGTCGTATAGGAGATAATAGCACGGGTATAGTAATTTGGTCCTCTTTATCAATCTGGAGTTGCAGTGTAGATGTTAAATTCTCCGAATTAAAATTCTGCTCCAAGTCACATAATCCTGTAATCCATTTCTGTAATATCGAGGAATCCCTCTGTTTGATATAGAATCTTGTGTTCTGTAGCAGTAATTGAAAGGTTGATTGATTTGGTGTTGAGACCTTGACATGTTGGATGGGGAACCTACTCCATTTTGCATATCCATTTCTCACAAGGACTAGCTCATATTGGAACAGATAAACAATGTATTCTTTCAGCTCATGGCCATCAATAGAGACTTGTAGCTTATCAACGAGTCTCAAGAGACCCATTGCGTCAATATCCTCTTCTGTGACATCAACCATGTTCTTCTGTAACTGGTTTAAAAGATTTGTTGTATGATTTGACCGTAGTAATGCGAGAGCTATATGGTCATTGTTCAGAGATTCTGTTGTGGTTTCATCTGTCATGGATTGGGGTATTGAACCGAATTTCTGGATAGTTGGAGAAGGGGATCTCGGCACCGATGAGACTATAGACGATATTGCTGATATTGAAGAGCCCCGAGACTTGTGTGTCTTGTGACGATGCTGCTGAGATGATGCCCTTGGAATATGTATGCTGAGATCTTTGGAGTTCTTGTTCTGTAATGACAATGAATGGAATTTCTGATCCAAAGGAGGGTTAATCAAGTAACGAGAAACCATGGAATCCCTTATAGAATCATCTTGTGGGTATGTGGTTTTTCCACATTTTTCACATACTGGAAATAGCTTTTCTAACTCCATAGTGTACGGAGAATCTGATATCATAAGCCAAAGGCATTCTTCATGACAAGTGTGACCACAAGTTAACTCTAGGATCTTCTCAACTCGCAGCGTTGAGCTAAGAGGTTCTTCACAGAAACAGCAACTTAGGGAGTTATAGTTTTTCTGCCTCTTTGGGGTGCTTGTTTTGGAATAGATGAAAGGATCCACCTTTGGAGGAGTTGACAGTATTAGTGGAGATTTTTGAATAGTGGAGGTACTTGAGACTGGCGTGGTCCTCGGTATGGAGGTTGTTCTCTGTGTAAAAGGGGAATCATCATATGATAGCCTCTGAGGAGTAAATGCATCAACACTGCTTACTTTAGGAGATCGAGTGAATTTCTCCTGGAACCTTAGCCATTTGGAGGATCTGGGAGTTGGAGTGTTCATCTGTATCGGAAGGGGAGAAGCAATCAAAAAGGAACAGGGTACCAGATATCTATAAAACAAATTTAACACGAAGAAGAAGAAGAAGAAGAAGAAGAAAGTAACCACGGCAACAAGGATCAAACCACAGTGTGAAACAAATGAAAATGAAGTTGTGTTTCCTGAAAAGAAATGTGACAGAATCTTTTTTGAGGCTCCCGCGATGAGAAAAGTGAAACATAAACAAAGAGAATTTGACTAATACGGTAATTGACTTAATCTGGAAGGTTAATGAAAGAACATCCACTAAAACTTTGGGTCAATTTAGAATAGAAACAGCAAGCAAACAGTATTACCAAAATTTTCAGCATGTCTGAACAGCTACTCTGTATGAAGGTATGCCTCAATCCGTTGACACAACTCTAGGCGTGAGAACTTACCATATTTGGAATTCTGGCGCCAGGGGCTTTTCGCTATATCGCGCATCTTGGCATAAGTGGAATACCCGATCTGGACTTTTGCAGCGCCACTTTCCCCTTATCAGCGCGTGACGAAATTTATGGGGAAAACAAAAGAAGTTCAACAAACAAAGGAAGCACAACGGCAAAATACAGACTTCACAATCCTAGTTGGTGGAAGAGATCGAAGGTGGAAGAATAACTCTCTGACTGACCTACAAAAGGCCAACAATGACTACCATCCATGGTCAGTTTTCACAGCAGAACCTCTACATTGTTAACAACCATTATAACAACTATGGCCACTCTGTCCTCCAATCGCGATCTGTGATATCCACACCTTCCCCAAGAATCTCTTCACACCAATCCGAGGTCAGATCTTTAACCAATGACTATAAGCGGCCCAAGCTTAGCTATAAATCATTGATCAACCAGGACTTAAAGAAGCTCTATAGCGATACCCTAAGCATCTTTTCATCAAGACAACACACGACCTCAATCTATTCCCTCCCTGATGAGTTATTGGCAATGATAATTTGGTGTACCAATGACTATGAGACTCAAGTGCGCTGCCTATATGTGAATAAGCTATTTCATAAAGCTGCTAAACCTATTGTCTATGAAAACCTGCAGTTGAAATCTACTTATAGGTGTGCGCAGTTGGTTTCTTCTCTAAAGGAGTTCCCCAATGGCGAATATATCAAAACATTGGACTTATCACAACTTCAGCCTGGACTGATTGAGAACGAAGAAAATGAAGAAGAGGAAGATGCACTTGCCGGTTGGAGAGATTGGAAGTATAAAAATGATCCACTCTATGGTTTCCAGTATACTCACAGACTCAACAGGTCTAAATCAACAATGAGCTATGACTCTGATGCCTCCATGGGTTCTTTTAATCGACTACTTACTAAGATCAAGAGCTCAGACTTGGAAATTTCAAAGTTGAAGCAATCAATAAAAAAGCTATTCAGATGGAGATCCCAGATGAAGTCCAGCATCATCAATCATCAATCTGCTACGGATAAAAAAGTTGTATTCCGATACCAGTATGAACCATTCCTCCACAAGCACCCAATGACTAATAGGTTCTTGCTGAAGTATAGCCATTCCAAAGATTTGCCTATCGGTTACATTATTTATTTTATCACACTATGCCCAAACTTGCAATCGTTGAACCTCTCGAATTTGTCACTAAGTGATGACTTTCAAATTACTAATAATTCAAATTCTCTTGTTGACTATGAAGTTTCAGATGCGATGTTCCTATCTGATTCGAATGTTCACTTCAGCGATCATTTACAAGTGCAAAAATTGACTGAAGTTGACATTTTAGTCAAGGTTTCGCAAGTGATGCAGCTCAAAGTGTTAAAAATGTCTAACATTCCATGGTTGAATTATAAATTGATTCACCAGTTTATCATGAGCTCTGAAAGTATCCGAACATTGGTCAATATTGATCTAACAAACTCTGGAATGATAAGATCCCTAAGATGGGCTAAGCAATGGGATGCGGATGATTTCAAAGAGTACTTCAAAGATAAAATTGAGCCTATTGTAGAAGAGGTGGATGAATTTGACGAACTCGTTCGTGGGATTGGTTTGAACTACTGAAGTTACTTTGTTTACTATACTATGGACGCTATCATTATGACTCTATGAGGACATGAACTGCTGTATTCTATCAAGTTTTTGAATTTAATTCTATATATGATTGTACTTTATGAATCCATTATATGATTCAAATGTAATTTGATTAGAGAATTTGAGATACCATATCAGAAAGAAATCGGTCATTTCAATACTGCCTGATGCAAATGATAAGATTGCTGAACGCAGGCTTTTTTCGATGGCAAATTCTAGCAAGGACGAGAGAACCATTGCTTTATATCTGCAATCGCGACAATCCTGGTACTTAGAATAATCCTTGGTGCTGAGAATGACGTGAGTTTAAACTTGACCTATGCGGTCGGATGACTCTTGATATGCCTCCTTTATGCTCTTAAAGGACATAAGCTGGTCTATACAAGACATGAAGCATGACTCTCAGAAATCTCTTTAGGTTACAAAGATACAACATGCGTCAAAAGGATCCTGCTAATTTCGAAGCTGAAGGAAAGACCACTGACCTAGGTATTCAATAATGCTTGCCCATCTTTTGTAAAAAAAAACTCTCATAATACGCATTAAACAATCCATACACCCCGAAAAGGCAAGTGACCTACAGAATCCACTGTATAATAAATATTGCTGAAGTAGTCTTACCTTATATCTTAGATCTCGATTTCAAAACGAAGAGATTCTCCAACATGATCATCAACACTACGACTGCGTCGGATGCTCAACATGGTACTCAAATGGCACAGATATTTCAGAAGAAATTGCGAACCATCGATTGATTGAACTCTGGCTTTAATATTGGATTTGTTAATGAAAGTGCAAAAGAGTTCTTTGGAGTGTGGATTTTGGGTATTATTATTTGTGACAAGAAACTGACTTGTTCCACTATTCGAATGTTATATCAGAAAACTGTACTAGGACAACACATGATAGCAAGATCGAAGGTTTTGGAGAACTTTGAAGACTTAATACTGTCAGGCATCTAGCGCAGTTATGTGCGTCAAATTTGGCAAGTCGAAACTACCTAATACTACATTGATGTTACCGTTTGAGAAAGCGATGATATACATGAAGACATTTAAACCGATCGCTTTATAATTGTAAACTCTCATGACGGTCATTGCTCAGAGGCCTCTAAAGATTCACATATTGACTAGAAAATACAACTCAGACACAGCTTTGTGGGATGGTGATATTTGGATGTACCAACGATGTTTCTAGTTTTCAGTCAGAATTTTTCCTAAAAGAATTGAAATATTACATCCAAGATGAAATAATGAGCATACTCGATATCAGATACTAAAGCTCTGAAAAAAATAAAATCTTTAGCACTCGGTGATCATGAGCTCAGAGTTGAGTTTACGCCTATCGGTTCATTCTTTATTCCTCACCATTCTGACTTTAATCCACTCCACAGCATCTTTCACACCTGTACCTTCTATAGCACTTACTGGTAGAACTCTTGAATCCCTAGCTCCCAGAACCTCAACCATCGTATTGAAGATTTCTTTAATATCCTGTACTTCCATTGAATCTGGCAAGTCCTGCTTGTTAGCAAGCATCAGTATCGGAATATCGGATATGAGATCTTTGTTTATGGATAGTAAGGCATCACGACACTCTTGCAGCCGATCCCTATCCGTAGAGTCAATGATGAAGAGGATCCCTTGACAATGTTGGTAGTACTCTTCCCACAGGGATCTAAGTGATTCCTGACCGCCCAGGTCCCAAAATTTGATAGTGATCTTGTCAATGTCAATGTGGGTCACGTTCTGGCCTACAGTGGGGTGTATTCTCTCCGGTGGTATGACCTTGAGATCTGTATATAGCTCTTTCACTTTCTCAAAGAACGTCTGTGGGCGATTGTTAGTCTTAGAATCCATCATCCAAAACACAAAAGAAAACACATACAGTCTTGCCTGCATTGTCCAGTCCGAGGATCAACACAGCATACTCATCTCTCCGGGTGAACCTCTGATACAGTCCTCTAGCTAGGTGGAACATTGGCTCAGTCTTTGTTTGATCCCCTTGGGATCTTTGTGTGTTGATATTTGTTTACTGTCCTTAACCGTTTCCTGTCGCTTGTGCTGGCCCTTGCCAAAGTAGCTCTAAGTGCTTAACTGAGGAAGATGATACCACTTGTGGTTCAAAGGACTATTCTGAACCTTTTGTTTAACAATCCGGCAGATTTGTATAGATATTGAGCTTGCATTATCAAAAGATCTCTATTTCCTTCTATGTTATATAAGTTCTTCCCTGAGATTACCTAGTTGGGCAGTCGACAATCTGAAAGATTTTTCTTCAAGCACAAATCCAAAACTTCAGCGAACTTCAATGAACTTGTAAAAATCCTATTATTTCCCATTGAAAGATAGCTAAGATGTCTATCCCTGAGCCAGTGGAGCAGTTCATCACCCAGTTCTACAAGGCCTATTTGGACAACAATGTCTACGAGCTTCACGGATGCTACGAGTCTCAGTTCAACAAGCTCACTGAACAGTTCTACAAGACCACTACATGGCCATCACCTTTGGACATCGCTGAGTTGGTATCCAATGACCAAGTCTTCCTTGTTCTCTACTCAGAAGTGTACTACAGACATATCTATGCCCGTTTGACCCCTTCTTTGGAGCACCGTACAGGTTCGTACAACAACTATTGTAACTTGTTTAACTTGTTGTTGAATAATGAAGATGGCCCAGTTTCATTCGAATTGCCAAATAAATGGCTTTGGGATATCATTGATGAGTTTATCTATCAATTCAATCAGTTCGCTATATATAAATCCAAGCTCATTGCCTCCAAGGGTGACTCCATGGAGTTACAATACGTTCAAGAGCATAATGAAGTTTGGTCCTCCTATTCTGTGTTGAATGCCCTATATTCATTGATCTCCAGATCCAACATTGTGGAGCAACTCAAAGTTAATAAACAATTGGGCGCAGTGACAGATGTCAACATCACTGGTGAGTTTGGCGCCTTGCCCCTCTACAGAACGTTGGGGTACTTCTCCATTATTGGCCTATTAAGAATTCACACTTTACTTGGTGACTTCACTCTAGCCCTTCAGACAATGGACCACATCGAATTGGACAAGCGTGCGTTCTTCACAAAAATTCCAGGTTGTCATTTCACAACTTACTATTATGTCGGATTTTGCTATTTGATGCTTCACAGATACTCTGATGCCATCAAGACATTTTCTCACATCTTGCTGTACATCTCAAGAACTAAAAATATCTCCAGATCTGGTCAATACGATGTGGTTTCCAAAAAGACCGAGCAGATGTATGCTTTGTTAGTAATTCTTGTTGGTATCTGTCCAACAAGACTCGATGATGTCTTGTATCAAGGTATTAAGGAAAAATTCAACGATAAATACTTGAAGGCGATTAGAGGTGGTGAAGACTCCCTTCCTGTGTATGAAGAGCTCTTCAAGTTCGCCTCTCCAAGATTTATCTCTATTACGAACGATGGCTCAAGAGACCCATTACAACACCATTTGAAGATCTTTATGCTCAAAATTAACTCCATCGTGGGCATCCAATCTCTGAAGCCTTACCTGTCCCTTTATTCCAAATTAGAGGTCTCCAAGTTGGCCAAGCTATTGGATATCAATGAGAAGGACCTATCGGCCCTATTGTTAACGTATAAGATGAACAACAAGCAGTGGAAATGGTCTTCGGGATCTTTGCTGAACGGAGATTTGGTTCCAGTTCACGATTTGGATATCACGGTTGAAGATGGCTTGGTCGAAGTCAGACAGTCTAAGAATGTGCGTAAATTTGCCGACTGGTTCGTGAGAAACACGTTGAAGAACTATGCTGTGCAGGAGAAGATCAGAGGATAATCTTATGTTGTCATCATCTATTTAATCACCTCGTCATGCAGCATAGCACCTTCTACTACTTGTAATTTTTTCCGCGTAGCTCACAAGCCCTAACAACTGCCCTAACCACCTAATCCTGACGATGTATAAAAAAAAGAAAAACTTTTCCATAACTCATTTCCTACGACTTTTCAACTCTTTGATACGAAAGCGTTCTATTCACTGCACCATCAAGTTGTATTTATGCGACATCCCGTTGATGATTGGAGGGGAAAAGAACGCCAGATTGAACTGGCGATAACGCACCTCATACTGAGTTAACTGCCATCTTGAAAAGGCATCTCTTGGTAACTACGTTGTCGGGACATTTTAATTCTTCATCTTATCGTGTAGCTGTACATTCTGTTCTAGTTCATCATGCTTTCTCTAAAAAACATAACTCGGCGTACGGCTCTGTCAGCTTATAGACTCACTGACTGGTGGGTCTCTTCTTCAGTTTTGATGCTTCGAGGTTGTTCATTCTGGGAATTTTTCAAGTGGGCTTGATAGCAAGGAGAGAATGTTTGTTAACGAGTGTGATTGCTTCTCTGTAGAACGTGAGAGGTATCATGACCCTAAACTTTAATGCCTCTTTTGCTTTAGAGATTTGGCATTGAAATCTGAGAACGGATAACTCTGCTAATTGATGAGATTCCTCCCATCGACTGCTACTTACAGAAGCGTGACGAAAGTTCCATCAGATCAGATGCACTATATATATCGCTCACCGATCTCTATTATTCCAATCGTATCTAAATTACTCTTATTAGTTAGCATCAATTCACAGCCAAGGAGCTCTAGTTCTCGCAAGTTCAGAAATCTTCGGATCTAGTCGTGAGAATTCATTTCATCTTCATGCATGATAATTCCTTTCTGATGACTTTTAATTGATTGCTCAGCTTATCAGGCTGTTTAGTCGCTGAGTTCAACATAGATTCATCGCTCACTCCTTTCGCTGCTACGACGCCAATCGAGTTTGATAGAAGTCTGCTGAGAAACTCTCGAGGTGTGCACTCTCCAACAACTTCAAGTCAGTGCTATTCAGAAAGACGACCTCATTATGTAATGATCTGATATCATTGTCACCGATTAATATATTACCATTGATGTATGCAATTAATCTGCTTTATACAAATCCGCAGATCTGGACAGTCGCAATGTATCTTGTGGGCTTGAGCATTAACTCCATTAGGAGACAACAAAATTGAAACCCAGAGAATGACATTAGGATAGGTCCAGAAAATGCAGTTGGATTTGTTTCAAAATCTTCGACTTTTGAGCTTTGGATGCACCTGCGTTGTATGATAAAATATGAATATCGAGCAAGATTGGATAAGCAGGGATGACATTCATCAGCGTCTTCGCCTTTGGATTATCTTATTGCTTGCATATGATATTTTCTACGCACCTCATAAGAAAAGAAGGAAAGATATCAGTCAATTATTCAGGTACCAACATCCGTCCCCATAGAATTATAAACTCGTCATCGCAATCCATTGAAATATTCCGCACTGTGCGCTGGAACTCTTGAAGGAATATGGCTAGGCATAACTTCTTTTTAGTACATTTGCTGCGGTTGAAATATAAGATTCGATAAGAGATGAGAAATAGTCATTATTGTGCTCCGGCAATATGTGTCTCTAGAAATGAGAGTGTATCTATGTAGAGAGAAGCTCCATGGACGATCTCTCTTCTCTCTTCGGACTTGCCTCATGTCTACTACCCAAACCCAAACTCCTAAGACTAAAGATTCAAGAACACGCCGGTCTCTTCTTCCCTTGAAATAAGAGAATGAATGCTTCTGTGGATCCGTCAGGATCTATGGATTTCTCTAAATCTTGGGAAACTTCTACAGTCCGCAATAGAATGTGTCAACTTCCCTTGAAAATTCCGATTAGTGAGATCTTCCATCGTCTTTGAAAATCCCAGATCAAGAAGAACATTTAGAATCTCTGTTGTAACGATACGGAATACATTTTCAGGAACCATGTCGGTACAAGACGATAACGGGCATAGCGCACTTGTTTCGAAGCTCCTGGAGGAGCTGCCATCTATCGTAGAATCAGTGGATTATGACGAGCTCTATGGCCATCAGTTGATCCCTGGTGATTACTACAACAAGACCACAGTCGAGAACTTGTTGTATAAGTTTCTGAAGGCGAATTCTTGGGACTATGGCAAATCCAAAGAACAGTTGTTGAATACATTGAAATGGAGAAAGGAGTTCAACCCTTTGGAAGCTGCCTTTGTCCGTGATCATGATTCGAAATTTAATGATGTTGTCACAATAACACAGTACGAGGATGTTGTCAGTTGGAACCTCTACAACACTGGTGATCCGAAAGATTTGTTTGTGGACTTGGATGCGTTTTTAAAGTTCCGTGTCGGTGTAATGGAGAGAAGTCTTCAGCTCTTGGATTTTAGTAAGAACGATTACATGGTTCAGATTCATGATTACGATGGACTGAGTTTCCTAAGATTTGATCCTGATATTAAGAAAGGCTCTAGAGCTACTATAAAGATCTTCCAGGACTATTATCCTGAATTGCTGAAGCAGAAGTTCTTTGTCAATGTTCCCGTGTTGATGACTTGGGTATATGAATTCGTGAAACGCTGGATAAATAAGGAAACTTCAAAGAAATTCGTAATGTGTTCCAAAAGCGAGGAACTGGCAAAATATCTAGGAGAGCAAGTGCCACAGAAATATGGTGGAAAGGGTAAAGAACTCAAAGATCAAGCTGTGGAGATCAACCAGACTCCTTATACCGCATGGCTGTTACAGAAGCAGTTCACCGAAGAGGTTGATTAGGACGAACTACTGGATGCTGTATCGTTATTATATTGTTCATAAATATTGTAGTCAGTAACAATCATACACTGCATCAAGTCACAGGGTACTATCAAACCTTGGGGCATAAAATGCATCATCTAGATAAACCTCACCACCATCTCATTTTCCTCCTCCAGTCCCTCTAATTTCTCCATAACATCCCGCAATTCTCTCAACTGCTCATCAACTTCTATAATCCATTCTCTTAAACCATATCTGAACCTATATTTTCTCAAATCAACCTCATCGCTTTCCTCCACGTAGACTTTTGAATCATTCGATAGTTTGATCAGCTTGTGCAGTTGCTTATTAGATTGCTTCGTAATCGGTTGTTCGATCATATGCTCGATACATGAGATCAATAACTCTTGATTTTTAGTCAATTCCATATCGAGCTCATATTGGTATAATTGACGTGGAATGGATTCGATCAA
This sequence comes from Williopsis subsufficiens, assembly GCA_017948575.1. Classification (NCBI taxonomy): domain Eukaryota; kingdom Fungi; phylum Ascomycota; class Saccharomycetes; order Phaffomycetales; family Wickerhamomycetaceae; genus Williopsis; species Williopsis subsufficiens. Next base: position 132,230 of record JACVEX010000523.1, read on the forward strand.
GAGGATATATGAAGATCTTGAAAACTTCATACTCTTAATGAGTGTCAGATCCTTCGTGATCTTCCATATGAGTTGATATAACAATTTCTCCAAAAAGGGACTAAGACCTTCTCTCTGTTCCCATTTCGAAATGTTTTCTGTATATATGTCTTCACCAAAAGCGTATTGCTTCAAGATCACAGCTCTGTAGCACACAAGAATCATATAATTGGTGTATTTGTGATATTGAAGTCTTGCATAAATATATTCTAGATCCGCAAATTTGTTCATCAAGATGGACTTCAAGTTCAATTCATTCAGCTCATCTTTCAGTATCAGGAAATCAAAGATCTGTTTCAACTGCTGGGATGATTGACATCTCAAGATATCCTCTTTGGAGCTTATTGGGTCCTTCTTTGAGCCATTTCCAGTCAATAAAGTATTCAAGCCGATTATGGAATGGTTGATATGATTCCCGACAAGAGTGCTCCTCGATTCCTTGATGTCATTGTTCAGGACTTGTGTGAAATACTGGATATACTTGTCTTTCTCTACGTCATCTACACTCAGCTTACCGGATAAGAAGGAAAGCGCCTTCGTGATATCATCTTTGGGTAAATTCTTGTGCAGTAAAGGGAGTTTGGAAAAGGAACGTGTGATTCTGAGCATTTCTGATGATGACCGGCTCGATATTTCGTGATATTGGATGATATTTTACTAAGTGTTAAAGTACCCTAGTTAAGACGTGAAACTAAAGTTTGCCTCCTTGTAAAATTCCGGTTCGATAGCCCTCGGAATTATTTTAACGGCCTATTCATTCACAACTGAAATAGAGGGTTTTCAAGGCTTTAACGCCTACAATGTGGTTTAATGGACTCATAAGATCCCATTGATTGGATGATCGAGTAAAAATATCCCAAAGCCATAGGTCATCATCGCTTCATGGGCTCAACAAACGAATTGGAGCCTAAACAACGATGGTTTTAAAGCTGGGTTTCATGGTTTGTTCTATAAGGCTAGAGCCTCTGGGATAAGCTTATGTGATAGGAGTTATAAGCACCCAAAACAAATGTGTAACCACATCTGGCGACTCCATGCCTTATTCTTTTTGTTTAGGAAGAAAAAAGGAGAAGGTTAAAGACTTTCATGGTGAAAAATTTTTATACCTATTAGAGAAGTGGGCCTAACAATTGGTTGGTCTATTAAACTACGGTATTTGAGACGGTTTATATAGAATGATAATGAGTTTCAATATTACTTCAATAGCCCTAATTGAATGAATTTGCATTGTTATATAGGTGATTTAATTGAAAAAGATTTATTCAATTAAAATCTCAAGGAATACCAACTTAAATATCTGTATCAACAAAATTCGTTCCAAGCGTTATTAACGCAATTTCTCAAAATGTTTCCAAAATTTTAAAATGAAAGAACGAAGCAATCATAAAAATAGCAACCGATCATTGATAACCCTTTTAAATCTCATATCATCTTTAATAAAAGCAATACCACAACTCTCTGAGTGAAGGCCGTAACAACCAGACACCAAAAAGAGATTTCGCGAATCTCCGCCACTTTGTGCTTCACAAACCCTATAATGTTTTTGGCGGAAACTTTCCTGATAAATGTTAGTATCTTGTCTAGTCAGGCTTTTACTGAAGTATTGATTTACTCTTTATCGCAATCAATATACCGCCTTCACTTTGTCTAGCTTCTTCAGCCGCTTTTACATCTGATTATCGATTCAGTTTCAGCATCACAACCATGTCCAATTTATTAGACAATCTCAACGCTTTCAAATCTAAGGTGAAGACCGCACCGGTGTTGTCTACACGTACTCTCAAGTCACCTACACCACCAGTGCCCCAGAAACGCCGTTTACCGGAGAACGATGACGATGATAACAAGGAGATTAAAAGATCATCCGTGGGTAACAGTGGTACCCATTTGTCAACCAAGCTGTTACTGGCGGTGGATTATATCAAGTCTAAGGCTAAGCCTGTGTCCATTGATGCCCTTTTATCATACCTGAACTTGAATGATGACATACAGGGTTCGAAATTGGTCAATTTGTTAATCAATTTGGATAAGATGTCCTATGATAAGACAAATAAAACATTGGAATACGTTTCTATACATAACATCAAATCCAAAGATGAATTACTTAACTTCTTGAGAAATCAACCAACTTTCAAAGGCATATCTGTGAAAGAGCTCAAAGATGGTTGGAATGGATGCATCGATGCCATCAACGAACTTGAAGAGGAAGATACCATTTTGGTGCAACGTACAAAGAAAGACAACTCTCCAAGGTTAGTATGGGCAAATGTTGGTGGTCCATTAGGTATCATAGATGAGGAATTTGTGAAAAGTTGGCAGAATGTAAAATTGCCAGAAAGATCGGAATTGCCTGGTAAGTTGGCTAAACTAGGATTAAAACCTGCCAGTGTCGATCCTAATACTATCAAGAAGGACGTTCAACAAGAGACCAAGAAGAGAAAGCAAAGAAAGGGCAAAATCACAAACACGCATATGGCTGGAATTTTGAAGGATTACAGTCAATAGTTGGTACAGTAATATACAATATAAAACAATGCCTTTCTTTCATTATACAAGTTGTAACGTAGTCACTTCTTACCTTTCTTCTCCTTCTTCTCTTTTTTATCTTTTTTGTCCTTTTTTTCTTTCTTTTCCTTCTTTTCCTTCTTAAATTGCTTTTCCGCATGCTGCTCTGTCTCATCTACTACTTCAACATCTTTTTCACCTTCAAAATCACTTGTCGCATCACCCTCATCTCTACCATAGCCTGTTGCAAAATGCTGTTTCTTTAAACCATTGACCTTTTTGACATCCTTTCTTGGTTTGACCACTTTATCATACTTGATCCCTGGGATCTTCACGCTTTGTCTTATATTATAAAATCTTCTAATGTTGCCAACTTCTTTACCAATTACCTTGAATTTCGAACCTTCACTGACCAAATCAGTTAGATCTTCCTGGATTTTGTAATCGCCAGAGAGCTCACAGTCTTCGCTAGGATTGAAGCTCACTGGGAGCGTTTTGAGAGATTTGAAATCAAAACCCTTTGGAGCTTTGATCAACCAGACCTCCTTCTTGGGAAGCTTGGATGGTGTCATTTTAATGTAGTGCTTTGGAACTGAGAATCCTTCATCTTCTGACTCGCTGTCAGAAACGTAGTCCTTAGAAAGGGCCATGATAGAGCCTTGTTCTTATGAGTAGATGAAGAATAAAAATGTCAACAATCGGGACAATGATCCAGTGGAAAGCGCAATCTATTATCAGAATTTGTATCGAAAAGTTCATCGGGACACAAATTTTTATTTTCTACAAAAAATTTAACCGTACAAAAAATGGCAGTGAAAATTATGTAAGCGTTGAGACATCGATCTTCAAGTAGTGGTGAAGGGATTATGGGTCATATAATATTTGTATTATCCGATGGTGTATATAAGCTTTATGAAATTTTCTTTTTCTGAAAAAATTGTCAATAAAAAAGGTGAAGACTAGGATGAGATTCTTTTGCCCAATGCATCATCATAAGTGCAATGCGCCAGCCATTATGATAGCGCAGCAGAGCATTTTCTTGTGTCATAAAGACTATATTGAACACTCCATGATCCGTCAGTGAACGTTTTAAGCTCGAAAAGTGGTGCGGGCAAAGAGTTGAGGCTGAAAGAACCTTAGCCTTCAGCATCTCTTCCGGTTAATTCCCCCTCTCTTGAACAGAACTTTACAACTTTCAGCTTTGAATACTAGAATCTAATGTGAACCAATTCTTATTGAATATCTTATAAACATCACAAAAGAGTCTCTCCAAGAGAACACTTTGCAACTGCAACACCAGCTGTGACGGTATCAGTAACATGCATTTCGTTGACACCCAAGCTTGGGTTTACTTCAACAACATCCAAGGCCACAAGGTTACCTGTCTCCGCAATACGCTCGCAGATAAACAAACCTTCCCTAAATGTCAACCCACCACGAACAGGTGTACCTGTCGCCGGGACGTATTGAGGATCGATGGCATCGACATCATACGAAAGATGGATCGGTAGAGTGCCGCTTGGGTCCAACGCCTCCAAAGCCATTTCAACCACTCTGTTGATACCATAACGATCAACGTGGTACATAGAAAATGCAGTAATACCATTCTCTCTCAAAATCTTTTTTTCACCTTCGTCCACGTCTCTCAAGCCGATATAGGCAATCTTCTTTGTACTTAAGCATTGAGGAACCCATTCTAACTCTGGCGGATAAGACTCCTTGTCCAACCCCATGAGAAATGAAATAGGACATCCATGCAGGTTACCAGAATTGGTGGTCAATGGTGTGTTGATATCTGCATGCGCATCTATCCATAACAACCCACAATCTGGGTACTTTGCAAATGAACCGGCGACTGTACCTATAGCAATAGAATGATCACCTCCAAGAGTAACAGTCAAGTTACCGGACTCAGCAGACTTCTTACAGGACTCATAGATTAGCTTTGATGCTTCACCAACGATCTGCGGACGTTTGCAATTGCCGTGAACATCATCCTTGTTGGATTTACGTTCTTCAAATTCAGTCCCCTTAAGAGGTTCATCAGTGGAGATAGACCAACCGAGTTCCTCAATCTGTTCTTGCAAACCAGCGCGAAGCAAGAATTTTGGACCGTCTTCCACTCCACTTTTGCCTTGGCCACCCGAAAATGGGGCGAGGACGAATCTAAGCTTCTTCTCTGGGAAATGCTTGTACGTTGCTGAACAGGTTAGTTAGGTCATAGTTCTTGATCTCTCTGTTATGTGGACTTACGTTGTTCAAACATGGCACGTGTGGTGTATAGTATCTTATGCGATATACGAGGGAGGAGAAAAGGAGGAATACCTTGCCCTTTTATAGTGCGTCCAGTGTTGATGTTGGAACTCGCTTTCTTTATCACTTAACTGAAGAATGAAGAAAGACTTAAGCGACACGGCACCACCATAGTAAGGTAGGAGTATATGTCTGCACCATAGCTCAGCACGAATGGAGCACTATATATGCACCTTGATGACTTAACAACTTCTCAGACATCAACAAAACATCTCGGTCCAATCTAATTCTCTCTGCCATACTTGAACAATTCATCTCATCACCCTCAAATCTGCCACAAAGAAAAGTCTCTGAAAACGATCTAATTAAGTAATTCCCTAATCAGGGAACAATGCTGCGCATACCGTCCCCTAAGTGAATGAGAAAGCGAAAGCCGGGTAACATATAAGCGCGAGATATCTATCTAAGACAAGGCTGCATTTATACAAGTCTCGCCAGTGGTAAACTGCTGATACGAATGTGTATCGAGTATCTTTTCATGAAAATAATTTGTTCTTTCACACCAACAAAAAGCTGTCGACCTTCTCATCTCCGTGGCCGGTTTTATCACCGGTACCGGTGATGCTCAATGATACTTGACAAACCGCACAATATTGTAATCTATACTGGGGCAGTTGATATTATAAGGAACTCCAAAGTGCTCTGCGAAGCTTGGGAATATTCGCAGACATCAACGCAATAGTTGTCCCATAGACATCATATGTCCAACCACAGTCATAGTCACTTGTAATCAGTACTATCACCTGCTCTCACCAGGATTATACATAACAGACAATTCTCATAGAGAAATTTTTTTAATGAGATTCGCCGTTATATCAACTTTTTTTATCATTAATTAACACTTTCCCAAAAGTTCCTGGATAAGTATCCATTTATCCATTTCTCACATACCCGGAGCCGCTTAAGAATTTTCCCCAGTTTGTGAGAAGTTTCAGCCTGTATAAAAAAGCCCAAGTTCGCAACCGTGAATAAAATCCTACTAACACAACAACACGGACGACAAATGGCTCAACAAGAACTCAAGAAGAAGCCGGTCTCCTTTTCCAACATCCTTTTGGGTGCAGGCTTGAACCTTGCCGAAGTGACCACTTTGGGTCAGCCATTGGAGGTGATCAAGACCACAATGGCTGCCAATAGATCTCTTTCACTTCTACAATCTGCTAAATTGGTTTGGTCTCGCGGTGGTATCTTTGGGTTTTATCAAGGCTTAATTCCATGGGCTTGGATTGAGGCTTCCACTAAAGGTGCAGCGCTTTTATTTGTTTCTGCTGAAGCAGAATACCATTTCAAAAAGCTTGGTGCCAATAATTTTGGTGCTGGTATCGGTGGTGGTGTCATCGGTGGTGTTGCGCAAGCCTATTTGACTATGGGGTTCTGTACATGCATGAAGACTGTGGAAATCACCCGTGCAAAGCAAGCTGCTGTTGCTGGTGCTCCACAGCAGACTTCCTTCCAAGTATTTAAGGAAATTTATAAAAAAGAAGGTATCAAGGGTATCAATAAGGGTGTCAATGCCGTCGCCATTAGACAGATGACCAATTGGGGGTCTCGTTTCGGATTCTCAAGATTGGCTGAGGATGCAATCAAGAGCATTACCAACAAGAAGAAGGACGAGAAGCTGTCAGCATTGGAGAAGATTGCAGCATCCGCAATTGGTGGTGGGTTATCTGCATGGAACCAACCAATTGAAGTGATTCGTGTTGAGATGCAGTCAAAGACTAACGATCCAAACAGACCAAAGAACTTGACTGTTTTTGGAGCTGCTAAATACATCTATCAAAACAATGGTATCAAGGGTCTTTACAGGGGTGTTGCACCAAGAGTTGGTTTGGGTATTTGGCAAACTATCTTCATGGTTGGGTTCGGTGACATGGCCAGACAAGCCGTCGGTAGACTTACTGGTGAGGTCCCAGTCGCAAAGCACTAATTTAGTTGGAACAATTGTAATAGAAGTTGTATCGAATGTGAAGTAACTATGTAATTAAAATCCCACGGATCAGAATTGAACCTGATGTGTTTCTCCCAGCCCCACTTCAAAAAGGGAATTTGCGGTGAATTTCAACCGGATTTATCTTTCGGATGGGGGTACAAAGCCCCAGTAATGCTTCTCAATCCATATGTAATGAACCTATAAAAGAAATTCAATTTGTTGTTATGTATAATCAACTACTGTTAGAACAGTATTGAATATCCATTTTATAGTACTCAATTGATCGTCCATCAAAGCTCATTAGATAGCTTCCCAATGATCCACCCCACCGTGAAGTTGGCTTTGGGAACCCCACGGGAAATCCCACACATTTTGCGGGTTCACTCCCAGGGGGGGGTGGGAGAACAAAACCCATCAACACTTTCGAACTACCTTCAACAACAATCAGAAGAAATAAAGGCCACAATAGACAAATGTTGAAATCCGCTGCTCGCCCATTGGCCCTCAGATCAGTACACAGATCCTTCAGAGGAATGGCCACCGAGGCCAAGGCCACGGTGGAAGACGATATCGTCACCATTGAGCTCCCAGAGTCCTCTTTTGAAGGGTACATGCTCGAAGTCCCAGAGCTCACTTTCCAAACTACAAAGTCCTCATTGCTTCAGATGTATAAGGATATGATTATCATCAGAAGAATGGAAATGGCTTCTGATGCCTTGTACAAGGCCAAAAAGATTAGAGGCTTCTGTCATTTGTCTGTTGGTCAAGAAGCCATTGCCGTTGGTATCGAGAACGCAATTACCAAGAAAGACACTGTGATCACCTCTTATAGATGTCACGGTTTCACCTACATGCGTGGTTCACCAGTCAAGGATGTCCTTGGTGAATTAATGGGTCGTCGTTGTGGTGTCTCCTTTGGTAAAGGTGGCTCGATGCACATGTACACCACTGGTTTCTATGGTGGTAACGGTATCGTCGGTGCACAAGTGCCATTGGGTGCCGGGTTAGCCTTTGCTCACAAGTACAGAAATGAGGACAATGCTTGTTTTGCCCTTTATGGAGATGGTGCTTCCAACCAAGGTCAGGTATTTGAATCTTTTAACATGGCTAAGTTGTGGAACTTGCCATGTGTTTTTGCCTGTGAAAACAACAAGTACGGTATGGGTACTGCTGCTTCAAGATCCTCTGCTATGACTGAGTACTATAAGAGAGGTCAATACATCCCAGGTTTGAAGGTCAACGGTATGGACGTGTTGGCTTCTTACCAAGCTTCCAAGTTTGCTAAGGACTGGTGTATCTCTGGTAACGGTCCATTGGTGTTGGAATACGAGACGTATAGATACGGTGGTCATTCTATGTCCGACCCAGGTACCACTTACAGAACCAGAGAGGAAATCCAGCATATGAGATCAAGAAACGATCCAATTGCTGGTTTGAAACACCATTTGTTGGAGCTGGGTATCGCTTCTGAGGAGGAGATCAAGGCATATGATAAGGCTGCTAGAACTTATGTCGACGAGCAAGTCGAATTGGCTGATGCTTCCCCAGCTCCAGAGGCCAAGATGTCCATCTTGTTCGAAGATGTCTACGTTCCAGGCTCTGAAGTTCCAGAGCTCAGAGGCCGTATCTCTGATGATACTTGGTCTTTCGAGAAGAATGACTTTGCCCACAAGGTCTACTAAGCTACCTCAATTGAAGCACGATATATAAATACACAGCTTTTACGATCATAGACCTATGTACTTCGTAGTGGGCTTGTTTGCTAGCATCAATTTCATTTACTGTGGGGTCTGTGTGTGCCGCATATCTTCCAGGAATAGTATGAACCATGAAGATGGGCAACGAAATTTTTATCCTGCAACTGGAGCTCGAATTCAAAATTCCCCAAACCTAGTTGAAAACCATAAAGTCTTCCTTACTTCCAAGCCTAAAGTCACATCAAAAAGGGCCTCAAGTCAGAATTAACAAAAACCTGAAAAGATCCCAATAGGCAGTAAGCCACCAAGGATTCATAAGATATTGAGTTACTCTCACTGTGCTGTCAGTCAGATGATAACTATAGATATGAGGGCCACAGACTATCTACAGTTTTGACAGCCCAGATTAATATTACTTCGGACGATGTGAATTAGGCTCTCATAAGAGGCAAGGAGATTTATATTCCCAGCTTGAATAACAACTCCACTCCCCCCCTCCCCCGAAGAACTGGCATAAGGTATAAAGAGCTCGAAGGACTTCGGTGAATTCAAAAATGAAAGCTGTGGGTTAACAGTAAGGAGCTATCAAAATGTTAATTCTTTGATAAATCATGCTAGCCCCTATCATCATAACAATTTGCATGTAGTTTTTTGCCTTTCTTGGAAAGTCCGACGGAACTGGAAACAATAGAAAGTACGTCGGGCTTTGGCGGGTTTAATGTGCGATATGTTACCATGGGATGCAGAAAAAAGTACAACATCTTCTCCGTTGCCAAAAAAATACAGTTTCTGTCAGCTTTATTGTTTGTTTACAATTCTCACAATAATATGACAAGTGCTAGAATACTTAACCTAAGGTATGTAAAGAGACTCATATGAAACTTGCTACAAAAATAAGAAGGTTCATTAGAAGCCAGGATGGAGAAAGTCACGTCGTGTATTATGCTCACTAAAACACCCTATGACAACAAATGTCATTAGCAAAACCAAACTTCATTAAAAAATGTTTTGATTCTATTCTAGTAATATATCACTGTATCTTTTTATGAGATGGCCTCCATGGAATTCAGTTCTTTTTGAAAGCTCTTTTTACATTCTGTGTGTTAGACATTAGATCTATGGCTCTTTTCCTCGGGGTCGTATTATGAGAATCTTCAGGGAAAACATGATGTGATATCATCTCGAAAGGTTTCTCTCAGCATAGTGGAATTTCTCTAATAAACGCATCAGGTGGTAGAGCTGAGAGAGACTCATTTCGAGATTCATAATGTCAGTTTCCCATTCACCAAGCTTGTTCTCTTCACTTACATGCCATTGAAATCAGTGTCCAAGGAACCATGGGAGTGACACACTTGTTCTATGCAAACTTTTGTTCATTTGGATATGAACACTATGAGATTGGGACTCATTATACTCATTCGAAGCTTGACTATTGCTCAAGGTAAGTGAAGAGAGAAGAAAGTACCGAGAGAAACTGATTTCAATAGAACCGCAATGAAACATAACGAAAAAGATGAGCTACTTATGAACATTTTGAAGAACTAAGGGGTTCTCCGGTGAATTAGGAAGGTGAACGAAAGAACTATATTGGAGAGTACGAGGACATCTGAAAAGAATGAGAATGAACAGCTGGTGACACACCAGAAGAAGTAGGGTCTTTGAAAGTTGATGATAATAACACAAATGATAATATGCACTTTCGACATCTCTGTACTAAAGCAAGAATATTTTCCGACCATCTCTGAAGATGAATGTCAATGAGTTCGATATTCTTACAAAATACCATATTTTAGAAAGAAAATCAGAGCGTTTATTGCTGACAGGATGTGCTACTGAAAAGTGTATCGACAAAGCAGGTCTGTTTTATATACAAGTGAAGATACTCTTGATTATATATTTGTAATTTAGCATCTATTCTCTCTCCTCGTAACACAACAGTGCAGCACTATTGATGTTTCTTCTCAGGTCTTGGAAGTCTACATCATGAGTATCTTCAACTTCACCCCATCTTTCTGTTTGGTAGACAATCTCCAAAGATGCCAAATGGGCAATCTCCTCCAAAGTCAACTGCAGGGTTGGATACTGCAGACCCTTGGAGGACTTGGAACAGATCACAAGGATACCGCAGATCAATGATTTGGTGGTAAGAGTGGTCTTCTCAAGTGCAACCAACTCCCAATAGCTGAGTTGATTGATCCATTGACGTGCTTTTTCTCTAGTCTCTTCGGATTGTCTGTTTCCACGAAGACCATCACGATCAGAGTCCAAATATGACAAGGAAGATTGTAAAAGATTTTCAACGTTAGCAATCACTGGACGGTAGAGCTCCTCCTGAGCCTTACGCAAACCACCTTCATACTCTTTCTCTGGAGAGAATACCAAGAGAGTATCGGTATCCAAATATCTCAAGAGCATCTCTATGATGTCTTCGCGCTTGCCGACTTTAGTCATTGCTTGTTCATCCTTTTCAACATTGGCAAACTCCAAGTCAATAGAACGAGACGTCAAGGACGTTAATGGTAAGGAATGGGTCTTGATTGTACCACTCAATGAGCTCCATTCATGTTGAATCAAATGGGCAAGCACGGATCTCTGTAATGGCACGCTCAAGTTGTTACCTAGTGGCGTTCTAATAGGCTTGCTATCAAGTTGGATCTCGTAATGGCTAGGTGTTTCGGCGATGTCGACATGGGTCCAGAATTTAGAGAGGGTCTCGTTTGTGGTGGCAGGCTTGGACGTTGGAGGTACCGCTGTATGTGTGGCGAAGAGCCTTGTATACAGTGAGCACCTAGTAGTTCTTGTTGCGATCTGTCCGAACATTTCTGTTGATTCTTTTGGGGATGCCCAGTGGCTGGCTCCATTAGAGTTGTGTGTTTTTTCGGGAGAGAACCTCAACACAACCGCAAAACACAGAGAAACAACATCAACACCATTATCAACAAAGAACAACGATAGAATAAACAATAATGTCAATCAACCAGGGACAGCTACAGAGTGTAAGTACCAAATGAGCTGACCAGAGTACATCGGCTAACAACACCTAAAACAGCTGCTCCAAGAGTTGACTTCCTCTCACAGAAATTACACTACTCAACTCCAAGGGACGTTAGGTACACTACGCTCCATCGAGAGAGACGATGCCGTTCTCAAGGCCACAGTGACCGAACTCAAGTCTTCCGCCACCGACAACGAACCAGTGTGGCGTGGCGTTGGAAAGATGTTCCTATCTACGCCGGTTGATGACTATACTAGTGAGTTAGAACAACAGCGGAAGGAGAACAAAGAGAGAAAAGTTGCTATTGAGAAGAAGAAAGATTATTTGGAAGTGAGTGTACAAAAAGTGGAAGATAGCCTCAAACAGATTATTGGAAATAAGAAGTGAGTGTATGTATAGCCAAAGAGGTTATTTTGCTGTAAGTATATAGAATTGCAAAATGAACTACACTGCACTGTACCCGCCTCTATCAGTTCTTCCCATAACACGCTCCAGGATCTCGCCAATAAATCCTGGAATGCCTTGAGCAATGTTCTTCAAGGTATCGGTGAAATCATGCACTGCATCTGAGAAGTCGGCAGGGGATTTGGAATATGTCACCCACGCCCCCATTATTATGTAGGCCCCGAATCCAAGTACCAAGATGATAAATAACCAAGTGAACCATCCCCACGAGTCATCCGCGGGTTCGCTTGGCTCCTTCTCGTCAGGTTCCTTGTCACCTGGTTGCTTTTGATCTGGAGGTGGATGTGGAATGTCCTTCTCATCAGAAAGACACGCATATGGGCTGTACCATGTCACTTCTAATAATTTTTGATCCCAATTAACACGCAGTTCCTCTACTTTTGAGCATATTAGATCCATAGATGCATCCACAGTATTGGACCCCCAACTATTTTCGCCCATCTTGATGTGGATATTCGCTTTGGTGGTGGACTGGAGGAGTTTAACATCATAGTTCAACCCTTGACCCCAACTAACAACTTGCGTGACAATAGAGTCTTGGCCTGGTAATAAAACTCTCTGAACTCCACATATTTGGGAATTCTTAGGACATTCTTCAGGTAATTGACTTTCTGCTTGACATAAGTTGAAGTACCACGTCGTATTTGTCTTTGATGGAGGAGTATCGACAAGGTCGGACTGTTCTGTCAATGGCATCTGTGATAAACGAAATTTGGACAACGGGTCATCAGAACACTGTAGTGCACTCACCCTATTCATCAAAGTGAGAAGTAAAATTGATTCCACAAGCATTTTTCGGCTGATTCCTATTATCTGTCTACCGTATTTGCTGGTTGATTGATGTTGGTGTTTGCCGTTTTATCAACAGCCATTGTCAATTTAGGGCTTTAGGCTTGTTCTTAGATCATGTGAATTTAAGTTAGGGCTTCTTCATAGTTTTTATGGGATACCACCCACACACCAATTAATTCAGAACAGTGACTTTCTTTTCCACATGTCTCTAAAAACCCTGACACCAAATATTGTTCGCGATCTTCTTCTGGGAGAAACGACAAAAAAACGGCATTCGCGAACATCTGAAATGGCAAAGGCTGCCATTTCTATCAGAATTCAGTAGGTATCGCGGGAGTTTTCGCCATTTCTTGTGCCAAACATTCGCGAAGCAAATTTTCGCTCTCTCTCGGGGTAGGGTGAAAAAGTTCAAAAGTCGCATCCTCTCCCACAAACATCAACACAATAAACCCAGCACACATCATCACAACAATGGTTCGTTACGGCGCCACCTCTACCGACCCAGCTAAGTCTGCCTCTGCCCGCGGTGCCTACTTGCGTGTCTCCTTCAAGAACACCCGTGAGACCGCTCAAGCCATCAACGGCTGGCCATTGGAGAAGGCTCAAAAGTATCTTGCTCAAGTTGTCAAGCACGAGAGAGCCATCCCATTCCGTCGTTTCAACTCTTCCATCGGCCGTACCGCTCAAGGTAAGGAGTTTGGTGTCACCAAGGCTAGATGGCCAGAAAAATCTGTCAAGTTCATCCAAGGTTTGTTGACCAACGCTGCTTCCAACGCTGACGCTAAGGGTTTGGACTTGTCTAAGTTGTACGTCTCTCACATCCAAGTTAACCAAGCTCCAAAGCAAAGAAGAAGAACCTACAGAGCTCACGGTAGAATCAACGCCTACCAATCTTCCCCATCCCACATTGAGTTGGTTTTGACCGAGAAGGAGGAGACCGTTGAGAAGGCTGCTGAGAAGACCGTTGCTAGATTGAGCACCAGACAACAAGCTAGATTGGCTTCCCAAAAGAGAATCTCTGCTTAAATGTTGATTTAATGTACAATGATATTTCCGGTTAACTTGGTTATTGTAGGTTGGGAATGAAAAATGTAGAAAGAACTCAATGGGTTCGGATTACGTTCAATTAATGGAATAGGCCTTTCTGCTATCAAGTTCGAAAGAGGCTATATGTTAGGTGGGATATGAATGATAACTTGCGCCAATAGAGACAGAATAAACAGCATCCTTGTGACTCCCATGGGCGTTATTGCATCCAGTGTAATTGCAGAAGTTGGGTGCTTGTCTCACAACATAGGTCAATCTTGATCTGTTGAGAAACTGATGGCGTGACTATACGTAAAGAAATATGACGAAGCTGAATCTCTTAAAGAAATGAAACTGAGAACTCATCTGAGATTATCAAGGAAGTATTCTTTGTCGCCTCTTCAGTCTTCTTCCTGAGTGATTCCTTCGTGTAGGCAATCCTCTGGGTCCCTCCCCCAAATAGATGATCGCTTAAAGGACCATGTTAGCATATTCTGGAGCTTTCAAATCAAAGTATCCTAGTCATGCTCACTCGCTTGAGCTCTTCGTGAGATAAGTCTAGAATAGTATTTTCATGTCAAGCTTTCGAGCACCAAGATTAAGAGTCTCGGGCCTTATTGACTTCAAATTGAGTTTACTTGCCAAGAACATCCTGCAACTTGTATAGCAGTCACTCTGTGCCCCGTTGCCTTTCTACTTGTTAGGTTATTTTCAAACTAAAGTCCGGGAATAATTATTTAGTTCTCTGTGATCTTCTTCTCATCAGCAGGGTCGAAGTCGAGAGTTTCCAAGCGCCATTGCTACGCTTTGATATAATTCTGTGGTCTTCGTTAAATGGTCATCCCTTGAGAAAAGGAAGGAAATCTCTTTAGGATCGAAGAACTCCTTGTGGATGAAATCGTTTCAAGGAACAATGTTGTCGGGCATAGGCGGACTTTTCTTACCCTAAAATCAGAAACGCATAAACAAATGATATCAGTTAGATCTTGAACCTGAATGCTCTGATAATCAATATTCGACTTTATATATCGCAAGTTATATTAGATATAGCTAAGAAGTTCATAACAAACAATGGTTCTATTATTTCTTCTGTCCGATCTATTTAGTCTGCAAAGTTTCCCAATAAGATTCAATCTCCTTCTCACAACTCTTTCTCTGTGCACAATCTTTGAAATTCACCACAAAATCGCCTTTACTATAATGGATATCGTCACCCTCAGTCAATTTCATCGCCGTATAAAGAGATCCAATGGTTCTTGGTGGTACCAAGGCCGTGTGACTCAGAAAACGTGGGTGCCATTGTAAGATATGGATCAAAGCGGATTCTGATAATCTTGGAAAGTTGTTGTAAGACTTGAACAATGGATCATTCCAGAAATCGAGGAGTGCTCTTGACGTCAAAGTGCTCTTGATGACAAAGGAGTTTAGATCCATATTCTGAGTGACGATCAAGTCAACATTTGCGGCTTCGGTGTTCTTAAAAGTACGAATCACTCCATTTGGTGGAACAATCGGTTGTTCTCTAAGCATGATTGGATCCAAGGCTCTTGGGTCAAGTAAATATTTGATCAAGTCAATATCATAGCGCATGATTAGCGCATCTTGATCCAAGTACCAGAAATATTTTGCCTTTGGGAAGGCATACATTGCGCTTCTCAGAGCATACAGTTTAGCCCAGTCTTTATCCGCGTTATGCTCAGAAAGCATTGGTAAGAACTCTTGAGTCCAGCGAACATAGACACCATATTTCTTCTTCTGGGCGTAGTTAACCCTATTTTGGACAATCTTCGTCAATGCACTGAGTTCATACTTCTCGAAATCGATGGTAGTGACAACCACAACCTCCGGAGAATGAGGGCCGTTAAATTTCTGTTTACCGTGATCTGCAAATGATTTCTTAACTTTGAGCATCTCTGAAGTGGTATCATCCGCTTCATACTTGGCGTTCAACTTTTCCTCAGCGGCATCGAGGGTATCGGTAATCAAATAACGTCTATTACCCTGTGGATCAACTTTAGCATTGAATAGGGAATCCACAGTAAGTTCTCTGAGCAAAGGGGCATGTTCGATCGAAGGAAAGATCAGCGCATTCTTTGTCAAGATGTCGTTCTTGTGATAGCTGTGCAACTTGCTGTAGGACTGCGATAGCGGCCGGACACCAGAAGAGAGAGAAGTGTTGAGAATCAATAGGATGGATACCACCAAAAACACGAGGATCACCGACAGCTTCCTGTAATTCCTGTGGAGTCTCCCCATGAGGGCGTTTTTCTGCGGCTTGAACTTGTTGTTGTATGTGAGCTGCATTCGTCCCTGTCTTTTTCCTCTGGTGGTCAGTTGGAATGATTTGTTGTGTTTGAAGGTTACTGTTGTTGTTCTTCTACCGGGGCCCCGTAACCAACTTTGGTTCATTAGAAGGAGTTTCGTCAACCGGACTTTCTGCATGTCCCTATCTTGTGCGACCTGCAAATCATAAACATAGTACGTGTACAAACGTATTAACAGAAATCGAAATCATAGGCACTTTGTTTCTGTGATGGAAAATTTATGGTGTTTACTACATGCTTTAATGGTATCTCTAATTTAGTTATATCAGACAGCACATCCAGCCTATCCTAGTATGGAGTTACCTCCAAAATTATAAACAGTACCTTTCCATTACCAATCCACTAATCCTCCTCAGAGTCAGCGCCGTCAAGCAACTTCTTCTCAAACTCCTGCTCTTCATTGTTCCCTTCCTGCTCTTTCATTCTCAAGGTCAAGAACTCATTGATATCATCCTGCAAGTGTGTGATACGACATCGTAGAAGTCCCATCGGGGTGTCCTTGTTCTCTGATGGTCTGTCCTTGTCGACTGCACCTTTCGAGAGCACAAACTCTGAAGGTCCGGTAGTTCTTCCGTTCGTCGTGAGCACTCCCACTGGGATATCTGTAGTGAACTGTCTAGATGCTCTTGGTGCGTGATACAAAGCCGACGGAGTGAACATTGATATCTCTTAAATCTTATATCACACAGATCTCGTATTTCTTATACCAATATCCAACAAGTTGTACAAGGGTTAACAGCTACCAGTCTCCTAGTAGTTAATGGTAGTTTGTAGTTCGGAGTACCAGATATACGAGTCTTCATGGTTGCACTACAAAAATCTCTAAGCCGGGGTTACCCGCCCACCGCGAACAAATTTTTCCTTTGCAATGGGCATAGAGAACAAATGAAAGAGAAGAAGAATTGTACAGAAGAACCAGGACACCTACGTGATAGAATGCCCTCCACCACCGCTGTTGAAGGCACACTGAACGAGTGTGTCGTAGAGTACGCCGCTATTATTGATCACTTCCAGGAGTCTGCCGAGTTTGGTGAGAAATTGGCCTCATATGCTACCACGACAAATGAAGAGGTTGAATATTCCCAGGAGCTCTATGCCACCATCGCCCATAGCGCTCCAGAGCTTACTAAAGTCGCTGATAAGGAGTTCGAGTCTGTCGCTAACCTTGCCCTCTACATTTTGTCACTTGGCGACTCTGCAGAGACCCTCCAATCACAGTTTGTCAAAGAGTTGATCTCACAACAGGACCTCAAGGGCAAAGTGGTGAAGAACAAGAAGAAGACCATCAGAGTCCTCAGCTTGGTCTCCGTGCTCTCCACAGTGTTTAACTCGACAGAGTCGGAACAACTGAAGAAGACTATCCTCTCTGAGATCCTTTCCCTTGTTGATATCTTGGATGATTCCGTTCTCTTAAGACAATTTGCCTCTAACATTGAATCTATTCTGCTTTCCTCCCCTGTTGATGAAACTACGAGAGAGCTTGTCCTCAAGACAGCCCAACTTATTGCATCACAGGATGCTCTTGGGGGGTTGAGATTGCAGCAGTTGGCAATCACAATGATCCCATCTCCTACTCAGCAGTTGGTGGACTCTTATATCGTCAACTCCCTTAACACACCGTCTGCATTGGACCTTTCTGAGATTGTCCAACTGGAATCTATCACCTCTTTGGCTTCCAAAAAACTCATTGACTATACAAATGCCTATTTGTACACTGCATCCAAAGAATTCTCAACACAACAACACCCAGCTAATGTTCAAGTCGATGTGGTCTTGAAGAAGAATCAGTACTTAACTCTTTTGAAAATGAGCCTCACTAATGACACTTTGTCTTACGCCACCATTGCATCCGAGTTATTGATCCAGGAATCGCAAGTAGAATTGGTCTTGATCGACGCTATCAAGCTCAAGATCATCGAAGGTAAGATTTCACAACTGGATCGAGTGTTCCATGTCTACAGAGTGGGACTCATTGTGAAACAGAAGATTGATCAACAAGATTGGACACAGATCAAACAGATTTTGACCGGCTATAAACAGAGTTTTCAGGAAGTGAGACAATTGATTGACCAGGTGCAAAAGAAGAAAAAGAACTGAAAAGGGGAGCTGGTAAGCTAGATATTAAATTCCTTTTCTGTATTCTCTTTGTAGTGATGGATTCTTTGGGGTACATACGTAAGTTCGAGTATTCTATGGTTACCCGGCCTGCCTGCCTCCCAGGAACAACAACCACCAGCAAGACTATATATGTACGTACCACATAGACGTACAGAAATCAAAACAAAGAAGAAGGGAACTTAAGGGTCATGTCGTTAAGCTCCACGTTCTCCAAGGCATTAGACTCCTGGGAGGCGGTACAGCTGCCCACAATTCAACACCAGATGGATGAGCACGCAGAGGAAATTTCCTCATTACAAGATATAACTCTACAGTCCAGAAAACAATTGGCTGCAAAGACCAAAGAGTTCAAGAAATTGAGTGATGATGATAAACTTGGCGGGTTTAAATCCCTTCTCAAGTTGTACCAAACAGAAGTGGATAGATTAACCGAGAGGGCTAAAAAGGGTGAGAATGCCTTTTTGGAGTGCTATAGGGCCCTTGGTGAAGTTCCTGATCCTAAGCCATTGTTAGAAGCATCATTGGAATCGGTTATGGTTGCTAGTGAAGTGGATGATTTGAAAAAGGAAAATGATCATCTCAGAGAGGAGAGTTTGAAACATGCTGATTATGAACAATTACAGGCTAAGATTGTAAGATTGGGCCAACAGAATGCAGAACAATTGGCGAACAGACTAAAACTGAAAGAACAGGAGTTAAATGGTGGGTTTCAAGAAAAAGAATTGCAGTGGAAGGAGAAGGAAGAGTCCCTGAAGCAAGTTGTGGATTCTTTACAGAAAGAGGTGCTGGAGCTGAAAGCTCAAGCGAAAGTTGATAACTTGAAATTGAAGAACCAAAAGATTGCTTTGGGTGAAGATCCAGGTGAAGAGGATGACTCTGAAGAGATCTCCGTCTCTGTCACTGATAAAGAGGTAGAACTCTTGAAGCAGGAATTGGGAACCAAAGAAACCCGAATTGTGAACCTTGAGAAACGCAATGAGCAATTGACCAAGGAATTGAGCGTTGCAAAGTCTGATATCGAACAACAAGAACGTAGATTGGTCCAAGAGTTAAAATTGACAGAGTTAGAACGTGAGAATGCTACATTGGTTGCAACAATGGAATATAACCAGCAGCAACACGATTCTTCTGCAAAGAAGAATATTAAGGAAATCAACGCATTACAATCACAAGTTAGTAAATTCCAAGAAGAATTCCAGTCCTTGAACAAGAAAATGAACAAGATGGCAGATTATGATCAATTGAAGAATGAAGTTTCAACGCTAAGAGCCATTCAGTTCGGTGAAGATTCTGAGGATGAGGATGAGGATGCAGACCCTGTAAAGTCAACACATCAACTGGATGAAATTTTGGCTTCAAGAAATAAAAAACTTACAGCGGAGGTTGCAGATTATAGATCTCGTTATGATGCATTGAATGGGACGATACAGGAATTGGAGTCCAAAGTTTCTGATCAACAGAAGGAAGTCACAAAGTTGGAGTCATTGAATGAACAATTAGAACAGGACCTTTTAGCGCTTCAATCCAGTTCTAGGTACAATGATACGATGTCAATGATTTCTGGTGTCACGCGTAACACCAATGCTACATATAAGCCACAAGGGCGTCGTCTATCACCTGCATCATCCATCGCTGGTGGCGTTATCCCGGAAGAGGAACAGCAATCCTCATCTGTGTTACCAATTATCACATCACAAAGAGATCGTTTCAGAACGAGAAATACCGAATTGGAAACCCAGGTCAAGAAACAGGTCCAGCTGATCACAGAGCTCCGTTCCAAGATCACAAGGCTAGAGAAGGACAATGCATCGTTATTCGAGAAAACTAGATATTTATCCTCTTTCAAGGGCAATGTCAATCGTTATAGTGATATCGAAACACAGCAGTCTTATTCGAATAACTATGAAGATCAACTACACCCTTTGGCCAAGTTCCGTGAACGTGAACAACAGAGAGCTTTATCAAGGTTATCGCCTTTGGAGAGAGTATTCATATCTTTTGCAAAAGCGATATTGGCGAACAAGATGTCCAGAATGTGCTTCATGGGCTACATCGTAGGGTTACATGCCCTTGTTGCGCTGATGATGTGGTACTCAATGGCACTTCACGGGCTGAGCGTTGCAGAGGTTGGTCATTCACAGTCGTGATACGGTAAATTTCTTTATATTGTTCTAGTATGATAAAGAATCGAGATATAGATTTCCGGTAGTTGGGCTGCGTAGTTTTGTTTGATCCCGTTGCGATCATGAAGCATGGCACAAAACGTAAACGGATTGATTCCCAAAACAAATTAATAAAGAACAAAAAAAGTCGAGAGCAGCAGGAGGTTTGAGGCCTTGTCAATCCTTGGTTTCCCAGTTGTTGCGAGAAGAATGCCAATGGATCGAGACGAGACGCCAAGTTCAATAAGCACACAAACGGCGTTGACATCTGAGACATCTTCCTCAGGAGCGAAGCAGCCGTCTTTAAGACTTCCACAGAGCTCCTTCACCACAAGCAGGTTTCTCTACGGCGATTCCAATGAAATTTCAGCTGCTTCCGAGGTGGTTCTCTTGGGGGCCATACCCAGTGTCTGGTACAAAGAGCAGAAGAGCCGCCTGGTGCGCAACTACACGAGCAGGACGTATTCAGAGGAGCTATGTGGATTGCATGTTTTGTTTGACAAGTCTGAGATACCCACGTTGAATACAATGATGAAAGAAGAAGGGAAGTTACAGAGGTTGTTAAAACGGTATTATAACGGTGAGGACGTCAGTGATGAAGACGATGAAGAAAATGAAGACAATGAGAGCGACGACGATGAGTTGAATTATGACTATGTCACTAGGGATATTACAGACGAGAATGACGTTGTTGACTCTGGAACTTCAAAGGTGGAGACACTAGGTGCCCTATGGAAGAAACTGGTTTGTAAGGATGAACCTGAACAGCAAGAAATGTCACCTTCTGTGGTTACTGAAGCAGCTCAAGCTATCCTGGATACTGCAGAATCTGACCATCCAGAAATATTCGAACCACATCACATATACCGGCCGATTCCTGAGTCTTCAATTGCCACTACGAGTTTCTATACCGCTGAAGAACTGCCAATTGACGACGAATCGACATCTATCGTTGCATCATCAAAGGGATCCAAGGAGGATCTCAATGTACCAAACTCTAGTGCCACAATGACCCCAACTGTTGAGAATGAACCACCGAGTGTTGTATTCACCTCTCCATTGACGGAATCGAACATCTCCCGGCTTACTACTGAGGAATCAGATAATCCTAGAGTGCGGTTTAGTGATAGTAAGCCTACTATTCAAACTTCTCGCATGTCCTCCAAATCCAAGGGCAAGATGGTTCAGTTGAAGCCTACACCAGAATTGAACCTATCAGTACAGGAACTTGATCCAGAACATAGCGATGCCTACAAAAGAGTGAAATCTATGGCAAAAAATACAAAAGTGAGATTCAAGAATGATGTGGCGAAGTATAATCAAAAGAAATGGTTTAGGAAGTTTATGATGAACTTTGAAGCTGATGAGATTATTAAAGCTGAAAAGATGTTGGTACTTTTGAAATCGTCTGCTAATGTTAGAGGGTCTAACTTTGCCAGTTTCACTGAACAAGAACCCTGTGATACGCGTGTGGTTGAAAGGTGGAAAGAATACATCGTTGTTGCTAGATCTACGGGTGATCTGAAAGAACCTATCCTAATTCAATTTTATACAAAAGGAGAGATACCTCATAAAACGGAATCAAGACATAGTGGTGACAGCAAGATGGACGTGACCCTTACAAGAGATTGCACAGCTAACTTCTATAGTCCGTTGGATAGAACAATTGCATTGGTGAAAGAAAATAAGATCTATATCATGAGATGTCAAAGTCCAAGCTCTTCCATTCATTGGCTTACCTTCTTCAATGGTGTGTTGGGCATTAAGACGCCGTCAATCCTCAAAGTGGAGATTCCAAAAATCAACCTGTCATTGAATCTTAACTTGAATAAGGAATTCTATCAAGAATTCCTCAATAATTCCCAAAATAGGTTATCCTTGGTCTACAAAGATTTTGGATACCATCTCGAAGGCGTTCCAGCAGTGGATTACCTCGGTGACAAAATCAAAGAGAGGCTACGACAAGCTGGTTTCTCAAAGTACGTGCATGATTTTGAAGGTAGTGAAAACCTTTTGGGGTTTTGTTGGAGATACTATGATCGTCTTGAGTGGCTCTTTGGTGAAACGTTGTTGAACTTGTTTTGGGAACAAGCAATGCATCTTACGCATGAACTTGAATTGCGCGTCATCAAACACTACCCAAGATTTGTTGAGTTGAGTGAAATTAAATTGGATGAACCGACGCCAATCGAGGGTTTCCTTTTAAGACTGACTACAAAAGAGGGGCACTTGAAACGAGGGCTGTTCAACAAGCAAGTGTTTACTTTTGAGTACTTCTTCACAAATCAGAACTTGTTGTTCTTCAAGAAGGCATACAAGGCGCTTCCGCCTCTTCCTTATTCAGATGGTCTCATGCATACTAGAAGTTTAGCTGACCGTGGTATCTTGGATGAAGTTCGTGAATCTCTAGAACAAATCTATGAACATAATCCCTATGCTCTTGATAAAGACGGACATGTGCAATGGCTCCATCCAGGAATTACGGAGGATGAATTCAAGAAGCGTGATTTGTATGCCTTTTCCGAGTTCCAGAGACGTGTGACATCTATTTCAAGAGCTGGTAAGCTGTTAAACATTCAGGAAGTAGAATCCATTGAGATTTACAACCCAAAGGACTTACCAGCTACTGTGGAAGCTGCTGATCGATTGATGTGGGGAACCCTTTCAGCTGGTGGTAATATCTTGAATATACCAAAGAGCGATTCCTATTTTAAACTAAATATGAAGAACGGATCCACTATGGTTTTGAAAGCACAAACAAGCGAAATGAGAAATGAATGGGTTGCGCGTTTAAACTCTATGAAGGAATATTGGTCATTCAGGATAGAGAAGGACACTGAATCTATTCGTGACATGAAGGAGAAGAACATCAATGAACTACATATCGACCATTTTGCAAATGAGTATGTCTGTGAATTGGATTCCAGGTGGGAAATGAACCGAGGTATCGCCAATACTGATGTCTATAACATCACTCCTCTTTCAATGTTTCGGCCTGTTCTGCGCTCTGGCTATCTCTATCAAAAACCAAAGAAGCACTCCTCTTTCAAAAAATACTTTGTCACCTTAGTTCCTGGTCGCATCATCTTATATAAGGTCTTCGTACGTGATTTATCGGGATTTATCAAGCCAACCACGCATTACTCACGTTACCTATCTATCCCATTACAAGATTGCTATATTTATTCTGGTTCCATGTGTCTGATGGATTTATTGGATCGTGGGTCTGATGCTATCGGTACAGCGATGCTTCCAAGGGTGTACGAAGATGGATGGCTGTCATCCGAAGATGAAGGATCACGCTGTTTTACTCTTTGGTTTGGTAAGAAAAGAGCCATAGCTGGTACATCATCGAAAACTAAGGCCACTTTTGGTGAGAGTTCGAATCCAGGTTTGGTTCGTATGGTAAGCAGATTGGGTGTTACTGGAAAAAGCATGGTATTCATGTGTCGATCACGTCAAGAACGTGACTTATGGTTGACGAGTTTATATATAGAGCTAGAAAGGTTTGGAAAAGCAAAAAAACTTCTCTATTGACCACTATAATGATATGATGAACTACTTGATGGCTTAGCAGCCGATCATTTTATGGTAATAAAGACAATCTATTATTTTCTTAATCCAAAGCCATCTTATCATCCTTCACCACCTCAGCCGCCAACACGTTTTGTAACTTCATTGGCTGTGTCTCTTTGATGTTGATGCCGAATCTTTTATCTTGGCCCAATTGGATAAGCTCAAGAGCACCTCGGGCAAGTGGTCGTTGCTGGTCGAGCTGATAGTTAGAATGGACCCAACTTGGTTTACAAGTCTTGGAACCACCTGTAAGTCTCAAAACTTCAGGCTTACCACCAGATGCAATACCCTGCTGCACAAGTACCACTGTAGACTGCTCTCTAGCAACAGGAATATCCAAGCTGTTCTTCTTAAGTAGAGACTTCAGTTTCAAACTAGAAACACCCAAGCGTGGGAGTGGTAGTTCCAAACCTGGTAAAGTTGGATTCTCAGCATCATAACCACGGGCGCCTGTTGGGTTAGCAGAGTTAAGAATATAATGCAATGGTAGGAATTTAACGGTTTGAACAGAGCGAGAAACGGCCAAGTGATGGTTGGTAATCTCTGATAGCCCTAATCTAGCAGATTTGATATCCTTCTTGATGGCATCAACTTCGGCTTTCAAAGATTCAGGTCCCAAATTATGGAGTTGCTTCAAGTTAATTGGAAAAGAAACCGAAAGATGACTGAGCTTGAATGGATACACAGATCTTGTCTTATCAATCTTTGTGAGCGTCTGTCTTGAAGTTCTCAATTTCAGGGTGTGTTGCATTGCGAAATCTCTAACAAATATGCTTGGTTTGATGTTCAACGAGTCTTTGTCGTGGTTCTTACCTGTGTATCCATCTAAGGTCTGAATGGTGACGAGGCCAATCTCTCTGAACTCTCCAACTGGAGCCATCTTCAAATCCACGATGTAAACCTCACCTGCGCTGACAACAAACTCGTCAGATGGGATAGCAGAATGCTGAGTGATTCCAGCTTGTTTGAGACTTTTCTCGACTTTGATCAATTCTTGAGATGTAGAGGCTTTCTCTAAAAGAGCAGCTTCTTGGTCAGCTTCAGTCCAGGCAACACCTTTGTACTCCTTTTCAGCAACGATACCTTCAGCTTGACCAGCGAGAAATCTTCTGATACGACGAACACGAGAGCCTGGGACAACAACACACTTGAATGAAGCAGCGATCTCATCAACAATCTTGCGGATCAAAGATCCACTGATCACCGTGGAATCTTGGTTCAATTGTTTCAATACATTTGGTAATTTCTCCGGAGTCAAAGCAGCACCAAGCAGAGCGATCACAGTCTCATTAGCGATATAAGCGGCAACGATGGCATCCGCTTTAGGACCAACCAATGGCCCAGCTGGACGAAGTTCACCATCTTGGAATTGGCCCTCTGGGTAGATGACCATCGTATGGGACAAGTTAGAAGTGTAACCATCAATATGACAACCTAGAGTAATGGTAACAATATCACCAGCCTCAAAGAACTGGAAGCTGGTGGAGTCATCGTCGATCTCTGGACCGAACCCAGTGTGGACATTATTCACATCAATGGTAACCGGCTGAGCAATACCCTTCTCATTGACAGAGTTAACACCTCTCTTGTAAACGGTATCCAAGCTTGAAGACATGAAGGAATCACCAAGTAGACAGAGCTCTGCAGTAGTGAGCTTGGGGCCCTGGCTCAAATGGTAGGCATCGTTGATGATCTTGATGATGTAGGTCAAAGTAGTCTGAGCAACTTGGCCGGCGAGCCTGTACTTGTCCAGGACAGACTCGTTTATGACGTTCTTGGTCTTTAAGAGAATATCTTGGTCCTGTGGTGCTATAGCCAACTCCAACATCGCCTTCAGGTCTTCTAATTTAGCTTCTTGCTCTCGATTTCTTCCTGCTCTTCATATATACAGAAAAAAGTCCCAATAAAAAAATTCTGCGGCCCAAATGCATCGGTATCGGACACGACTCGCCAGATACTTTTCTGGAAAAAATAACGACAACTGCAGGATTCGAACCTGCGCGGGTAAACCCAAAAGATTTCTAATCTTTCGCCTTAACCACTCGGCCAAGTTGCCCTGTTTAATATTTTGATTTTCAAAACTCTTTTATCTAGCTCAAAGTCGTTTTTAGGTTCTTGTTTATGAAAGTATTCTATTAATTTATAAAAAGTATATTACACATATTACGCACCAGCAGATCCAAATCTGGCAGCCCAATCTTCAAAGCTCTTCAAAGTCTCAGGAGCAACACTCTTTCTAATCACCTTCATTGCCCTTTCAAAATCAGATAGAACTAATCCGCGGATCTTACTATGCTCTATACTCATTAGATTTTCTCCAATTTCTCTTATAGGCTCCATAGCTGCTTCCTTAGCCAATGAGGTTATATCTGAATTCGAATAACCTTCGGTCTTATTGGCTATTATGATGAAGTCCATTTCTGAAAGGGAGTTCTTTTGGTTTTGCATCAAGTGCATGAATTGAGCCATTCTTGTCTCGAACTCTGGTAATGGTATATACAGCCTTCTAGTGAATCTTCTCCTTGCAGCTTCGTCAATAGCCCATGGTAGATTCGTTGCAGCAAGAACCAACACCCTCGAAGTGTTTTCATCTTCTCTGGCAGTGGCAGATGACAAAGAAGACCATTGAATCAGGAACTCTGTCTTGACACGACGAGAAGATTCATGCTCTCCATCAGATCTTGCACTCAACAGAGAATCAATTTCATCAAAGAAAATGATTGACGGTGCCAATTTCTTAGCCATGAAGAACAAAGAACGGATCAGTTTCTCAGATTCACCTAAATATTTTGATAATAATGAGGATGCACTTATACTGAAAAACGTTGACTGTGATTCATTAGCCACTGTCTTTGCGATCATCGTCTTACCTGTACCGGGCGGTCCAAAAAGTAACATACCGGTTATAGGTTCTCTTAAACCTTTGAATAAGTCTGGTCTTAGGAACGGATAAACCACAGTCTCTTTCAATGACTGTTTCGCAGATTGCAATCCAGCAATGTCATCCCATTGGAGTTTCTCACCTTTAACCATGATTTCGTCTAGGATTTGCTCACACGCGGCACGGTCAATAGCCTGCAGATCATCCATTACTTCCTGAATCCTTGGATCGTGATACTTCTTTCTTTCTCGTTCACCTTTGGATACAACATTTCCATTGCTCGAAACAATTTCCCTAACAGCTTCTTTTTTCTTTATAGGATTAATTGGCGATTTGCTTCTAGTCACATGTGTTAGATTGATTTGGGTATTGATCGTTGGTTGAACGTATTCATATTTTCTTGCAACTTTTTTGGAGCTCGAAGATCTCACAGGTGACTGTGCCCTGGTATATGAGGAGACTCTGCGCGGTTGATCTTGCCATGCTAAGACAGCAGCTTGTGATATGGTTAAGTCCACAGATTTGGGACGTTCACGGCGTTGTTGATGTTTCTTGTTAATTTCTAGCGAGCCACGAGGGGGTGGCAAATCCAGTGAGTTTCTAGGTCTCTGGAGTTCTAAAGACTTTCTCGGATGACTTGAGGAAGGTGCCCTTGTGCTAGTTTGTTGGCGTGATGGTAATAGTGGTTGTGGTTTCTTGAACTGAGATTTATCCTGCTTTTGAGCAAAAGCTGACATGAAAGAGGAATAGCTGGACGCATTACTCTCGGTCTGTCCGTTTATCACCAGCATCTCTTTACTCTGTAATCTTGATTGCACAGCTTCTCTCCTTGTGATCATCTTGGCCCTAAGACTTAGCAACGTGTTCCAGGTGACCTTATCAATTGGGGATAACTTCTTGGTGTCATACTTGGATTTTATCATCGTAATCTCGTTATCTGCAGTAGATATAAGGTTATCATACGTTACCAAAGCCTGTTTATCGTTCTGGCGGATCTCCTGATGGATTGCCTGCGTCAATTGGGAGCTGATTGCATCGTAGGCCTGTTGAACGACTAGTTGGAACGACATGCCAGCGTATGTTGTAGTAGGATCGGTAGAACTGATGGTGCAAATGATAAAATAACAACAATCACAACCTCAATGACCACAACGACAAGAGATAGAACAAAATAGCAGCAAAGTAAAACAAAAAAGAACAAGGCAACACATGTCTTGAAATTCTGTTGACGTACTATCGTTATTCCTAAAACAATGAATTCCGATATTTGCCTTCACGTGACTCTTACCTCGGATTTGTTTTCGCCAGGATTGTCGAACAAAAGCGAACCACCAACGGCCAAAGAAGCAGAACGAAAAATGGGGTTAAATGGAAACGATGCTTGCGTTACGCTTTACTGCTAAACGGGCAGTGTTCGCTCCTGTGGTGAGACCACAGCAGAAAGTTATGAACATCAGGGCCCTTTCGAGCTCCAGAGTAGTGCTCAACAAGAAGAATGAGAACAAGTCCATCCTTGACGATGACATGCTTGCAAAGGCTGGTGTTGACGTCGATGCTGAGCCAAAGGAAGCCAAGGAAGGTACCTCCGGTGAAGAGGAAGGCCAGCAGAAAAAGAGACGTAATATTCAAAGCTCTACTGATAAGAAAAGAGAACGCTATGCTAATTTGTTCTATCTTGGGTTCTTTGCCTCCGGTATCGGTGGTGCTGCCTATCTGGCTAGAAACTGGGCTGAAGACGAAGACTCAAAGATCAAGGAGGGTATTCCAAACGGGTACACCTTGGATCTATTGTGGAAGAGATTCCGTGCAAGATTCAACTCTATCTTCACCTATTTCCAAGAACCACCGTTCCCAGATCTCTTGCCAGATTCTCCACCAGAGCCTTACAAGCGCCCACTGACGTTGGTATTGACTTTAGAGGACTTGCTGATTCACAGTGAATGGTCCCAAAAGGCTGGCTGGAAGACCGCTAAGAGACCAGGTGTGGATTACTTTTTGGCCTACTTGTCCCAGTACTACGAAATTGTCCTTTTCAGTTCCAACTACATGATGTACTCTGAAAAGATCGTTGAGAAATTGGACCCATTACGTGCTTACATCTCTTATCAATTGTATAAGGAACACTGTCTCTACAAGGATGGCGCCCATATCAAGGACTTGTCCAAGTTGAATAGAGATTTGTCCAAAGTTGTCATCGTTGATGTTTCTGATGATTCTATTAAGCTTCAACCAGAGAATGCTATCAAATTGCCACCATGGGAAGGTCAATCAGATGACGAATTGATCAAGCTTATTCCATTCTTTGAATACCTTGCTACCCAGCAGATCAAGGACGTTAGACCAGTATTGTCATCCTATCAAGATAAATCTCAGATTCCATCTGAATTCGCGAAGAGAGTCGACAGATTGCGTGCTGAGTTCGAGAAGGATCAAGCAAAGAAGAACTCTTCGAACTTTATGAACAGATTGCTAGGATTGCCAACCATTAAGCAGAAATTCCCACTGGATGCTATTCATGATGAAGGTGTCAAAAACTATCAACACTTTTTGAGATTGATCAAAGAGGAAGAGGCAAAGCTCAAGGCCCAAGCTGAGATGCCAAAGGAGACTTTCAAGTTGAAGGACTTGGTTGAAGGTAATATCCCATCGCAAGAAGAGATGATGAAGAGACAATTGGAGAAGCAAGCTGACTTTGAGAAACAGCAAGCTGCAAAGGCGTGATTGGGCTTCTTTCCACTATAATGAATATCATTTCATGAAGAACGTGTATATAAACTGGTTTTTCCTTTGTATAAAAAGAGTTGTCTCGTTTGTTTATTTGATTCCCTTTTTGTTCATATTGCTCTCTTTCCTGTAGTATATACACATCAGATAATGTCCTCCTCATCGTTCTCTTCCAGGACATGACCATGTGCTCTGAAATTTTCTGGTGGCTCCACACTTGGGATGAACTCCAAAATCGAGAAGCCAATACCAATGAGCGCAATTAGAATACCAAAGATGGTTCTGATAACGTTACCATGAGCAATCAAGATACCAATGAGTGTGTAGACTTGAAGTTGTTAGCATCATCTAAAAGATCGATTGAAAGGAAAAGACTTACAAACACCACGACCAAGGAAGGAAAATAGGAAAGAAGCGTACTGATAAGCTAGCGGTGGAAGTTTGAACTCTGTAATATTGGTTAATCTCTGTATGGCTGAAGCTAATAAAGGGTTGACACTTACCAAGGAAGATGACAGCTGCACCGAAGAAAATCAAATAGAGGCCCAAGAAGAAGGATTGACTACCTTGTTAGTAAATCGATCAATACGGCACAACATGAAGAAGACTCACATTCCTGATAAAAGTTGGGTGACACCGTTGAGGACCTGTGTTTCCTGTTAGTACTAATTGTTGTTCTTCCTAATATCTCAACACTATTCGCAGCGCCTCCCAAAAAACCTACCGAAAGACCACCAACGGTGAGATTCACAATCTTAAAGACTCCGTTAAGATCAGACATTTGGAATGTTAATTATTTTGCTTGCTCTCTTTTGACGTTGTTTGCCCCCCTTGCGGCGTCGTCCTACTTTTCCGACTATGAATAAAAATCCACACTAAAAGATTCCCACACAAACACAGATATCAAAAACCTCTACGATAAAAAAAACAGAGCATGAAACGGATTTGTATACTAAAAGACGGAATAAAAAAAGTGAAGAAAAGCTGACAATAAAAAAAGGCTGAAATCTCTCCAGCTCCTCAATTTGTCCTTGGAGTAAAGAGCTTCAAGGACTAAAGATCGCAGGAATTGGATAGAAAAAAGGTTGATGAGAATAAAGAAAAGTGAACAAATCAAGCATTGTAGTACAAACAAAAGGTATCAAACCCTCCTGATTAAACCCTCTTTCACACGGTTTACTCTTCATCTGGCTTTGGATCAGCTGGCTTCTCCTCAGTAGCTTGAGCTTCCTCTTGGCCAGCCTCGCTCATATCAGAGGTCCACAAAGTCAAGTTGTCACGGAGCAATTGCATAATCAACGTGGAGTCCTTGTAAGATTCTTCGCTCAAAGTATCTAGTTCGGCAATAGCATCGTCGAAAGCCTGCTTGGCCAAATGACAAGCACGGTCTGGGGAATTCAAAATCTCATAGTAGAAAACAGAAAAGTTCAAAGCCAAACCAAGACGGATTGGATGAGTCGGTGGCAATTCTGTGACAGCAACATCAGAAGCAGACTTGTAAGCCTCTAATGACAAGTCAGCAGCCTCTTTGCGTCTGTCGTTGGTGGCAAACTCGGCCAGGTAACGATGGTAGTCACCCTTCATCTTGTAGTAGAAAACCTTGGACTCACCGGTGGCAGCAGATGGGATCAAGTGGTTGGTCAAGACAGACAGGATATCATCGCAGATCTTGCTCAACTCGGCCTCGATCTTGGATCTGTATTCACGGATCAAAGAGACTTGAGCCTCGTTACCCTTGGCCTCCTCCTTCTGTTCGATAGAAGAGACAATTCTCCAAGAGGCACGACGAGCGCCAATGACATTCTTGTAAGCGACGGACAACAAGTTACGCTCCTCAACAGAAAGCTCTTGGCCAGAAGAGGCAACGGCCTTCATGTTCTCAACCATTTCCTCGTAACGCTCAGCTTGCTCGGCGAGCTTAGCCAAATAGACGGAATCTTCACGCGAGAGAGACATTGTTTTTATATATGCTGTGATAGGTCTGTTAGTATATGAGAACGATCGATAGTGAAACGAAGTCCGAAGAAGAGAAAAGACGATTTGGTTATGTGAAACGAAACCAACACAACCCTTTGAACTGTCAAATGTTGCCTCCCTTCCAGCCAATGCGTATACTGCCGCCCGAATATCACTCTTTGGAGTGTATGAATTGACTCACTATTTGTCACCAACTAACGTACCTTCTGGTCACTTGTTGATGGGAGGAATCGACGAAGGGGCGAACGTCCGTTTTGGCAACGAAACCTTTGGAAAACCCGCGAAAAAGCGCAAAACACAACAGTCCAAAATTTTGCGCGACTCACTGACATTTTTTCGTAGATCGGCGCGAAGACAAAAAACGAAAACGCCAGCGCCACCGGGAAAACAAGGTAAACAAAGGGCAAGGGAAACAAATAATCATGACAGGTATGATAACCAACGGGCGGTTGGCCTCTTTGCAGTGGGCATAAGCGTAGATCAGTGTAGACGGTATGACAGTCGCCGAGAATTCCCACTGTAACCAAAAAAGGAGACTTTGGCTCTTTAGCAGCGGTCATGAGACAGCCACAGCCTTCAAAGACCAACTAAAAACCGTGCCGCCATAGGCAGGAAAGATCCACGAGGCCAATGGATGGACATTGAGGATCCTGCTCTTTATCTGGTGTCATTGTATTTCATCGCCCTTTCAATGATCGATCGGCGATGGAGATATCTCGATAAACAGATACCAAAACAAAGGCAGGGGTTAATCTCAGGCCAGGTCACTATCGAACCACTCGATCAAAACACTCGTATCATTGGCAAAGTCCCGGAGCATCTTCCAATTGGCCCCTCTTCTTCTTCTAAATCCATCAAAAAAGCCCGCTGATACTCACTAAAATTTGGTGCCTTTTAATGTGCTTAGTGTCGTTTGCTTGTTGAAGTGAACTGATTCAATTTTGGAACTTTCTGGCCTGTCGGTGCGCACGCAGAAAGGGAGAAAAATCCATAGCTCCAGTTCGCGAACTCGCGAATTGGCATAATGTTGTTGGAACAGAGGAACTTCCTCTTTGGGACAGTTGCGCAAGCCGAGCAGGTGACGGAATACGGTAGAGACACGTGTTTTGCGCTGTTCAGTCCTGATAGGGAATTGCAAGGCTTTAATCTGAACCGTTTGGCACACACCTCAGTCAAAACTACATAAGAAAACTCTCTTGAAACAAACTGATCTATTTCCTTAGCCAAAATCATAAACTTAATGAGACTTACCGTATTCTGTAAGTGTGCTAGATAGCAAGATGATGGACATTCCGACCACACACCATTTGATGACCTGGTTTGTAGATCCTCCAAACTGAATGGCGCTGGCGAACATCTGCAACGATATTATCATCAAGAATCCTGCAGTGACGCTGATAAGCACACCGAATACGTAGAATGACCCATCTTCGTCTATTTCTCTTCCCTGAAGAAACAGGTACGCCAATAGAGCACCAAACGGTTGGCTGAAGCCACATAGAACAAAAGTAATACCGAATGCCCTTGCGCGAGAATCCAATGCTAGGTAAAGAGGCAAAGTCATGCTAAATCCTTCGACAATGTTATGCATCGCCAAAGAAAGGAAGATGGAAATTCCAAGTTCAGGGTCCGCTTTGGAGGTGGCATATGTGATGAAACCCTCCGGCAATTTGTGTAATGTCAAAGCTAAGCATGTCTGTAACCCAATACTCAAAAGACGAGAAATCGGTGTGTTCACTTTGTGATGGTGATCATCCTTATGTGATGTATGGAGATCCAAGTTTGGCTCGTTCGTAAGCATTATATCCGCGGGCAACTGAGCATTTGTGATATTTGAAGTGATTTGAGACTCAAAAGGTGGCAGTGTCATTGTATGTTGTGTATAAGCAACCAGGGAGCTCTTAGACCTCTTCACCTGCAGGTCTCTGTAGAAATCTAGGTTTTGTATATCGACTGAAACCTTGTGCGTCAACTCTTTGGAAAAGCATACTGGATTTCCATCACAATTCTCATCATTTATCCCGGTACATTGGTGATGTTGTGCATTTGTGAACCTAGTGAATGCAGTCTCAAAGATTGACTTTCTTGGCTCCAACGAGGGACGGGTTGTAACCAATGGCGTAGTCTCTGTGACAATTGGAGAATCATAGCTTTCGATTAATTGCTCTTCATCATGCACGTCACTATGTGAATGCGTATGGTTTTTATCGTCATCAGACTCACCACTTGACGTTGAATGAGAATGAGAGTGGGAGTGGGAGTGGGAGTGGGAGTGGGAATGAGAGTGGGAGTGGTCTGAGCTGTGGCTATGGTCATGGCCCTCATCCCCTCCGTGGTTGCAATGAACAATACTTTCACTTGTGAAATAATGAACAGCCTTGTTGAACAAGATACACACCACTGTACCGCCAATGAAATACATCATCACATTGAAGTTTGACCCAACTTGTTCAAGCGCCTTGGATTTCTCAAAATATTGGTATGCCTCTGGTAGAAGCTTGTAGAGACTTGTGAGGGTAAGACTTCCAGCACTCAAGCTGAACCCATAGATAAGAAACTTCTCATTCTTCTTGATGTTGAACTGTGAGCGTCTGTTGAAGAAGTGAACAAAGAGATCCAAGTATATGGATGCAGCTCCTATTATCCCCATCAGCGAACTCAGAAATGTCAATATCCACCCCTGGTGCTCTGCAAAGAGCTCCTTCATGATAAATGTGTCTGGTGGCGTCCTGATCTGTAAAGGTGCTAACAAGCTTGTGGAAATCCTTATTGAAGCCTCGCTAGACGTTCTATCCTGTAGTTCAGTAGTCAAATGAAATTAACAGGATTTTTTCTCGTTTATTTCTCCTGCTAAGGCTGTTTCTTAGTGTAACTGCAAGGGTTGTAAAACATGTGTGGATGTGCCCTTCGGGTTTTCACCAGTGGTGAAAAGAGCACCAGGACCACAATCAACCTTACAAAAAAACTACACAAAGATAATGGTTGAAAAACGTGCGGAAATACCTTCTATGCACTGAATCGTTCCCGTGGTGAACTCGTAGATGCTCTTCTGGCCGCTGCATAGGCATTCATTAGCGAAGGCCCTAATGTTGTCTCATTATCGGAAGCGGAACTCATACTGTCGATAGAACCACATCTCCCTTTGGCGAAATCGGTGATGTCAATATCCTGGTGGATGCGCACAAACATCACTAGTGCTAGACATGTGAGCACAATGACCCCTGCAACGTAGAATACCAGGTGTGGCATCGCCTGAACGGTCTTGCTGTAGATATAGAGAGCACCAGAAGGGGCAACCATGCTCAAGATGTTCTTTAGTACTGCAAGCGCGCCAAACATCTCACCGGTTTTATTCTCTGGTATGTACTTAATGATAGCTGACTGAATTGTTGGAGTCGCTAGGGCCCCCATCGCACTTATGACACCGCTTCCCAAGACCAAGATACTCGTAGCTGCAGAGATAACGATCAAAGGAGTGGACAAGTCAAACACAATGGCTATGACAACCAGGGTCCAGTCCACCAAATCTGGTGCTGATACTTGTACAGGCAACTTTTTCTTCAGGAAGTGGAGCAGTACTGGGGACACAAGGTAGAGAACCACTGTCTTCGAAAGGCCCATGGCTGATATGAAGTAACCCAACACTTCAGAATTAATAGAGAATTTATACATCGCATAGAGAACAAGAGGCCCTGCAATAGATATTGCAACTGACATCAGCAGACACTCTACTGCAACCAAGATGATAACGTTGAAACGAGGAATCAGCCCCAACTTTCTATGCTTTGGTAACCATAGGATCTTTACAATTCCAAACGAATTGAACAAAGAGAAAAGTGACTCAGTAATGTGTTGAAGAATATAATGAGTGGATCTCTGAGAGGCGAAACTTGCCTTGCGTTGGAGATGAATAGATTGTGATCTAGTACGTAGTTTCTCTGGACGTGATTCTGAGATACCAAACGAAACCAAAGCCACTAACAATACGTTCACCACGATGGCCACATATATGGTATTCAATGGATTGCCTGCTTGTCTCACTATGAAGCTACCGATCAAAGGACCAATACCTAATCCAGCATAGAATGAACCAACTACGAATCCCAACATCGTAGTTCTCACATGAGGCTCCACGATATCTGTCACGTAACTGCTTGTGAGACTGATCATCATGACATTACCTCCTCCTAGGCCCAAGAACGCACCGTTTAGAGCAAATAACCAACCATTGAAAGGTGTAGAGTTTGAAACCAAAAATACATCTCCAATCTTGTTGATAAGGGCAGTAAAAGTAGCGAATAACAGCAGGGGTTTTCTTCCAATTCTATCACTCATCTCACCAATCTTACCTCCAGCTATGATACCAACTGTCCCCATTGAAAGCAAGACCTTCGATTGCATGGCTGATACCGAAGCCTGAACTCTAGGGTCTGTGCACATTATCGTAGAATCCAACCCCTGTTCGTGGTGACAGGCTCTAAGCATCAACAGTTGAAGGAAACTGGCCAGGTAAATCATGGATGATACAAAATATAGAAAGAGGATTAGACATGCTAATGTGACTGTTGGTTTCTGATACCATTGTAAGGATCTGTGCTGCAATCTCTGCTCACGGAGCCAACGAATGTCTTCATCATCATCAGATTGATCCTGGTCTGTGATTGCGGATTCAAACACCTGAACTGCAGCGTCTTCTGCTATCTGTTCCGGGTCTAATAGCGGAGTTTGCTCACCATCGATGGACTTCATCTGTTCTGATCTGGTTCTTTGCCTCCCTTGCCTCTTCGTTTCTGTTGTTTGAAAGAATTCCCTGGTTTATTGTAAGCGTTTTGCGGTTCGGAGGTTTGTCTCGATATGGGTAAAGTTCCGAGACGTGATGAGCCTTTATCTCGCGCTTCAAAATGATTATACAAAGTCGAAGTGAACAGGTCACAAAAGTGGATTAAAATATTCTTTAAACACATTCAGCATCCACTA
The DNA here is from genome assembly GCA_017948575.1 of Williopsis subsufficiens. Taxonomy (NCBI): domain Eukaryota; kingdom Fungi; phylum Ascomycota; class Saccharomycetes; order Phaffomycetales; family Wickerhamomycetaceae; genus Williopsis; species Williopsis subsufficiens. The sequence goes on from JACVEX010000523.1 coordinate 168,731, forward strand.
TTTACTGGCTAAATTCTTCACTCTTTCTCAATCTCTCTGAGAAAGGCCTCCATTGCGTCCGTAGCCATCACCCAATCTTCATCCGATAGTCTTCCCACTTGATCTATCCAGACATATGTCAAGCATTTAACCTCGAACCCTGAGATCGTCACTTTGACTTCCTTCTTTTGATACTCATCACCTTCATACTTATCAAGAATGTCCATATCTCTTTGAGAGAGACCACAGATGACGGTACCTTGTACTTCACCGATCTCTGCGATTATGGCAGGATATGCCTCGTCATGAACTCTGTGCCTCCTGAATCCCCTTAATAATCCGCTGTGGAACACTAATGGTAAGTGGCCACCATACGGTAGCACACGTATCAGTATCGGTCTATATTGGAGTGTCCCATAAACACTGTGTCCAACCTTGTTAGTTATGTGCGCCCAGAAAAAGAAACAATATATATATATATATACAATAGTGGTGGTATAGGACCATTTAAAATATTGATAGCCATCTTTATCTATAACTAAATTATTCAGATCAGCTGAAACGTCAACTGAGACATCAATTTCAACCTTATCCCAGTGGAAATTACTTCACCGATAAACTCCGATACTTCTAAGTTGGTTAAGTAAGCCAAAGTCTTCCTCACGTTTTCGCGTTTTTCGAGGCTTTGGGTACATATCTCACAAACGGTGTTTACGTCAAAGAGACTGCAAAGTTTATCAATTCTTATCCTCCATCACTAGCGCTTACCAGTCCCGATCCCAATGGTCAATAACAGATTGTTGCTAATCGTTGTTGGCGTGGCATTCCACCTGTTCTATCTGTGGTCCATATTTGACATCTATTTCGTGTCACCGCTGGTGCATGGTATGGAACCTCATCTCTCGACACAGAGCCCGCCAGCGAAGCGTCTTTTCCTTATTGTGGGTGATGGTCTGAGAGCTGATACTACGTTTGACAATATAACACATCCAAAGACTGGTAAGACAGGATATCTTGCCCCTTTTGTGAGAAAAATGGCCTTAGAAATGGGAACTTGGGGTATCTCTCATACGAGAATGCCTACTGAGTCAAGACCTGGTCATGTTGCTATGATTGCTGGTTTTTATGAGGATGTAAGTGCTGTTACTAAAGGCTGGAAGGAGAACCCTGTTGATTTTGACTCTGTCTTGAACCAGAGTAGACACTCATACTCTTTCGGAAGTCCAGATATCCTTCCAATGTTTAAAGAAGGTGCTTCTGATCCAAACAAAGTCGACGCTTGGATGTACGGTCATGAGTTTGAAGACTTTACACAGTCATCTATTGAGCTTGACGCGTATGTCTTTAAGCATTTGTATGAATTGTTTGATAACTCCACACAAGATTCAAAATTGCATGAACAAATCCATCAGGACCAAACTGTCTTCTTCCTCCATCTTCTGGGATGCGACACTGCTGGACACAGTTACAGACCTTATTCTGCAGAATACTATGATAATGTGATTTATATCGATCAACAGATTGCCCAATTGACCAGGAAGGTTGCCGAATTCTTCAATGATGACCGGACTGCATTCGTGTTCACAGCAGACCACGGTATGAGTGCATTTGGTTCCCACGGTGATGGTCACCCAAACAATACAAGAACTCCCCTCGTCGCATGGGGTGCAGGTATTAATACACCAGTTTACAATGATAATCCTGTCTTCGATAACTACACCGCTAATTGGAATATTGGTTCCGTGCAGAGGCATGACGTTAAACAAGCTGACATCGCTTCATTGATGTCTTATCTTATTGGTATTAACTATCCAATGAATTCTGTTGGTGAATTACCATTGGAATACGTCTCTACGAGTGAAGAGAAGAAGCTTAAGGCACTTTTTCAGAATGCATTGAGTATTGTCGAACAGTACTTCGTTAAAGAACAGGAGTTAAAAGACTCACAGTTCTTCTTTAAACCATATGATGTATTTGAGATCAAGTCCATCGAAGATTATAAGACTGAGATCAAGGGATTAATTGATGAAATTGCACAGTCAAAAACATTACTAGTTGAAAAAGAGGCTAGAGCCATCAGGCTTACAGAGGAACTGATGAAGAAGACCTTGGACGGATTATACTACTTGACCACCTATAACTGGCTACTATTGCGTTCCATCGTCACACTTGGCTTCATCGGCTGGATCACTTATTCTTTTATCATCTTTCTGCAGCTCTTCATCCTTGATAAACGCATCAGTACTACAATCACATTGAGGAATCTTTTGTTTTTTACTTCAATTTGTCTTCTGTTCAACTACATCTTGTTCTATCAAAGATCGCCTTTTAATTTTTACATGTACCTGCTCTTCCCAGTGTTCTTCTGGTCGCAGATCACTTCGAAGAGTGAAATTCTGAAGCAGGGAATCTATTCATTCTTCCAGGGGATCTCACCTCTGAGAGTTGTAATGATTTTGATTGCCATCATTGGTGTCTATGAAGGTATTGTCCTAGGGTTTTCTGAAAGAATTATCTTTACCGTGTTCTTTTTCATCCTGGGACTTTATCCATTCGGGTTAGGTATCCAGAGCATTAAGACTAACTTGTTTTGGTTTATCACATGTCTAGGAATGAGTACCTATACTGTTTTTGATGCTGTTAAGATCGAGGATTTGAACCAGATCAATATCGCAGGCATCTTGATCATCGTCCTTGCCGGTTATAGTTATTACAAGATCCTCATTGAAGCCGCAGTGAATAAGAACTTCCCTCCAATCTTGAACTATACAAAGACATTGATCTCATTACAGGTGTCACTTGTTGGACTCATGCTCGTTGTAACTAATAAGTCTGTAAAATCGTTACAAGCACGTGAAGGCCTTCCGAAGGATGCACAGTTCTTTGGATGGATGATCTTCATCCTTTCTTTATTTGTTCTGCCAACTTTGCACTATTTGAGGCCCCATAATGATTACAGAATTAGATTATTGATAATCTTCCTTGCATTTGCGCCCACTTTTATCATCTTGACAATTTCTTTTGAATCTTTGTTCTATATCAACTTTTCATTATTATTATTGGAATGGATATCTATTGAAACTACTATCTTTGAATCCCAAGGTTCAGTGAAAAATTATACACAGCTCCTGCGTGTCTCTGTGATTGGATTTTTGTTCATGCAAGTGTGTTTTTTTGGTACCGGTAACGTTTCCAGTATCTCATCTTTCTCCTTGGATTCTGTTTACAGACTACTTCCAGTGTTTGATCCATTCCCAATGGGTGCTCTCTTGATGCTCAAGCTTATTGTTCCATATGTGTTGCTGAGCACAGCATTGGGTGTCTTGAACGTGAAGTTGGGTATCAAGCCATATACCATTTCCACATTGATCATCTCGACAAGTGACATCTTATCATTGAACTTCTTCTTTATGTTAAAAACTGAAGGAAGTTGGCTTGACATTGGTGTTACTATCTCCAACTATTGTCTTGCTATCTTGTCGAGTTTATTCATGTTGGTCTTAGAGATTGTGAGTCATATCCTCCTGAAGAATGTTGAGTATCATGATCGTGAAAAACTGAAGCGGGAGTGATTCGACTAGACAATATTAAAAAATGTATACTAGGTCAATTATTTGCTCGATAGCATGAATCAAAATTGTATATTTAGTCAATTATTTGTTCTTCTTATTAGAAGAGACCTTCTTTGGCCTAAAGATCAATATTTGTAAGAAGAGTATCAAGTTGAGGGAAAGACTTGCAACCAAACCCAATAGAATTAGACTATCGGTGATGCCACTGCTCAAAAGGGTAAAAGCTCTAACTATGGTTCCCAAGAGACCGGCGCCAACGGATGCCAGAGAGAGAGCGCCGGTAGATTTCTTCTTCAAGTTACCAATAATCTGAGGTAACTTAGCCAAGATGGTTAATGGGACAGCAAATTGAGCCAAGAACTTGATATCAGAGTTCCCCAAGACACCAATATTTGTCTCAGTCGGAACAGCAAAAAGAGAATAAGCGAGAAGACAAAGCATTCCGATAAAACCATTTATGTAGCCTGCCTTATTGGTGTAGTATAGAATCAACAAAAGGATGATAATGTTTTGCAAGGCCACGAACGTGATTTCACCAAAGTTCATAAAGTCAATGTTTTGCCTAAAATTGTAAGCAATCGTGATAAAATAACTAAGTGTTTCCAAGAGAATACTGGAGAAAGAGAGGCCCCTTGCTGAAGATTGGCGAATAATGTTTGCGATCTGTGGTAGCTTCACAATACTGGAGAAACCCAAGATACCCAGACTCAAGGATTTCGAGATGAACAACTGTAGCAGCACAGTATTCACAGGATTGAAGATATCTAAATCAAGCACAATCGTGTCAAATACCGTTTGAGAGTAGTAATCACGACCCAGTCGAACAACCTGAGATGGGATGACATTCTTTATGTACGGGCGTAATTGGCCCAACACAGGCTCCAGAAATGGTTGCAGCTGTGCAATCTGCTCAAACAGCTTGTCTGACATTTCTCTCCAGTTCCTGTTGAAAATGATATAGGTACTGAAGTTATGTGTGTGTTTTGATTTTGTTTTTTTTGACACGTTTGCACAACAATAAAGGAAGTCATGGAAGGACACTCGACACGTGGAAAAAGACCCTTAGTATTTCAAGTCTACAAAGGGCTTGCTTTTACTCTTGGTTGTGAAAGACTTTAATAACAAAGCTTTCAGTGTGCCTGCTCAACGCACCAATTGCTTTTTCTCTACGCCTTTATGTCTTCCTGGTCTGTCAAACAGACAAGAAAATCCATTTAACATCGAGACTCTGCGAATGAATCTTTTGCTAAAAATATCTGTATGAAAAGGAATTATTTTATTATCTTTATAAAATACTAGATATGGAGAGAGATCTAAGTGCCATTTTATAATATTTTCGGTGATTTCTACAGACTATTCAAAACAATTCTGTTTAGAGAGTTTAGAGTTCAGAGCCAAAAGAGCGAAAGGAGAAAAATCCTCGAAATACCCCAGAATCCGCAATATTCTTTAAATAAAGGTGGGTAATATAAACTATTCAAACTATATAATCACTATTTTGTTAAACCTATACTTATCTTACAATCTAATCACCTGGAAGGTCCCCTTATCAAAAGCATTTAGAAAGACCAATGGTGTTTAGGAAATGCTCGCGAATTTCTCCGCCACCTCCGCCGCAAGACCCTCCGAGGAAGATTTTGAAGTATTTAGAAAGACAGTAAACCTATCCGAGAGTAAACCAATTGGCAAAGCGCACATCAGTTGAGACGAACACCACAATGTCATATAACCCGTATGGCTACCAGCAACATGTTCAGCAGCAGACAGGGTATTCTCCACAGGGATATCAACAGGAGTCTAACCAGCTATACCAGTACCGACAACCAGATGTTCAGCACCCTCAACACACTTCCATTCCGTTAAAGTACGATCAGTTGTCCTTCTTAAGTCTCCAGGACCAAAGCAAGTTTGAAAGGCTCTTCAATTCCGCCACTGATTCCATTTCGATATCTCCAGAGACCGCAAGAGCGATTCTCCAAAAGTCCAATTTGTCACCGCATAACCTCGCACGGATCTGGGAACTCAGTGATATCAATAAGAGCGGCGACCTCTTGTTTCCTGAATTTGCATTGACTCTGCATTTGTGTAACACGGTCTTGAGAGGTTCAGAACTTCCATATCAGCTAGACAGTAACATCAAAGAGGAAGTTTCAAGACAAGTCGATAAGATAAATTTCAGCATTCCTGAAGATCAGCCATCAACGACGACATCATCTGTTCCATATGGCTTCGTCGATGAAAGTGCAATCTTTGAAACCAATCCTGTGTTGGGGACCAATTCCCACCAGCAACAGCAGCCGGACTACTTCCAACCTTTGCAGGCAAGGTTCCACCAACCGGCATTGTTCACAAGTCCTCAGAAACAACAGGCTGTATTCTCCACTCCATTGACCAACCAACCTACGGGCTTTGGGTTTCAGAATAGTTCCATGCAGCCACCTGTCACGTCCTACTTAGATCATCAATACACAGGATTCACCCAATTGAACCAGCAGCCGACTGGATTCACGTCAAATGAGAACTCAACTACTCTGGGCTCACAGGCACCACCACAGCAGCCAGATTTCTCGTCAGATGTGCCATTAGCACATCAACCAACCGGGTTAATCCCTTTGAGGACACAGTCCACCGGTGTTCCAATACAGAGACAACAGACTGGCGTACAGCCAACTGGTATTTTGCAGACACAGTTGACTGGGGCTCAACCAACTGCAATCAATGACTTCAGTAAACCTTCAAATCAGCAACCAGCTGGTCTGGTTCCGCTGAAGACTCAACAGACAGGCCAGGCTCTGATAACACAACAAACAGGTATCAATAATACTACACAAGTACAACAACAACCTACAGGTCTTGTGCCGTTGAGAAATCAGCAAACAGGTCAAATCGTCAAACAACAGACAGGTCTGAATGGGCAGAATACTGCTTCATTGCAGCAACAACCTACTGGACTTGTTCCTCTGATAGATCAACAAACTGGCCAACCTCTGAAACAACAACCAACAGGATTAGCACCATTGATGACACAACAAACCGGCACTCAACTACTGGATCTCCAAAGAGCTGGTATTGCGGGCTCATTGCAACAACAACCAACAGGTTTAGCTCCATTAAATACCCAGTTAACTGGTCAACAACCTACAAGTCTTCTTCCAATGAAAACCAGCATTACAGGACCGCCACCGTTAATACAACAGCCAAGTGGTTTGGTACCAGTTCATGCAGTTCCAACTGGCCAATTTGTCCCTCTGAAACAACAGAAAACCGGATATGGCCAGAACAGTTTCTTCCTTACGAACTTGGTTTCACAATCAGATAATTATGCAAACTCATACAGCTATTTGACACAGGCTCATATTACACCAGAGGAGAAGAAGCTTTTCAATAAGATCTTTGATAACTACGATTCCGAGAAAAAGGGCCAGTTAAATGCTGACATATGTGCCGAGATCTTTAGAAAGTCTGGATTGAACCGTGAAGATCTAGAGAAAGTCTGGGATTTAGTTACAAGACCAAACCAAACGCATCTCGATAAGGAATCGTTCCAAATGGGGATGTGGCTTGTCTATAAGAGATTGAACGGTGCCGAGATTCCAGCAGAATTACCAGAATCGCTGAAACCTTCCAGTATGAAAATTTTGGACGATGTTAAGAATAAGTTGAGGGTGCAAGACAATCTTAAATCAATTAAAAAGTCTAGTAACTCCAAGCTGGACGGGTCAAGATTCAAAAATAACGATGATGAGTTGATAACGTCATCTTCAAGACACAGAAGAAGAACTGCAAATACTTCAGGTTCTTCCAAGGTCGTTAATAAGTCAGAACCACTCTCCATTGACCAATTGAAGAAGTTAATTAAAGAGAAGAAAATTATCCTTGATGCATTAGATGTTCAACGTGAGGAGTTGTTGAATGATGATAAGGACTATGAGCAAGCTGATCTTTTGGCAATTGAGTCATTGAAGGAGAAACTGAGAAGTCTTCCACTTGCAAATAGTGAATCGAATCGTGATCGACTTAAATTCAAGTTGACAGAGCTCACGTCACGAGTTCCGCATTTGATCGCCGATATTTCTACACTGGATAACTCCATCACTGCTTTGAAGCTTGAGCTCTTCAAGTTGAAGAATCCAAGCATGACTGTGGGTACTGGTCCAAACGGCGAGATTACAGATGCTGATAGACGTAAGGCTAAGAGTAAGCTCTTATTGGCTCAAAAAATGTCCAAGTTGACTGGTAAACCTATTGATCCTGAAGTGGAGAGACTTGCTAATGATGCTACAGGCTTGAACGAAGAGGCCTTGAGGATCCAACAGCAGAACTCTAAAAATCAACGAATGATAAAAGATGTAGAGAGCTCTATCAAAGAGATTTCGAGTCATCTACTTGGTGAATTTAAGAAGAGTATCGACGAAGAAGAGTTTAAAAAGTGGGGACTGGGTATTGGTGTTCATCCAGAGGTTCAAGAGATCATCAAGTCATTCAGAGTGTCAGAGATTGCCAGTAGGGTTACGAGGGCACCAGAACCTGTTCTGTACCAGACTCCTGGCGACTCAAGTTCTGTGGTTCCATCATCAATTCAATCTACACCCTCGCCACGAATTGAAACACCTCCAACTCTCAATAAGAGACGATCGTTTGCAACCGAGGAAGAGAGAAAGGCCTATATCAAGGAGCAAGCCAAGAAGAAAATGGAGGAGAGAATGGCCAAATTGGGTATTCACAGATCTCGTATTCCAACTTCATTACCTGAGACTGCATCAGCAACTGTACGGGTATCTTCTATTCATATTCCACCTGCTCGCCCTCTGATCGGTACTCCAGAAGACGAGTCTTCGAGCGATGATGATGAGGAAGAGTCTCGACGTATGGAGGAGATCCGTCGACATAAGAGAGAGGAGAGAGATGCAAGATTGAAGGTGATGAGAGAACAAGAGTAAAGTATCTAGATTGTATAATAAAAGCATTTGAAACGAAAGAGAGTGCGGGAGTAAGGGATATGATTATAGTTAGTATGCTTACCTCAGCATTCCTTCGGATTGTGCTTTCTGCATTGAGAAAGGTAAACAAACTATCATCGACCACACAAGTTGAGAACAGCAAATAAAAACAAAAGAGTCCAAAAGGAATGGAAGAAGCAGCCGCTGAAGATGGATCTCAGAGGTATAGGTACAGGTCTCTGGGACTGCCTTTGAGAAATACTACTGACCCTTTGAAGATCTTTGTTTCGCCAATAAAGATGCCGTTGTCTCCTGAGCAAGAGAAGAAGCCAGAAGTTATAAGGACAGAGTATGAAGAATATAATGATATAACTCCTAATTTTGGTAAAATCCAGAGTCTTTTTGCTGAGTTTGAGGCCATAGAGAGTAAGGTAAAGCTCAAAGTTCAAGAGTTGAATGCGGTAAATAAAGAGATGGATCTTTTGATCACCAGCACCGCTCCTAACGAGAGGAATGAGAGATATCTACCGACTCCTGATGACTATGATTTCTCCACAGAAGTTTCAAGATATAGTGATATGCCATCATCGCCGGAGAGCTGTATCTCAAGCACATCCCAAGTCGAGATTGATATAAATAACAAGATCTCGAGGTTGGCACAGAAAGAATACAATTCACCTGATGTAATGAAATTGAAGAACATCTCCTCGCTAATAATGGGAGTCTTGAATCATGACATCAAGGATGAAGATGGCCATGTGAAATTGATGAACGTAAATCACGAATTGAAGAAACTCAGCTCCAAGATACTAGAGGACTTTGAGTCCCTAGTTGATGCCTATACTAACGAATGAACGATAATAAATGTTGTAATACCCAAGTTGTATTAATAAATATGTACAGGTGATGTTCGTAAAATCCATGATGCTCTGCATGCACAACCCTCTATCTTCTTGTCTCCACAGCTTCCTTCGATCTTTCAATTCTCAATGTCCAATCATTTCAAACAGCTTTTGGAGCCATGGCAATAATTTTGTTGAAGTTTTTCTCTTTCAATTCTCTACTCACCACGCTGGAGATTCTTGTACCAATTGGTTCCGAATTCTTATTTATAAGCACACAAGCATTATCGTCGAATCTGATAGTGGAACCATCTGGTCTGAGAATCGGCTGCTTGGTTCTAACAACAACTGCATGACACACATCACCCTTCTTCACACGGTTAGAAGCGGAGGTACCTGTGATCTGAGCACTGATAGGACGGGCCTTCTTAATGACACACACAATCTCATCACCGACTGTAGCGTAGTTCTTTGGCGATTTACCCATGACTTTGATGCACTCAGCCATGAGAGCACCCGAGTTGTCAATCACTTTCATCATCGACTTGAGGTACAGCATTTTCGAGGTGAGTTATAGGTGATTTCTTCCCTTTCCCACTGTTAACTTGACCTGAAGTTGGAGGTGATCAAAAATTTCGTTGGTGGAACAAGAAGAAAAACACGAAAAATCAAAAAATTGGGAAAGTTTCCCTTTACAAATCAAAAATCAGTTTTAGGATAAAAATGTCGGTTTTCTATTTTTTGATCCACGCGAAATTGGCGCAAAAAATGTTGTAGACTTTTGCGCAATTCCATAGCCTTCCTTTACTTTTCTTGAATTCTTTTCTTGTAACAACAAAGTTCAAGGAAAGAAGGCTTATTTGCTCCCCCATTTACCGATTCTTCTCTCTCTCATTTTCAGTTCAACTCTCAGATCCAGAACTATAAAACTCATAGAGACGACGGCATATCACATCTTTTTTTGTTTGATCAAGACACAGCCACCACCATTACAAGACACATCCTTATCCATAGAAGTAATAGATTTTTATACACTCAACAACATAAATGAAGTTCAGTCTTTGGTTCTTCTTCACATTTTTCTCTGCTGTTCTCTGTGACGTGTCTATCTCTAAGCCAATCAAAGCTCAGACTTTCACAGCTTCTGGCGGATCTGTAACCATTGATTTGACGTGGATTGAGGATACTGCTACACCAAAATTAACTGCCATAACGTCCTATTCCTTCAAACTCTGCACTGGTCCAAACTCAGACATTTACGGCTTTGACGACAACGTTGTCAAGATTTCCGCAAGTGATCTCAGTGGATACAGCTATTCTTTCCAAGTTCCATCAAGCCTCGGTGCTGATGGTACCTACTACGTTCAAATCTATGCCGTAACTTCCGATGGTTACACCATTCATTATTCCAATAGATTCACTCTGTCGGGAATGACTGGTTCCATAGAGCCAAGTGGTGATGATACCACCCCACCATCTGCCCAGACTTCTTTGTCTGGTGGTACTACAACTCTTCCAGCTTCCGAACTTTCCAAATCTTTCGCATTAGCATACTCTGAACAAACAGGTCTCACAAGATATGCTCCAATGCAGACACAACCAGGAACAACAATCACTGCGACTACTTGGTCACGTAGATACCCAACTTCTGCTGTGACATACTATACATCAATGTCATCATCATTGGCACAACTTTCCACTCTCACTCCAGGTTGGTCCTACACTTTGTCCTCTGCCGTCAATTGGGCTTCTGCCGCCCCATTTCCAAGTGAGAATGGTGGCTGGTATAACCCATCTTCCAAGCTTTCAAGGCCAAGTGTCACTGCTTTGTCAACCGCATAGATTTCCTCTACTTTTACCGTTTAACTGTTCCCAATTCTTTCTAGTTGACATTGCTGTAGTCTACTCATTGTATCAATAGCACATCTGTATATTTTTAATAGTCATGTTCTGAAGGGTCGTAAAAGAGTTCTTGCGCAGCAGAATGCGTATACTTGATCAATCCCGCAAGAGCCTTCTCATTGATATCTTCGCCGATATCTACGTTGTCAATGGCCCTCACCTGAGAGTCTTGTGTGACACGACAGATACACTCGTACCATTTACCCTTTTCGAACTTGAGATCTGGTGTATAGTACAGATTCACGATATGCTCGTTATTTGGTGATGGCGAATAGAACTTGATTCTTCCCTCAGAAGAATCTATGTTCTCAACACGCCCAACAACACGGACAGTCTTCCCCACAAACTGGTAAGCGATGGACTGATCGATTCTTGGAGTAGGCTTGTCCATTGGTTCTGGTTTTATTTTGCTCTATTTGAGCTTTATATGTGAGTCCGCTCAGACGTGTTTTATTTATTTCGTGTTCTAGGGCGTTTTGAGCGCGTTACGCGAAATCTCAGTGGCAGCCGGAGAACTGAAGAAACACCGTCAGAACTCTAGAAAGCATTCTTATAAATATGGATAAATATGTACATAAATAGTTCGCACTGGTTTCATTTTGGGCGCATCAGGTGTTCGAGCGCGCTCTCTAGCCTGGAAGCTTCAGCTCCACCCGATGAACGGTTCAATAGGTCCTCTTCTTGGCTAGAAATATCTTTTGATGGCTGCTGTGTAGTTAGTACGAAAAGTCTATACAATGATAGGCGAGAAAATAGAGAATGCGATACATACTTCTTTTTGGTGTACAACCTTCTCTGTAGGGATGGAGATCCTAGCTGCACTCAAGACCTTCGTGAACTCATCGCCAAGGCCATAACGAGATTTCACTTCCTCCAGGGAATAGTGATTCAGATCTTCAACGATCGAGATGAAAGTACCAGGTTTCACAGTACAGACACTGGACTCATCAAGTAATGCCTCTTCCAATACCTTTTTATTACGAAGAGTCTTCAACGCGGGATGCTGTTTCTCGTTAGCCCGTGAGGGTACAAAGAGCTAAAGCCACTACTCACATTCTGATCCAGCTTCAAAGGGATTTCCTCAACTCTGATGTTTGCCATCTTTGTCGCATTCACGTTTTTCTCATCTTTTGTTTGGTAGAATTCTTGTTGTTGTAGATGTTGGTTATCATGACGACGAGGTGGATTCAACTTCGACTTCAATAGAGGGGCCCTTGGCCTAGATATCACTCCCTTAGTCACTGTCTTCGGTAGATGTCGCGATGAAGACTGGCCCATGATCGATTGATACCAAATGATTCTTTTTCCCCTCGGAGCTCGCAATGTCGTATACTCTATACGTCAGCGTCTTTTTTTCCCTACGTTTCCCAGAATTCCTTTCCCCGGATTTTATCCCTCTTCTCAAAGTTCTACACCGCAGCGTCAAAAAGAGTCATTAAGTCATTAATTCTTCGCAAAAGCCTCTATGCACTGCTTATATTTTACAACAATGCCCTTTATATCACTTTCAAGCTTCTTCAGCTGGAGCGAGATCTCATGATTTTTCTCCAATGCCAACTGCAACAATTCTTGGTTCACAGGGGCGATCAGATCTTCATAGCTATTCTTTATGATCTCCTCACGTTTCAGCTGATCACGACGGAGAAGCTGTAGGTTATTTACTGCGTATTCATGATACTCGCCGTACCTCTGAGAGAACGATACCAATTCATCAATTGTGCTGGGAGTATCAGTGAATGGAGAAGGTGGGTCACATAAAGTCGTTTCATCATCATTGTTTTCGTTCAATAAGAGGTCCTCTTTAGAGAACACTTTCAGTTCCTTTTTTGGCTCTGCGATAGAAGTTTTCAACACTGAAGACACATCATCCAAGCTGATCTCATTAGCTATTCCAATGGTTCTCTTAAGCTCGTTCAAATCAAAAGGCTTCGTAACAGGAGGCACATTTTCCTTTTGAAATTCCACTTTTGGCTTCTTCGATGGTGATTCTTTTTGAGCGTTAGCGAACTCTTCCTCATCTATTTCCACCAGATCATCCGAGATGACATTATCATCCAAATTCAGATCCTCCATTGGAGTCTCCTTGAACAAATTCTCCTTGGAATCATATATAAAATCGATTTTCTCATTCTCTTCAAGAGAAGTTCTAGAAGGACGCCCACTCTCCGTAGTGAACGCTTGGGGAGGGGCCGCTTTATAGCTAGATTGATAAGAATTGGTCTTCTGATATGGAGAGCGACCTTTTCTTCTATTGAATTTGTGTCTCGAAGTGTAAACATTCTGTGGCGGAGATCTTGTATTGCTCATTGCTGGAATCTCAAAATGGAACTTCGGGAAGGGTGATGCAAAGCTGGTATTAGTCTGCTGTTGTTGCTGTTGTTGCTCTTTCTCCTGATGTTGCTGCTGATGTGTGTAGTGGCTTCCAGATGTATCATTAAATTTCATGTTTTGCTTTTGCCATGAATCAGGAATAGGATTCGATGGCATTGAGCGAGATTGGGTTGAGCCTTCAGTATACGTCTGGCTAGATCGTACTTGCACTCTTTCACCGGTCTTGAATGAATAGGATGATTCTGACTGTTTGATAGGTTCGCTCCTTTGAAACTCTGCGCCTGTCTTTTTACCCTGTTCGTTCTGTTTTCTCTTTGGTTGCGTATGAAGATGCTCATAGAAGTCATTCCGAGTGTTTGAGTAGCTGCCTCTTGAAGCGTAAAAGTAGTAGTTATCATTTGAATATGTAGAGCCTTTGCTGCTCATCGGATATGACTGCGTATAGCTTTGGCTATTGTTTCTGTTATTGTGAGACCTCGTATTCTCCTGTTTAAACTTCTGTTCATATTGCTGCTTCAATTTCACCTTCTGCATTCCGTTCAACTGCAGCTGCATGTCATATAACCTTCTCTTAGATGTATCGCTAAGCACGTCATTTGCTTCCACCAGGCGCTTGAATAGATCCGCCGATTCCAGCGAATCATTCTTGTCTGGATGATGTTTAAGAGCCATTTTCCTGAACGCCGTCTTGATCTCCTTCTCCGAGGCGCTCATTGAAAGCCCCAATAGGTCATAGTGCGTATCCTGCGTGTCCATGTGGATGCTTCCTTCCTTTTGAAATATTAGTCGTCGTGTCTTCCTGTGATGTCTGTTTCGTTATATCCTTCTCAGTTCTTCTTTCGAGTGTGCTTGGAACTGCGCTTACCAAAAGGGAATAATGAATTCGTAACTTTATATCACGTGATAATCACATGGGAAATGATTTCCTCTTTTGGACAGACATGGTTGGGACCCTCTCTGGCGGAGGTGGTCTAAGACCCAAGTTGGATAAAGGTACTTAAAAATTTGTGGAAAGTGCTATTTTGAAGCTTTCTTGGCTAACACGCAGAGAAGTAACACAAGACAGGCGATCGTGAGTCTCCTATAAACCTCAAAATACCCCAATATACATCCAGAATTCTCAAAGCTATATCCTTATCGCTCAAGAGGGGCTTATACCACTGTAAGTACCCATAAGAGACTGAGACACAATCCAACTATGGAACAAGAACAAACGCATACAGGAATCCCGCTATTATCTTTGATCCCAGAAGTGACACAATCACCTTCGGCGGAAAACGCTTCAAGTCTCAACCAAAATGAGCTGCTACAACAGCAGCAACAGCAACAACATTCCTTTATACCACAGCAACATACTCCTCATGAGTTGGGGAAACTGGAGAGATTGCGCAATTCAAGCACCTCAAGTCTGAGTAAACTACCAAGCAAGTCGTCGGTATCAAGCGGTAAATATGGGCTTAATGATTTTGAGGTTATGAGATCTCTGGGTACAGGTTCTTTTGGGAGAGTTCACCTTGTACGTTCAGTGCATAACGGCAGATACTATGCGATGAAAGTTCTTAAAAAAGAACGTGTGGTGAGGATGAAACAAGTGGAACATACAAATGACGAAAGAAGGATGCTGGCACTGGTTGAGCATCCTTTTATTATCAGAATGTGGGGGACATTTCAAGATTCCCAAGCTGTGTTCATGATCATGGATTATATCGAGGGTGGTGAGCTTTTCACACTGTTGAGGAAATCTCAAAGATTTCCTAACCCTGTGGCAAAATTCTATGCCGCAGAAGTGTGTCTAGCTTTGGAATATCTCCATAGTCATAATATCATTTATAGAGACTTGAAACCGGAGAATATCTTACTGGATAGGAATGGACATATCAAGCTCACAGATTTCGGATTCTCAAAAGAAGTTAAGGATGTCACATACACTTTATGCGGTACTCCGGACTACATTGCACCTGAAGTTGTCGCTACGAAACCATACAACAAATCTGTTGATTGGTGGTCTTTTGGTATCTTGATATTTGAGATGCTTACAGGTTATACACCCTTTTATGACACCTCTCCAATGAAGACATATGAAAACATTCTTGCCGGTAATGTGGTATATCCAGATTACCTCCATCCTGATGCCACGGATCTACTGAAAAAACTCATAACGAAGAACTTGAGTGAACGACTGGGTAATTTACAGAACGGTACGGATGATGTTAAGAACCACCCATGGTTTTCAGAAGTCGTTTGGGAGAGATTGCTCTCAAGAGACATTGAAACTCCCTATGAACCACCAATCCAAGCAAACACTGGTGATACTTCGCAGTTCGATCGGTATCCAGAGGAGGAGAACAACTATGGAGTATCTGGACCTGATATATATGGTCATCTCTTCCCTGATTTTTGATCTTACATCCTTCTCTTTTTTGTCTATCGCTCAGAAGGCACTCAAAAAAAAACACGATTGTTTAATTCTCACAAGCTAGTTGTCTCCAATGACACTCATGATTCTGCCATGGATAACGATGCTTGAAAATTTATTTCATCAAATTTTATTCCTACATTGTAATTGAACATAGTCTGCATTAATATTGGTATTGTCATAAAAACCGTGCATCAAACGTGAATGTCGTAATCCTGTGCAGCTTCACATAATTTTACTTGCTGTAACCAAGAGCTCTTAATGGCCTGATGAGTCGTAATTCTCGTGACAGGGGAAGGATCAAGCATTGCGTAAAGTGTAGCCTTTCTAGATTTGAAACAGGCTCCACTCTTCAGGTTCTCAATAGGTTCAAATTTGGAATACTTGCCAGGTTTTGGTCTTGCGTCAATGTATTCTTCGTAGAGCGGTTCATCGAGCTTTGCAGCTGGCCAAAGATAGGTGCCTGTGGCCATCGTCAAATATAGGACACCAACGGCCCAAACGTCGACACAACGTGGATCATAGTTCTTTTCAGTAAATTCCTCTGGTGCAACATAAGGTTCACTGCCGCAAGCTCCTGCACTGAAATGACATTCTTTCTCCCATGCAGTTCTAAACACGGCACTTGTGCCAAAATCAGAGATTTTTGCGATACCTTGGGTAGTTAACAAGATGTTCTCCGGTTTGATATCACAGTGCGCCACACCACGAGAATGCATATAGCTCAATCCATTCATGATTTGACGCATAAAGCAATCTGCCTCAAGGTAATGCAAACCTTCACGATTCGTCTTCGAGATCCAATTGTAGAGATCACCAGCTGCACAGTACTCCATGACCTCTGAATAGATGCCACAGGAGTTCTTCATTAAGTCAACAGTTCTCACAATGTTTAGATGCTGAAGAGAATTTGAGATCACAAATTCTGAAGTGAGACGAGTTGAGAAATGGGACACTTCTTCATTTTCTTTCTGTTTTAACTCCTTCACAGCATAAAAAATCTCTTTCTTTGTGGCCATGTCGATCTTGGATACGAGTTTAACTGTACCGTAAGCACCTTTACCTATGATACCTTGTGGTTTACCATACTTCTCGGTGAGTTTATAGTTCTTTTCCACAATAGATGGGTCCTCATTGTTGTTGATCTTCTCCACCAGTTTGTTGATCAAGCTGAGTTGATTATCACCTATAGCGGCTTTGAGACTGAACTCACCTTCATCTTCTGATCCTTCGGCTTCTTCTTCACTATCAACATCACTATCTTGCTCCCCATCCTCATCAGCCTCGTCAAAGGTCTTCCGACTCTGTATACTCAGTCTTCTCTGAAAGTCCATGCGGTTCTGTTCTGGCAAGAGACTGAATGCAGCATCGTTACCATTAGCGTCATTTCTTCTCAAGAAACCGGATAGAATTCCACTTCCAGCAGGGATCTTCTCCATGATCTTTACAGCCTTCAGGATATGTTCATGTGAGCCATCCTCGTAAATCTTTAGAGTGCCCTCGTCGGAGTATTGGACAGCTCCTGAAGATCTGCTGACGCTCCCCATGCGAGAACTTGGTTGATCAACAGATCCCTTCCTCGAAGCTCGATCAACAGAACCTCTTCTAGATACTGGGTCTGCAGAAGAACGGCGTGACTGAGGTGCACTCGCTGGGATATATGCCTCCTGCGGAACAGCCAAAGGCGTAAAGCCGACGTCTGTCATGTCTTCTTCAGCAACATGGGCCAGCACAGGTTTCATGGTGGCCCTTAGCAATTGAGGTTTGAGGGTCTGAACATGCGATGAGGTCGCGTTGACGGTATGTGGAGGTGATTGGTTTGGACTTAGTGATTCAGCATCAATTTCAACCTGAGAGGAGATTGCACCATGGCTCATCGCAGCTGTCTTGGACGTTTTCACAAAGAGATTTTTAAAAGAAAGCGATAAAGAGTGGCCCTTCCTCGTCTGCGCAGAGTGTTCTTCTGTTTGTGGAGTTGCTGAGGTTGACCGATAGGGTCTCAAGGGCATCGACGGCATGGCTCTCGGGTTTTTTTGAATATAATAAGCGACCGAATCAGAGGAAATGGGAAGATAGGATAGGAACAAGTTGTTGGGTGTCAGGAGACAATTTGTTTCCAAATTTCCACACAAGCCAATTTTTTGTGTAGTGTATTTGTTCTTTATCCTTTTTTTCGTCCTATTCCCGTTTTTGGCTATTGTTTGCTTCATTGGCGCAAGAAGACGAAAAACCCCTGAGAGATTCGCGAAAAGTCGCGATCTCGTTTTACAATCAGAAAACCGGGGGGGGGGGGTTAAAAATTTCCGGAAGTCGCAGAACTTTCAGAAAAATCCTTGAACGTGAAAGATATTTAGCGAGTTTTGAATGGAGAAGCCAAACTGAATAATCCTTCTAAAAGATGTTCAAGTCCCTTCCAAAGTCCAGATTCTCAAGACATTTTCAACGCCTCAACTTGATATCCAGTGGACCGGGTTGTGTGGAGGTTCCTAAAGATGTCAAAAGCGTGGAACTCATATTCAAGAACAGAGTTGCCGATGGACATATGGGCCCGAAGTAAGTGCTTTTGTACCACATGAATGTATTCAATTTAATAACGTGAAACCCAACAGGAAGTTCTGGAAAGATAACCTACCAAGAGTGCAGTTCTATAACCCATCTCTCCCTATCACTGTGGTAAGAGTGGAGCCCGAAGCCGGTGAATGGAAACAAGTACCAGCTATCCTCAAGGTGAACTTCAGTAAGTCTTTTCTATCAAATAGCGCGCTGTGATAGACATACTAACAAAACCCCTCAACAGAAGACGGTAGTGTCAAGAAGACTGATATCAAGCACAAGCACTCGCTTGAGATTCTCGAAGAATTTATCAAAATGACTAATGCCGTGCCAGCAAAGGAGGTCTCCGTCAGTGCAGAGTTATGAACATAGAGAGTATGCCCACATGTATATATAGAGCTGTTACAAATATCGTATAGCAGTCATAAGATCCTGCCTAAACATTGTAGCTTACATAACGGATTACATAAACAGAGTCAACTTCTTTGGCGTTCCCTCTGACTCCGTTTCCGCCTTTTGTGCGAGATCACAAACCGATGACAGATTTTCGAAACGACATAAAAAGATCCACCGCAGAAACTTCTTTCGACTGTTCAATTCTGTTTTCATCTCTTCATTATTCTAAGAAGTTGCTATCCACACAATGTCTCTTTTATCAGATGTCTACGGAGGAATGAAGCAGGTATGTTTCTAACATCAGCCTCACCTGAAATTGTGACACTAACCGATAAGATAGGGCCTTAAGCTCTCTAAAAAGCACATCATTGATAGCTACATTAAAGTTCCAATCGGAATTATCATTGTACTAGGAATTCTCTATGGAGTCAACGAGATTATAATACTCACAACAATCAACTTTCCTGCTTCGGTAACATGTATGCTTTTGCTCTACTTGGGCCTCATCATCTCCGCAAGGTTCCTTGGTCCAAGAAAAACTTCGAAAGTGGTTGATATTATTAAGATCCCTGCAGATTTTTCTCTTAGATGGATCAACATCTTCTTTACTCCCGCTTTCGTTACATTG
Source organism: Williopsis subsufficiens (assembly GCA_017948575.1). Classification (NCBI taxonomy): domain Eukaryota; kingdom Fungi; phylum Ascomycota; class Saccharomycetes; order Phaffomycetales; family Wickerhamomycetaceae; genus Williopsis; species Williopsis subsufficiens. Next base: position 188,290 of record JACVEX010000523.1, read on the forward strand.
CCGTTGAGTTCTTGGATTAGTGCTAAAGAGGCACTCACTATTGCTGCTGTCTTTATCGTTGGTTATTTCCTCGCCACAGCCATCGTTGCTTATTTCACTATCTTCCTGCAAAAGCTGTTGAAGAGAGGAAGACGCTCTAATGTTGAACGAGCAGAAGAGCTTGAAAACTTAGTTCAGGTGGATCTCGGAGCTGGTGATAGCACGGCAGTTGGTTCCAGAGACCTGAGTGGTGCAGAGGAAGAGTCAAGACATTCATCGAGAAGAGCTTCCCAAGAAGCTGACTTGGCAAGAATGAGAAGCTTGCAGAATGCCCCAGAGGATATCATCAACGAAATTGCTATGGGTGATGAAGATTCTATCGAAGAACGCTACAGAAGAGATCAAGAGCTTTCAAGGCAAGAAACAAGACGACAAGAATTGAACCCAAGGGTGTCGGGAGATGATACTCCCGACATGGATGTTATTGAGGTTCGTATGAGCACAAATAATAAGGATGAAATCATTGAGCTGCCTGCTCCAGTTGCACAGCCGAAACATCCATTTCATGCCAACGTTTCTGTTAAGCTGAATAGATGGAACAAATTGTTCTGTAAGAGACAAATTTTGGAACAGGCACATGTTATGAGCCGTGAGACAAAAATTGCAGAGTTCGTTAACAAGCACTTTGACTTGATGGTTTTTACTGTTCTTTTCATTATTGCACTCCCTATCTATTATGCTGTCGGATATGAGATGCCCTTGCAATTGGACATTGCTATTTTCACTTTTCTCTTTATGATCAAGGTTCCACCACCAGGTTGGAAGAAATATCTACATCCTGTTCTTTGTTCTGTTGGATTATCCTGGTTCTTCTATTTCTTATTTGCCATAATGAAGGGGCAGAACTTCTTGGATTCATTGAGGGAATACAAAACAGGTATTACATACCTCAAACTCTTTAATCACAGAACAAGTGATAGCCCTCCTGGTGCAGGTGATGTTTTTGCTACATTGATGGATGTCTCCATTGTATCATTGTCTATTCCCATGTACACTTACAGAATGGATCTGAAGAGACACTTCCTTGCTCTTCTACCTCCAATTCTGTTGATGGCTTTCGGTTGTTTCTTCATTTATCCACCTCTCTGTTACCATTTGGGTATCTCTTCAGAGAGATCTATCGGGTTTGCAGGGAGATCTGTCACATTAGCCTTGGGTACGCCATTCGTGGAAGCACTTGGAGGTTCAGTACCATTAATGGCGGTGACCACAGTCGTTTCTGGTATAATTGGTGCATTATCCTGCCAATTCGTATTTGGTAAGATCCTCCATATTAGAGAAGATGATTATGTCACGAGAGGTATCACTTTGGGTGTCAACTGTGGTGCAATTGCAACAGCTCACTTATTAACCATTGATCCAAGAGCCGCAGCAATGAGCAGTCTTTCTTTTGTGTTGTTTGGAACAGTTATGGTTATACTTGCGTCGATAAATCCTTTGGCACATCTTATTCAAGGATGGGTCGGTTTATGAATTTTAATGAAATGATGTCTACTTTACACGATTTGTAGAAATAATTTTTATAGATTAAATACTTGTGATACCCTATTTTGACTGTTAGTAAGTCACCATAATTTTTTAGATCCAAAGACGATTCCCTGGGCTTTCCAATCAGAGATGCGTAAAGTTCTACTAAAACTCGCAAAAGACTTTTCTCTTCACTTTGTTCAGTTGTCCCTATCTTGTGACTCATCATTGAAAATAGGAGACCGTCCTTTGGTTTGCGTTGACATACCATGAATATGACAACATCTTGATTTTTGAGTTGAGCAAAAGACGGAAAGTGAAGGAACGTTAAAATTTTTGAACCAGCAGGAAAAAATTGATGAAACTGGCCGAAAACGGAAATAGCCGAATTAATCAACATAGGGCATCTACAATTTCTGGAGAATACAAATCAGAAAATGTTATTCAAAAACCAAACAAAAACCAGCATGTAAATCTATATCACTCAGTTTCATTTTTAATACGAGCCTCTCTTTCTAATCTCTCTTCAATCTCTCTTAATTCACGTTCTCTTTCCATCAATTCTTTCTTCTTTTGTAATAAGTCTTTTTGCACTCTTTCTTCAAAGGCCTTAAGTCTCTCCTCTTCTAATCTAATCTGCTCTTCACGTGCCAAGTAGGTATCATTTTGGTGGTTGAGGGCTGGTGAGTTCATAGATGTAAACGAACCGTTCTCTTGCTTGATATATGGGGATTTGAGAGATGGAGAACCGTTAGTCAATTGAGCGTTCAGGTGCTCTGGAAGTGCACCACCGGTGCCACTTAATGCCTCTGTTCTATATTTTTCATACAAAATTTCGTGTGTATAGTCCTTCAAGTCTTGAAGATGGCTGATGAGGAGTAAGTTTCTGAGTATCACAAAGTCGGAGAGTTCATGATCTTCGATGTTAATAAAACCCCATGGGTACTTTCTTCCCCTAATGAGTTCGCCTTCAACTTCAAACACCTGGTTGGATCCAATGACAGAGAATGGGATCAAAGATCTCAAATAAGAGTTCGTATCTATTGTTTCATTATCGTCATTCTCAAGATCGTATGGAAAGTAGTAATACTCAACACCGTAATGTTTCATGTCTTCTAAGATGAGTCTCTTATTCAAGGTGAGCTCCTCACGTGTCAAAGAGTCAGCCTTGCTTATGACTGGGATCACATTCACCAGACCAGATAGTCTCTTAAGGATCTCCACATCCATCTCTTTAAGCCCATGACCTGTTGGATTGACGAAATATATGACAGCGTGCACCCTTGAGTCCTTGAATCTTGGGTTTCTTCTAACCCTGCTCTCTTCGAGCAATACTTCATCGTACTGGTGCTTAATATAATCTGTGATGATGTTGAAACTGGCTGAATTATCCAAGGAATCTCCAAAACCCGGGGTATCAATTATACTCAAGGAGATCTTGACTCCTTCATTATCCTCGAGCTCCACTTGCTCCTCTCTGAGTTTAAAGTCTCTCTCGGTTGAGTCATCAGTCGGCAAGGGAACAGTGCTTGATGTGTCCACTACTTGTTGTCCACATAGCGAGTTAATGAATGTTGATCTCCCCGTGCCTGACTGGCCAACCACCATTACGGTGAATTGAATACCTTTCTTCAAGGTCTTTCTTTTTCTTAGTGCAGCAGATGTTATAGCGACCATACCTAATCTCTCTATCAGCAGTCTTTTGATCTGGAAGGACTGCAAAATTGTAAACAGAACAGGATGCTCGCGTTTTGTTTCAAGGCAAAATTCGCGAATGAGTCTCGCGTGGAGCGGGTAACCCCTCAAAGCACTACAAGGATTGATAATATCATTGATTCTATTCTAGATATTCCAGATATTCCAGATATTCCAGATCACAGCTCTGATATGTCCTCAAACACCTCTGAAAATCTCTGCTCTGGGTGCTTAATGCTGTCACGGAACCTGAAGAAACCTTCGTTCCTCAACGACCGATCGACATAGATCAGATTACCAAATGCAACACTGAATCTATAAGCTGCTTCAGAGGATACAGGATTGATTGCCTCCCCCAATGGCTCGATCTTCTCGGCTAATAGATCTGAAAGCTTCTTCACCTTGTATCTGCTTGCATAGACACTGTAGTCTAGAATCAAGGTGGCGATGGCATTGGCAATGTTTACACCATGCTTCCCAAAGCCGTCAGAGTCGAATCTCAATATGGCGAGAACTTTTGATACAATTGATATATCTGTAATGATAGCTTCACCCCATTTCTTATTCAAGAAAATATTGCAGATCATTCTCAATGTCATAAAATAGACTGCTGGTTGTGATGGATCTAATCCAATACGAATGAAATTAGATAGATTCTTTGGAGGTTGAGAGGTCTTATCAATGATGAGTCTCAAGATATCAAAACCTGGAAGCTTGTTTGTCCAGTCATGAATAATTGTGCCAGCAATATCCAAGAGAGGATCGCATTGACCGCTCTTCAAACTTTTCTCAACGGATTGTAATGATGTCTCATCAAAAGTATTTTCTGTCTCATTGAATTTTTTTATACCTTTAAAAAGAGAATCTGCATTGTTAACTGTGAAGCCCAGGTACTGAGTATGAGGGACAAGTTTCTCGCGTCTCTTATCAGCATATGGATTTTCAAAGTCACTTGTCTGATTGATGGTAACACTTTGTGTGTTTTGGGTGATGAATTGGACAATTTGATCTGTGTAACTAGCTGGAAGTTCGTATCTCTCCAAGAATCTGGAGGCAGCAACATATGGATTCTCATTGTTGTCATATGGAAGCTTCAAAGGTGGAGCACCTTCCTGAACATCCACATCAAAGACAAAATCCCATTTTCGACCTTCAAATTCATGTTTCTTATCACTTGTGCTCCCACCCACAACTTCACCAACTTTAACCCACTGACCTTCAGACCATTGGTGTGCCTCATTAATACCGGAATACGATTTGACAACCACAACTTGACCCTCTTTGTTTCCTGGTCTTTCCAAGGTCTCAGGTCCGACCACCTTGGATTCGTCAAAAGCCTGTGAATTCAAAGCCATACTTTCAACAGATTCCTTGAAGGAGTTTAGTTCATCTTCGGATGCTACTCTTTCCGGATCTCTCGTAAAAATACGAACCAAATTGTCACTGCTTCCAGTGACGATATCGTCATTTGGAGAGACAGCAACAGTCCAAACGGAGACACAAGGGAGTGTAATGATTTGTATGTTCTTCCCATCCCTCCATATCCTCACCGTTCTATCTTCACCTGATGTAACAATGTCTCCATTCGATAGGAGGCTGACCGAATAAACAAAGCTTTCATGGCCCACTAGCTCTTGCAATAAGTTACCTTCAAAATCTGTAAGTCTGACAGTACCATCATTAGATGCACTTGCAAATCCACCACCATTCGGTAATAGTGCTAGGCTTCTCACAACGTCAGTATGACCGACAATGGTCCTCACCTCCTTATTCTTGTTCCAGAGCTTCACTGTCTTATCCGCGGAACATGTCAGGTATCTGTCATCGCCAAGGATCTTTACATCCCACACTGATGCACTGTGACCTTCCAAGTCATACTTCAAAATATGCTTCTCCCAAACCTTGGCAGTAGTATCCCAACTGCCGCTAATTATCTGATCACCATCTGTATCAAGAGCACAAATGTTAGATTCATGGCCAAGGAGGACATACTTTGCTTCGATATCCGAGGAGAATAAATCTGTGATGTTGATGAGCTTCTCTTGACCACCAGATATCACCATGTTACTCTTCAAGTCAAAAGCCAGGGAGTTGACGAACCCAGAAGATCTGAAGTTGATCTTTGAAGTCCACAACGGATCCTTGGACCACACTCTCACGGTACAATCTCTCGAAGCAGAGATAACTGTGTCATTGAAAGGGGCCACCACTGCTCTAACGTCGTCCTCGTGGGACTCTAAAGTGGCTGAAAGCTTGTACTGAGTCATTATGGGAGAATTGAGACGACCGAAACAAATTATAGGTCCTCTGAATACTCCAATTCACCAGCAAACTTGTTGTGTTTCGGTGTTTGTCCTCGTACTCAAAGTGTGGCAAATCCACTTTCGAGGACTTCCGTCCAACGCCTCGGAATTCTTATGTTGATTTAGAAAAGACAAAAACGCGAACCCTCACGGTTAAAACCACACAACTACCGAACAGGAGTACACTGCAAATCAAACAACGAATGGCTGCTCCACTGCTGTATGCGAAGTACGAGGACGGTTACATCTTCAAGCTCGCTTCCACGCAGAGCTCTGTCCTTCACATCGGTCTCAATGGTTCCCAGCTGATCAAGCCTGGTACGTCTTTTTTCTTTTCACCCTTTTCAGTGAGGCTCTTTTTGACTAACCCGTGGGCCTAGAGTTCTTCCCTGTTAGCGGGTTAAATCCTATTGCGTCTATAGTTGGTGTGATTAGACTTCGTTCCTCTCGTTATATAATCGTTGCTACCAAAACCACGGAGGTTGGGCAGATCCGCCAAGATGCAATCCATAAAGTTGTGGAGTACAAGGTTCTCCCATTGTCCAACTCTTTCCTCAAGGATGACGACGAGCAAAAATACTTGGAGCTACTGAAGTTCCACTTGGACTCTGCTCAGTTGTTCTTTTCTTACACCTATGACTTAACAAACTCCCACCAAAGACAATCTGCGAAGACCGAACCAGTGCCATTGTGGAAGGGTGCAGACGAGAGATTCTTTTGGAACTATTTCGTCACTGAGGAGTTGATGCAACTGGCTTCTACTGAACCAGGTGTCAATTCTTTTATTGTCCCAGTGATCTATGGATACGTTCATATCATCCAGACGACTACCAACTTGAAACCAATCTCGTTCGGTTTGATTACTAGAAGAAGCAGATTCAGAGCTGGTACTAGATACTTCCGTCGTGGTATCGATGCTAGCGGTAATGTTGCCAACTTTAATGAAACTGAACAATTGCTCATTCTTCATACTGCTAAAAATGCGTTCGATACTTATAGTTACTTACAAACAAGAGGGTCCGTTCCTGTTTACTGGGCTGAAATTAACAACTTGAAATACAAACCTGATCTCAGTATTGGGGAACCACCGTTGGATGCTACAAGACAACACTTCGACCAACAGATTGCTCTTTATGGTGAGAACTTCTTGGTCAATTTGGTGAACTCCAAGGGTTACGAATTCCCAGTTAAGAATGCCTATGAAAACATCGTTGAAGCTTTGAACGACCCAAATTTGCACTACGTCTACTTTGATTACCACCATGAGTGCAAAAACTTGAAATGGGAAAGAGTTAAGATCTTGATTGAACATTTAGTTCAATTAGGGCTTACAAATAGTGATTTCTACCATGATCAAAGGATCGATGGCTCCTTGACCGTTGTTCACGAGCAACGTTCTGTCGTTCGTACAAACTGCATGGATTGTTTGGATAGAACGAACGTTGTGCAATCCACTTTGGGTCACTGGGTCTTGCAGAAGCAATTGGAGATGGGTGGTGTGTTACCAGTGGGGTCCATTTGGGAGAATGATAAATTGCTGCTCTTCAAGTTCCAAAACATCTGGGCTGACAACGCTGATGCAGTGAGCAAGGCTTACTCTGGTACAGGAGCTTTGAAGACCGATTACACCAGAACTGGCAAGAGAACAAAGCAAGGTGCTTTCAACGATCTAATGAACTCTATTACCAGATACTACAAAAACAACTTGAGAGATGGTCCAAGGCAGGATGCTTATGACCTATTTCTTGGTCAATTCTTGCCATTTCAAGCTGTTGATTCTCCTTTTGAAGATAGAAGACCACCATTTGTTCAGGCTGCGCCATACCTTCTTGTTGCCTCATCGATCTTGTTCTTATCTGCGCTGTTCTTCCCACGAGGTGCTCTAGGCAGTTTGAAGAATTTAATTCTTCTGACCTCTTGTTTCGCACTTGCTGGTTACTCTGGCAAGTATATTTTCAAGAATGGTATGCAATTCGTCTATTGGCCAAAATTGGTCGACTTAGATTACTTATTCAAACGTGATATATTCTCCGATGGCAAAGTCACAGGCGTCAAGTTCTTAAAGAGTGCGAAGTACCAAAGCCCAACTCAACTATCGAAGACAGACTAGAAAGGGTCTACACAATTCTACTTATTCACCCTCTTTTATAAACTTAGATGTATATTTTCTATGGAGTTTTTGTTTTCAATTCTTATTTTATTCCAGTATACTGTCCACAAAGGCCCTAGTGTCATCTGCTCTCATTAGAGCTTCACCCACAAGGAAACCATGGACATCATCACCATAACTCTTTGCATCCTCACCACTAGTAATACCAGAAAGAGCGATCAAAAGTGTATCCTTTGGAGTTAAGGATGTCAGGTTGGAAGTTGTGTTCAAATCAACAGTGAAAGAGTGTAAATCCCTGTTGTTAACACCAATAACCTTAGGATTTAAGACCAAGGCTCTTTCGAATTCATCTTTAGAACTGACTTCGACCAATGGCTCCATACCGAGTTCGACTGAGTACTTATAGAGTCGTTTCAAAGCAGAATCTTCTAGCATCTTCACGATCAAGAGTACAGTATCAGCACCAGCTAATCTAGCCTCTAGGATCTGGTATTCGCTGAAGATAAATTCTTTTCTGAGAACAGCGGGCCTGTTTTCAAGAGTGGAGATTACTTGACGAACATTCTTTAAATCGTCAAGGGAACCTTTGAACCAGTGTGGTTCTGTAAGAACAGAGATGGCAGAGGCGCCACACTTGGCGTAGTTGAGAGCCTGAGCAGCGGCGTTGGCCTGTAAGTCGATTGGGCCTTTGGATGGGGACGCTCTCTTGATTTCAGAGATGAGGGCCTTCTTTGGAAGTGATCCTTTCAATCTGGCACAGAAATCGACCAATGGGGGAGCAATGCCCAGTTCGTAGTTCTTTTGCAAATCTTCGAATCTAAAACCCGGGATTTTTTGTTGTTCCTCGATATCTTTCTGTCTCTGTAAGTATATTTTGTCCAAGATGGAGGTCTTAGTCTTCTTGGTGCCATTATTTTGCGCCTCTTCAGTGTGTTGAGGAACATCCCAGTAACCACCTCTGTAGTTCAAGATATTCTTCATCATGAGATGACCTTGTTCAGTTAGGATACTTTCAGGATGGAATTGGACACCTTCTATTATGTACTTTTTGTGACGAACACCCATGATGATTCCGGCATCGGTTTTTGCAGTAACCTCCAAGTCGTTTGGAAGAGAGCTTGTGGTACCAGCAAGTGAGTGGTATCTAGTCACAGCAATACCTTGCGGTACACCTTTGAACATACCTTTAGCGTCATGGGTGATGGTAGAAGTCTTACCATGAACAATCTCACCAGCGTAACTCACTTCACCTCCAAATACGGAAAAGATACATTGCTGCCCCATGCAGATACCAAAGATAGGTTTTTTACCGCTGAAATGCTTGATAACATCTCTGGAGATACCAGAATCTGTCTCTGGATGTCCTGGTCCTGGAGAGATGACAATAATATCTGGGTTCAATTCTTCGATCTCTCCAACAGTGATCTTATCGTTTCTGTAGACGTCCACTTGTGCGCCCTCCTGGCAGAGATACTCGTACAGGTTCCAGGTGAAGGAGTCGTAGTTGTCAATGAGGATAACAGAGGTCATTGATTTCGGTACAGTTGGTTGGTGCAGTTGGCTCTCTTCCTGTTATTCTTCCAAAGAGCTTTTTGGAGCTTTTCTTTCGGTGTCAGTCATCGCTCGCTCCGTTGTGTGCGTGGGCCAACCGCCCGCTCGTCGAAGGTCAACTGTAAACAAAGAGAAGGAAATCACACCTTAAACTGTTCAAGGACACCAAAGCTAGTAGAAAATAAACCATGTCGGACGCATTTGAAAAGTCATTGGATGAGATAATTGGCGAGTCAAAGGTGAGTCTTTTTTCTGAATCGTGATTTTTCTTTCACCAAGAGGGTAGCACCCAGCATCGTAGCTTTCAACTAACACTTCAACGCAGAGCGACCGCGCATCAACAAGAAGAGTATGTTTTGACAGTGTATTATAGCCTCCACCCCCTGCTAACAGGATGTTCCATAGCCAAGATCGTCAAGAGGCCCAAGAGGCTCAAGAGATCGTTCAAGAGAGAGACTGCCAGAGAGACCTCGCAACGACAGAGAGGACTTCAGAGAGAGAGCCTATAAGCCCCGTGAAACCAAGCTTCAGAGACTCAGGTATGTCTGATATGTGTGATTAAATCTTTTTAAGTATGAATTAACCGTATTGTTAGTGGTGGTAAGCCATACATCAAGATCTCCAATGTGCATTATGACCTTAGACAGGAGGATTTAGAAGTGAGTTGGAAGACGAATCTAAATATTGAAGTACTAACAATTTAGTAGGAACTACTTGCAAAGATTGGAGAGGTTGAGTTTGTTCTCCTGGAGTACGCCAGAGATGGTCGTAGTAGCGGTATTGCCTATGCTGCTTATAAGAACCCTGATGACAACATCACCGCCGTGAATAAATTTGATGGCAGAAAAGCTGTGGGACAAGTGATTGACGTTGAACTCATAAAGCCATTGGTCATTGGTGGAGTTCCAGGCAATGCTCCTCGCTCTCGTGGCGGTAGAGGTGGAAGACGTGAGAGAAGAGAAAGACCAAGGAAGCCTACCGCTGAGGATCTCGATAAAGAACTGGAAGCCTACATGGATAACAAACCATTTGCAGCCGCCTCTAGTGCTGGCGACAGTGCTGGCGATATGTACTAGATAAGGACTACTCATGTGCAAAATTTTAAAAACATATGTATCGTATCTCTTTTCTCTATTTCATAAACACCTCCACAGTGCTACCGAGATTTCTATATGTACAAACCCGATAACAACCCATCCAGATAGTAATACAAAAAGTCATCAAAAAGTCTAAAGAAACATTAATTACTCTGATCAATCTCTCTTGACAGTTTAGTGACCCTTACCACCAATCTCGATGGATGGAGGACAGTTCAAAGCTGGCTTCAAAGAACCGTAGATGGTGAATTGCAAGGAGGTCAAGGTACCAACCATAACCAAACGGGTTGGCAAACCGGCGAAGGAACCAACAACACCCAATTGCTTAGCCAAGGTGAACAACAAACCCATGGTGGATTGACCTGGAGCCTTCTTGGTCTTGTTAACCTTAGACAACAAGGTGTCAGCTGGTTGAGAAACAATAGCAGCAGCGAAACCGGCAGTCAAACCGGAACCCAAGTTAACGATGGTGTGGGTAGATTGGGACAACTCCTTCTTTGGAGTGGAGAAGAAACCGTAGTAGAACTCAGCAGCTCTCTCGTAAACCAAGAACTTAGCAATGTTGTATGGAATTTGCTTGAACAAGATTGGGGTGAAACCGGCGTAGAAAGAACCAACACCTTCCTCCTTCAAGATTCTCGAGAAACCACCGATCAAACCGTTGGCAAACTCTGGTTGGGAAACCAATCTGATTCTGGTGGCCTCCAATGGACACAAGGCAATGTCGGCGAAGAACTCAGCGATGGCGGCAGAACCGATGTAGACGGCATCCTTGTACTTGGTAGCGGTCTCAATACCCAAGTAATCAATGAAGGTCTTCTTGAACAACTCGTAACCACCGAACTTGAAGGAACCTTGGAGGGAGTAACCCAAAACAGTTGGACCCAAACCGGTCAAAAGAGCACCGGCACCCTCGCTGGCAACCACTTGTCTGAAAGAACCAATAGTACCCTTGTTGTAGACGGTTGGCTCCAATTGGATTCTGGTCTTGACGACATCAATTGGGGTCATGGCACCGTGGGTGACACCACAGCCGATAGCACCGGCAAGGGCGAACTTGGAGTAGTCAGAGATGGTGTACTGAGGAAGGGCAGACATCCTTGTGAATATGAAAGAAGTTGTGGTTAGATTATAGTAAGAGGGAGAAGAAGGGGCGACGGCCACATTTTTTTTCTTCCCTCAATTCGTCCAAGAGCCGAAAGCCGTTTCTTTTCCCATTTCGCGAATTTCTTGAGGAATGCGTCTGATTGGCCAGCCGGAGTTTAAAGGAACTTTAACTGTTTTGGAACGGTTACGCGAAGGACCCCTTTGGTGTTGGTACCAATGGAACCATGTGGAATGTGGAAGATGAAGCGCGCGCGTGTTCTTTCATCTTTACTTGCCAGAGTTGTTGACTTTGTGAGAGACAGTTGGGACATTAATTCAATTCTAATACGTATGTGGACACACAAAGCGATGGTGTACCGATGCAGATACGTGTTTTTTGGGTTCTGCACCTTTCTGGATCATCCCGTTTCCCTCCGTGGGATATTTCACTGTGTAACAGTCCATCAAAAGAACAGAGTGTATTGATACAATCATATCGAGAACGTACAAAGATCTATGTAATAAAACAATCCAATAGGATATCAATAAGTGATCGGATCAGAAGCACAAAGATCGATTCCAATACCCACGATTGAAATGTTGAAGATCCCATAACCGTTTCATAAGAAAAGGTGTCAAAACGCGGTTTGGGCACTCTTAGAGGAATTGCTAGCACATGTGCCATTTCGGTTTGAATAATAGCACTGCGTGGATATACAGCCGACGCTTTTTTTTTAACTGTAATGCACGGCCCCCTACATCCTCATCAACACCCTGAACGGTCAACATTCAATGATTGATTACAGTTGGATACAGATTAACATCTTTTATTGAAACTCGGAGTTGACACATTCATAAATTTATCTATAGAGAAAATGCACTTCTGGGATACTATAATTCTCAGTAGCAATCATAAAAGGTGTACACAATTCCTCCAGAAAGCCACGCATATATTAGCTAATGTCTATATAGATTCATCACACCCTTAACATGGACGTCCCTCAAATTATGTACAGTCTCAATTTTCAACCCGTGGAAGCCGTTCACTATTGTCTCGCACATCACTTTTACCCTGTGGGGCTAGCTTGAGTCAGATGACTTTTTCTGTATCAGCTGGAAACTGTATATAAGGAGGTATTTCCACCCCCCTCATCGAGGATTCATATCCCTCCCAACGAAGTCAAGTTTAGCACACCATGTTACTACAACGTCTTCTCCCAAAGCTCAATACCAGAGCTTTCTCTACTTCCCATATGACATTACAATCAATGAAGGCCTTAGTTTACAAGCGCCCAGGTGTCAAAGAGCTCGTCAATGTTCCTAAGCCAGACCTATTACAGCCAACAGATGCAGTCATCAAGCTTTTAGCAACAACAATATGTGGTACTGATCTTCATATCATCAAAGGCGATGTGCCAGCTTGTAAGGCTGGAACTATTTTGGGACATGAAGGTATCGGTATTGTTGAAAAAGTTGGTTCTGAGGTCAATCATATCAAGCCTAATGACAAAGTTTTGATCTCATGTGTGACTGCTTGTGGTGACTGCGTCTACTGCAAGAAAGACCTACAATCTCATTGTGTAGATGGGGGCTGGATTTTGGGTCATTTGATCAATGGAACACAAGCTGAATACGTCAGAATCCCACATGCTGACAACTCGTTGTACAGCATCCAACACTTAGAAAACAAGGTCCCAGATGAATCGGTATTGATGCTGTCTGATATTTTACCAACTGGAAACGAAATTGGTGCTTTAAGTGGTAAGATTCAAGAAGGTGATATTGTGGCCATTGTTGGTTCAGGATCTGTTGGTATCTCCGCTCTGATTGCTGCAAAGACTTTTAACCCTTCTAAAGTGATCATGATTGATTTCGATGATGAACGCTTGAAAGCCGCAAAAGAGAACTTTGGTGCGGATGTCACTATCAACCCTGGAAAACTTAACATCAAGGAAGAGATTGATAAAGTGTGTAACGATGTGAACGTGAACTCACGCGCAAGTCTTAAGTATGGTGTCGATGTGGCAATTGAATGTGTTGGCATCCCACAAACCTTCCAAACCTGTCAAGATATCATCGCTCCTGGAGGTAGAATCGCAAATGTGGGTGTTCATGGAACCAAAGTTGACTTACAACTACAAGACTTGTGGATTAAGAACATCAACATCTCTACTGGTCTTGTTAATGCCAACTCCACTCCTGACTTATTGAAGAAAGTGGAGCAAAAAGTACTTGATCCACAAAGCTTGGTTACTCATCACTACAAATTCAACGATATTATGAAGGCATATGATGTTTTTGCCAACTCTTCAAAGGAAAAGTGTATTAAGGTATTCTTGTCCTTTGATTGACTCTGAAATGCGTTGAACTGCTAACTAAGAAGCGTGGGTATTAATCTAGGATTGTGATTCGTTATTTGTTTAAATGTAGTTGTGCGTCCAGAATACGTTTATAAAATGGTCACTGGTTATCTTATAAACGTGAGAGATCATTTATTGCCACAGAATGTCCAAATCGGAGAAGTCATATGCTCCTAGCCATATGTTTTAAATTGCCATAGAAGTTCAAGATCAAGCTCCATCAACTTCGCGCTTGCCGAATTCGGAACACGTTCCCCTTATCAACTCCCCCAGCCCGCCGGCAGATCAGACAAGTCAATGCAGACAGTAGAGACTCAGATATAAAAACCTCTATCTATACTCCAAATCTTGAAAGTTGTCTATTGCCCCATTGCCCCATTGCCCATTGCCCATTGCTTGTATCAGCATCAGTATCAATATCAATTCTTTTACAATGTCTTACGATACCGTCATCTATAACGGTGTTGTTGTCACAGCTTCGGAGATCTTCAACAAGAATATCTATATTGGTATTAAAGATGGAGTCATTGAGACAATGACAACCCAGAAACTTACTGGTACGAAGATGATTGACGCAAAAGGTGGATACATTACTCCTGGTGGTATTGATGCCCATGTCCACTTGGATCAAGATGACTTTCCAAACGGTGATACATTCGAGACTGGAAGTAGAAGCTCCATCGCTGGTGGAACTACAACAATGCTGGCCTTTGCTCTTCAACCTAAGGGGTCATACGACTTGGAGAAGGTTGTTGATGATTACTTCAAGAGAACAGAATGTGGTAGTTACTGTGACTATGGATTTCACCTTATCTTGAGTGATCCTACACCTGAAGTTTTGAAGCAGTTGCCCAGAATGGTTGAGAAAGGCTTGACAAGTTTGAAAATCTACACTACTTATCCCATGTACAAACTGAACGATTCAGAGCTTTTATCAGTTTTGCTCGAGACGAGAAAGCTTGGCATAACCATGATGATACATGCTGAAAATTATGATGTGATCAAATTTTTGAATGAGAAACTTGAAGAAAAGAAGCTCACCGATCCTTATTATCATGCCATATCAAGACCACAGGAGGCGGAGGATGAGGCGTCATATCGAGTTATCACTCTCTCCAAGTTTATCGATGTACCAATTCTGATTGTTCATATGTCATGTGAAGCAGCTTTGAACCACGTTGAAGATGCGCAGAGAAAGTTACTACCAGTATACGCTGAAACTTGCCCACAGTACCTTTTTTTAACCAGTGATTTCTTAAAGGCCGGCTGTACTCATCACAAGCATCCAGAAGATTCGTTTGAAGGAGCCAAGTATGTGTGTTCTCCTCCTTTGAGGGCTGACACATCAGAGCTCGAAGGGGTCTGGAGAAAGATTCAAAACGGTACTGTAACGATCTTTTCCAGTGATCATGCACCATCAATATATGATCATCCAAATGGAAAAAAGAAAGGCATAATTAATGGATTGCCTCACTACAAACATATTCCAAATGGTTTGTCTGGTTTGGAGACTAGAGTTCCTCTTCTGTTCTGTTATGGTGTTGAAACAGGACGTATTTCCGCACAGAGATTTGTGGAAATATGTTCCACAAACCCAGCAAAGTTATATGGTCTTAGTGACAAGAAAGGTAGTATTGGTATTGGTATGGATGCTGATATCACTATTTGGTATCCAAAGGGTGAGATGGAGCCTTTTGAATTGACAAACGAGATGCTACATCATGCCATTGACCATACTCCTTTTGAAGGGATGAAGTTCACAAACTGGCCAAGATATACACTCATGAGAGGTAGACTGGTTTGGGATAGAGACAATGGAGGTATGGTTGGCGAATTGGGCTATGGCCAATACCTGAAAAGAGGTTTCTCAGCTTTAGCTGGACCCCGGGCGGACCTTAACCCTATACTAAAATGATTAGTTAATAGAAGCATCCAGATTAAGAATATATTTAAGTTATGTACAATATCTTTTTCCACTATATTGTCTTGGGTGCTGCGAGAGTAGTAAAAGTGTCGAGATTTGTTTGGGCTCTCGGCCTCGAGTTTGGAAAGTCTTGAACTGTAGTTCCCGCAAAAGATTCCAAGATAGGGGAAATACAAATTAAAAATAGCCATTCAACAATTCCAGATGGGCATGACCACCGGCTCACCAGTATTTTAAATCAATGAAGACGATGGAACTCTCATTATTACAGAACTACTTCCTTGAGAGGAACAAGAAAGGATTGTATTCGTGCTTTCTTGTTGGTGCCAAGGTGAGCAAGTCTATACCCTTGAATGAACTTGAGGATGCATTATTGAAACTCATGCAAAGTCGAAAGGCATTGAGATTGAGCTTTTCAGGTGATTCTATCCAAGAAACTGAATTCGCCATATCTGAAGTTCTAGAAACTATAAGGGCTTCTGATATCACTGCCGCTTTGAACGAGATCCACGAAATTGTCTTTGACCTAAATGACCATAAACCGGTCTGGAAGATCCTCGTGAAGCATGAGTGGGTATTCTTTGCTTGTAACCATGTTTTTAGTGATGGCAACAGTGCTGCTATGGTAATCGAAGACCTGATAACTCTAGTCAATGGTGGAAGTATTGCAGAGGATGTCGACGTTACTGGAGAATATTCTCAGTTAATTATACCGTCATGGGCTTGTCTAATTAAAACTTTATGTAAAGAATTGTCCTCTGTCATTGCTGCTAATACCTTTTTTGCATCCTGGAAAGAAGTCCATTCAAATGTGAAACTGTCAAGTGTTACATCTTTCAAAGGTCAAAGACACGTTTTCCAGATCACTGGTGAAGAATTCAAAAAAATCAAGCTATTCACATCCAAAGAAAGGCTAACGTTCACTGAACTCCTCATGGCTCTCAACTATGTGGCCCTTGAGGCGTCCTGCGCAGATCCGGTTATTCATCTTTCGATCCCTGTGGACCAGCGTAAATCACTTGATGAACCGAGGGCATATGGCGCTTATATTTCAGCAATTGATATTGAGATTCTTAGAGGAATTCTATCATGGGATAAGCTCAAAGAACATGTGAATCTCAGTCCGTCAATGGTGAGGGAATCTGCTGAAAGAGCTGGAATGCTTCGTTATGTCGATATTTCAAAGTTCATCGAACAGAAAGTACAATCTGGTAGAAAATGCAATCATATTGAGATCTCTAACCTTGGAAAAAGACAATCCATACCGGGGACTTATGAAGCAAGGGAGTATATTTTCTCACAGCCATACCATGTTGTGTCTGACTTCTTCAACGCCTCTGTGATTTCTTCTGATTCTATGACTAATATCGTCATTGTCTCATCTCCAGAAGAGAAAAATTTCTCATCCTATCGAGATAATTTTGAGAAACTTATTCGTATGATCGTAAAACTTGAAGATAACCAGACATTATCGATGGATGATTTAAGGTCATGCGTCAAAAAATGATCGGATTATTCTTTTTTGAGCCATGAGAGATAAGAAAGGAGGAAATTTTTTCTATTCCCTAAAATCTCAAGAATAGGTTTCTGGAGATCCGAATAGAATCTATGGGAAGATGTTCGAATCCTATGGACTTATCTGGTCACTTTCCTTTAGATTTACACAGAGGATGTCGTCTGTGAAATCTTCAAGGAGTGCCACTTCTAAAGAGGCCTTAGCTGGTCTCAAATCACTCTCATCAATGTTGTGAGCAAGATCTCCGCGGTGCTAGATTCTCAGCTCTTTTAGCAAGGTCTTTTCAGTGGTTAGAGCTCCTGATATTGGCCGTATGCGCAAGTTTGCTACTGGCCAACCAGTTCTTGAAACTCTCTTCGATTCACGGAAAGAAAAAGGCCGATTGCCTTCGTGGCCCTTATTTCTCTTGGATAGTTCTTGATAGGGTCGTCTCTTCTTGATGCTGACTCAAGATCACCTCGTGCCTTTGATAGACATATGGTATACTATCTGGCGTTGTCAATTGTGGATAAATCTACCGCTTCCGCGATCAGCATGATAGATTTATTGGTTTCCATTATGATTGGGATTCTCTCTTACTAACTTTGCGTGTGGAGCCGCTATTTCCTCCTCGGCAGTTACTGGTGGCTCTGATGCATTGGTAATTCCTCATATCTGGAGTTCCTCGTCAGAATTGTATATTGCTATGATCTAAGGTGCTATCGCCAATTCAGATTTCGTGCTTTTCAGATCCTGTTCATGCGATCAAACCTGTCTTCTTCGCAACTTGGGAACATGAGTTGAAGAGAATCTGACTATGACCTACAGATTTTTAATGAATTGGTACACGTATCATTTCCTTCTTTCAATTCCACGCCTATAAGATGCGTCATTCACAATTGCTCAAGCTCAACTTGAGTGATCTAGAGGAAGGGAATTTTTGAGATCCTGGATGATCTAGAAGCTCTCACGAAAGAACCAATTCCACCTGCAAAAAGAATTCTTAGATGCCAAATATATGTTTTAGATCGACTTTGATAACTATTGAGGGTATTTGAGACCCGATCCATCTCAAAGATGTTCATAACCTCTGCAGTTGTACTTTTTCAACAACCGCAAGTATCAGAGATCTATGTTTGTACCCCTGTGGTTATCCCCTATAAAGCGCACAAAGTCCCCATATGGAGGAGTCTCTTCAATATGAAAATAGTAATAGGCTATCAGCGCTATGGATTTCATTGATATACCGGATAGTCATTTCCGTGAAGTTATTGTGATTGGTGGAGGGCCTTGTGGATTAGCAGTCACTTCCCGACTCTGTGAAACAACTCCTGGGGCAATATTCAGCAACGGAGAACATTCACGTTTCCACTGGTTGAGGAAAAGAGGATCTCGTACTAATGTTATAATGGGAAAAGCTAGAGCTGTCGGGACTAAGGGTGTGTTTACCGCTGAAGATATTCTTGTTCTTGACAAGACCGGTCAAGGGTTCATGCAACAATGGCACAGCCAATTTGAGGCCGTTCAAATCCCCCATCTAAGATCACCAATGTTCTTCCATCCGGACCCCTTGGATATTGATTCCATGGTGGCATTTTCTCACTCGAATGGAAGACAAGAGGAATTGATGGAGATCCACGGTGTCGTTGGCAGGGAAGTTTCTAAGCACCAGCAAAAGAAGATGAGAGCAAGAAGAAAGTCTTCTACCAAGAGTACTTCAGGCGGATCTTCTGGAGTGGGTCTTGTTGAGGTTGATAGAAGAGACTGGCATGACTACTATAGACCTGGAACCAAGCTCTTTAGTGACTTTTGCCAAACTATTATTGATCGATACTCTTTAAATGGTGTTGTCAAGAAGGAAGAGGTCATTGATATCAAGTATACAGAGATCAACAGAACAAATCAAAAAGGTTCTCGGAATGGTAAGGGATTTGTCATAAAGACGCAATCTGGTGAAGTTTATGGATGTAAAGTCTGTATACTTGCTATTGGACCAGCAGGCAGAGTGAACTATCCTGTCAATGGTTTGGATACCCAATTTCCTCATGGAAGCTGTCACACAACACATCTGTTTCAGAAACAAGCTTCATTCCCACCACCAAAAGTCCGTGAGATGGCAGAGCTTGGAAATCTTCCTGAGATTGCTATTGTTGGTGGGGGGCTTACATCTGCCCAGCTGACAGAACTAGCACTGAAAAGGGGAGTGCACAAGGTACACTTAATCACTAGAGGAGATATCAAGATAAAGCATTTTGACTTTCATTTGGAATGGGTTTCTAAGTACCAGAACTACATGAAATCTACTTTTTGGATGAAAGACACTGATGAAGAAAGGATGCGAATGATTGAAGACGCAAGAGAAGGTGGGTCGATGAATCCCCAGTACTACAAAATTCTCATGAATTTGGTCAAATCTGGGAGGGTCGTGGTTCATAAACACAGCGAGGTAGATCGAGTAAAATGGAATGATGGAAACCAAGAGTGGGAAACTTGTACGCTTAAGAATAAGTTAACAGGGAAGAAATCTGACCTCAAGAATTTGCAGTTTATCTGCTATGCAACTGGCACTTCGCCATCCATTGCTTCGCAGCCTCTCATGGCTTCTATGATGAATGACTATCCTATTGACATTATTGAAGGTGTTCCTTGTCTGACAGACGATCTACAGTGGACCTCTGATGTACCGCTTTTTGTCCTAGGTCGTTATGCAATGCTAAGAACTGGTCCTTCTTCTGCCAATTTAGACGGAGGTCGTTTAGGCGCTGAAAGGATTGGCTGGTGTGTACAAGATATGAAAGCCAAATGTATACAAGGGCTTTGCGCTGATGAAAAGGGTACTTATGCTCCCCGAGATTCAGGAACTGGATTTGAAGATCTACTTGAGTGCACAGGAGGTCGATGTAACTGGTATTCGATACTTCAGAAAGTAGATGTTGAGGCTTGTTGATTTTAGAGGCACTTATAATTGCTGGATAATTAGTAAAGAGATACTTCTAAAGCTTAGAATGCTAGAACTTGTAAGTACCATTATACATCCCAACGATTATACATCCCAACGATCCAGGTGGGATGGTAGATTGGTGGGCTGGTAAACAGCAGCAAGATCTGTTGTCACTAGAATATTTAGAGCAAGTGGGAGCTGTTAAAGTCACTCTCCTAAGAATGTGATCCTCCGTTTCATAATAGTTGGCCGCCTGGAGAGCCAATGTCACCGTTGTGCTGTTGGTGGAATGACACTGACAGAGAACGTTGAATCTGGAACCAAAGCAATATTTGGCCTTTTGGATGTTGTGGTGAAGGCGTAATAAAACTAAGCTATCATATTCAGTTTTAAGGAGGGGCGGAGGGCTATCATTAATCTCGCTTTGGTTATGTAGAGAAAAATAAAGCGACGGTACACAATAGTTTAAATACAGGGCAAATTATTTAACATTTTTATAGCCAATGACAATTCCTTTATCTAGCTCAACCAGTGATGCGCAATTAGGCAGTAGAGCATTGAGAAATTAGAATTTCAATCCGCAGGAATCTAGAAGGACTTAATACTCAATACCTCTAATCATATCCAGAACCATAGTTCTCGTCATGAATTCATGCAGCCCATTGGTGTCATCAACAAACACTGGACTATTTGGAGGAATAAAGGAAGAAACATTTGTCAATCTGAAAACCAAGATATCTCTATCATATTTATCCTTCTTGGTGTAGTACTCGATTCTATGAACCATAGCCACAGGTAACAAGTCAGAACCGAACAAGAAATTGGAGTATCCGCCATTTGAACACTCACCATGATCAGCTTGGGTGAACATGCCAAAGATTACAGAGCCCTTTGGGAATGGTCTGGCATATTTGACAATGTCTTCCTTATCCCAAATATAGTTCAACTTTGAGTTATATGGCAATAAAGGGAAATTCTGAGCAAGTTCTGGTAACTTTTCAACATCAATTTGTCTCAGTTCAGGTTCTAGAGGTTTAAACCCGCTGATTCTGGAGTTTGAAGGGACCTTGTTATGGAAATATTTAGAAATGACAAATCTATGTGGCCATAGTGTTGGACCTAGGAACAAGGCCTTCTGCATGGCACCAAGGAGCTCTTCATTGGTCTTATACTTTTGCAAGATTTTCTTCGAACTGGCGGCATCCAGCTCCTTCTCAAAGAAGTCATATGCTAATTCATTCTTACTTGGGTTGGATAGTCTAACTGCGAGATTGTTCTTCACATCATCAGAAGTGCCAACGACCGAGTTCTTCAAGCGGGTTAAAAGTGAAAGGTGGCGTGGATTATATGGAGCTACCTCTAAGTAGTCGCCAACATATATGTAGTTCTGGCAGATGTAAACTGAGGCAGCGGCAGTGGCTGCGCTGGTCCCAACAAAGAGTTTAGTTATTAGTCTCATATTTAGGCCGGATTGATGTGACAGGAGGATCGATTGATAGGTTTTGGACAGAAAAGCAAGACCCCGGATATTGATATATGGTTTCGAAGTAGAAATCTGAACCGAACACCTTCTACGACGTAAGACACATATGCTCTTTCTTCAATATCTCCGCGGTATTGCGGATCTCGCGGTTCAATTGAACTTCCGAGAAGCCTCGATATTTCGGGTACTGTTTACTTTTTTAGTATTGTTGCATATTGGAAAACAAAACTGCCGTCTACGTAGGAGGTCAAATGTCTCTGCTCGAGAGAGATACCAAATTTCCTGATTTCACCCTCAGAACGCATACACATGGGGTAACGTCATTATGCCTCATTGATGTCCCATTGACGGTCCAGAGGAAGTTAGTTGCCAGCTCTTCTTCCACACCAATGATCCTAAAACCATATCTATTATCCGGTGATCAAGAAGGTCTACTGATTCTATGGGATATTACCACGAGAAGAGCAATAAATTCATGGAAAGGCCACCAAGGTCAGGTCTTAGTTATCAAACAGATGGGGATTGACCAAAAGAGTGGGTCCATCGACGATAAGTTCTATGGGTTGGTGTATAGTCATGGTCGTGATAATTGCGTGAAATTCTGGAGATTGTTCGACTTAGGAGGAAAGTTCATGTGTGACCAGGTATATGACTTGCCAGAGAATGCTTTGAACTTCTCTAATGTCGACCATTGGGATAATGTTATGGTGACACCAAATACGATGGAATCCAGCAGGTTTGACATCTACGACATAGGGTTTCTAGGGGAATCTGATATTAATGAAAATAAGCTAAAGAGACTATACGAAGGAGTTAATGTTTATCAGAGGGCTCTAGAGGAAGGGTATGTGTTTAATGAGTTCAAGCTTCGACGTGATGAAGATGAGATGAGTAGGATGGATAAATTTGGGATCATTATGAGGTTACTTCTCGTTCAGAAAGATATACTGGTTATTGGATATGAATCCGGTCATGTTGCGATGCTGAAGTTAGAATATGAAGATAGAACATACGAAATCCTCTCAGTTACATCAGAGCACTTTCCAAATCCTGTGTTGTCGCTTTTCTATGATTCCCATAATTGTGTTGTGGCTTCAACTTCCATCGCATCTCAGATCGTACTCCATGACTTAAAAACATACAAAAGTACCATTATGAAGTTATGTAAGTTTGGAAAAATCGGTACCATGGGGAGCATCAATGATAAATATATTCTTTCGTCATGGAATGGTACCACGAACTTCTACATTTTGTCGAACAACAACTTGGAGTATCAGGGAAGCTTCACGAAGCCAAAAGGAATGATTTCAGGGGACTTGAATATCATTGGTAATTTACAAGACGAACAACTAAAGAGACAAGATGTCATTAAACCAAATGTGATAACCATATGTGATTCTCACAACGTTTCCTCCGATGTCATACACTCGATCAGAAGAAGAGATTTAAAAGTCATTGAGAGTAGGATCTTATCTTTAGGTTACGATGATGGCACTATAGCTGTGTACATGAATTTTTAGTGATTTACTAATGCGTCGTGTTAAGTTGCTGAGCTGCTTAGGTATCATTCTCTATCTATATGATGTCATGTCCTAAGAAGAGTCATTCGCATATGGCTCGTTGGCATCACTTGTGGCACCAGCCTTCTTGGCTCTCCTTTTCTTACGTCTTCTTCCTTTCTTGCTGCCCTCTGAACCAGTCGGGACTTCTGGCTCCTGTAACTCTGGGGACGACTCGATCATTGAATGATGTGCAGTCTGCTCTGTAGTCGTGAATGATACAGAGACTTTAACCTCATCCAGCTGCCTTGAGAATATCCGTGAATCTTCAGAGGGTTCGCTCGAGATTGAGCGTTCTTCAGACCTGAAAATGGGTTTTGATTTCCCTGTTGATTTTGATGTCATCGGTTCTAAGGTTACAGTACGATCCGAAGCAGGTATAGAGCTATTTAGCTCTTTACTTAGCAAATGAACTCTTTGGTCAACACTAACGGCTCTAATCTCAGACTCATCAAGTCCCCCATCCCTCTTACTAAACGATATCTTGGGCCTTTCTTCGAGCTTATCTTTCTCCGTCCCAATAGTTACATACGGATTCACAAGACGTTCTCCTTCTGACAAATTGGTTTGTAATGGCTTCATTTTACACAGCTTCAACATTTTATCAACATCATCAAGCAATCTCCTAGAAGCATCGAGCAGGACTTGTGTATCCTGGGTGTTCAAACCGACAGTTTTCTGTAGGTGCTCCATACTTCGTAACAACTCTTGATCTCTCGTTGTATACTTCTCTTCAATCTCTCTTGACCTCAATTTAATGGACTTGATTGACCTGTAGATCGTAGAATCGCTCTTGTTGATGAGTGTTATGTTCTTTTGCATCTGAGAATCTTTCTCCTTAATGAATGCCTCAACTTTCTGTTTTAGACTCCTAATCTCAGCGTTGTAATACCCTCTATATTCCTTTTGACTAGTAACCATAATATCATAAGCGATCTTAATTCTTTCATATTCAGCTACAGACATGGCTTCATTCTCTTGTAGTTTAGAGCAGCGAGTTTCCAGAGCCTTTACTTTGAACTTAAAATCATCAGATGAGCATGTCGCTTCATTCAACTGTTCCTCCAAAGAAGCAATACGTCTTTCTTTTCGTTGTAATAAAGAGTTCACAGTATCATTCTCATGTTTGACATTCGACAGCTGTTCCACCAGCTGGTCTCTTCTTCTCGCGACGATCTCATTGGCCTTCTTCAGCTCAGCATTCCTGTTCTTATGATTCAAGATCTCCAACTTTAGCTCATCGAGCTCACAATGCAGGGACTCAATTACCCGCGTTGAAGAGGTGACCTTTCTTGGACTGATTCCAATGTCCACATTTGTCGTTGGCGAGTGCATCGACCTGTAGCTTCCAGTCCTGCCCGCTCTTCGGAGTTGTTCGTTTCTTTGGGCACGTCCCAAGATTATGCTAGATTTTATCTTCATCTTTTCGCATCACCCCGAAGGCAGTTTGAAAGAATAAAACTATCAAAGGTAAGGCTGATAACTAACAACAGAGTCAAATATTACATAAATCAACGTACAAAGAAGTATAAAGCAAAATTCTTTACAGCCCCATACCCTTCATCATCTGCTTCATCATTGGGTTGTTCATCATTGCACTCATATCAGGCATACCACCTGGACCACCTCCCATTCCCTGCATTGCCTGCATCATCTGGTTCATATCTGGCATCCCACCAGAACCACTACCCATCATCTTCATCATCTCACCCATACCTGGCATGTTCTGCATATTCTTCATGGCATTGGCAAAGGCACCAGGGTTGGATTGCATTTGTCTCATCGCACTGGCCATCTGGCTCTGGGATGGATTCATCATACCATTCTCCTTCATAGACTTAGTCCGTTGTGCCATGCTACCCATCATCTTCACTTGCAACAAGATCATCTCGACCTCACGTACTGACACTGCGGCACCACGGGCGACTCTGATGATTCTGGAAGGTTGCTCGACAAATATTTTACCATCTGATTCTAGCTCCTCCTTAGTCATCGAATCCATCACATACATCAGACGTTTGAATCCATTTTGGGCCTCATTGTCGTTCATATTACCCATCAGTTGATTCATTCCTGGTACCATTTGAGCAAATTGTGAAATTGGGCCCATTTTCAAGATACCTTGAATCTGTTGTTGATAGTTTGAAATGGTAAATTTACCTTCTTCCAAGTTCTTAATTGTGTCCTTATGATTAATATCCAACGATTGGACCTTCTCAATCAGACTATGGATATCACCAATCCCTAATAACTTTGAGATGAAGGATTTTGGGTTGAAGCTCTCAAAATCTTGGGTATGCTCACCAGTACCAATAAAGACAATTGGCGTATGCGTAGCGGCAACAGCAGAGATAGCACCACCACCTTTAGCATGACCATCCATCTTTGTCAAAATAATGGACCCGAAATCAGAGCTCTCCTTGAAGGCCTTCGATTGAGCCTCAGCGGCCTGACCAATGGAAGCATCAAGCACCATGATGGTTTGATTTGGACGAACAGCTTCACCAATCTCAATCATTTCTTGAAACAAGTCCTCTTCCTGTCTATGTCTACCAGAAGTATCCACGATGATGATATCAAACTTCTCCTTCTTAAATTTCTCAACACCCTCTTGTGCCACCACTACCGGGTTTGTCTCAGTGTATGAACCGTAGTACGGGATATTGGCCTTTGCTGCATTTTGCTTTAGCTGATCAAAAGCACCAGCTCTAAAAGTATCAGCACACACAAGGCCAACTTTGAAGCCTCTTCTCTTATAGTAGACAGCTAACTTGGTACATGATGTAGTCTTACCAGCACCTTGTAAACCGACAAACATGATGACGTTTCTCTTGCCCTTCTTTGGCTTGAATGGCTCCACACCGGTGTCAACTAACGAACACAACTCATCAAAGACAACTTTCTGAATGACCTTCTTCTTCTGCTGGGGGTTCTTTGTCTCTTCATCATTCAATTTTGAGCGAATATCGTTACGAAGCTTAGCAACAAGCTTGAAATTAACATCAGACTCCAACAAAGCGTTACAAATCTCCTTCAGCATGAGGTCGATGGCGGTATCCACATCAGTGGATTTAATGGCACTGGACACCGCAGTGTTGATTCTGCGTCCCAAATCAGCGAGCACCATACTGTCTAATGCTGGGGTATTGAGTTCTTCGTACTTTATGTCTTTGATGTCGTCGAGCACATTTGAAGAAAGGCGAAATTCTGGTTACGCAGCTCCGGCAAGATTTGTGCGTTGTTTACATCAACATCTTGCGACACCTAAGTTTGAACACTCCACAGCGGTTACTCCTTAAGTTGTGGCATTGTTGATTTCAGTCAGTCCCTACACGTATTTCTGCGCTGATGGTATCATGGACTTTTTTTCTTCAAAGACAGACGCTGTGGTAACCCCTGCGAAGATCAATTACTTCGCCCTGTACGACCCTTCACTATCGCATAATGAAGAGGATTCAGAGAGACAGCTGTTGTTGTATTTCCCTGATACGGTTGATAATATGAATACTAAGGCAAGGAATATTGGTATGATCCAAGGAATCCACCAATTCTGTTCAGAATATACTAAAGGGGAGCCATTGGACTGGGTTGAGCTGGATGGGGGCTATATCATTTTCACATCGTTTGAACAAAGGTATAATGCCATATTGAGTATCCAACTGACCAAAGTGAAAGACGAAGGGCAAATTGAATTCAGGAAGACTGACGTCGCACCGGTGGCGTACTTAAAAGAGGTCATCAATAGAGGATATGATCAATTCAGATTGCATAATGGTACAATTCAGAGCTTGATGGACAGTATGTCCCTTCAGGAGTGTATCCCATTTCTTCACAAATGGTGGAGTGTCTGGTTCACGCATCTGGGATTGAGCATAAGTGAGGATGGTGCCTTGAAGATGTCACATAGTTTCAGAAGATCCCAGCTTCGATGTGATTCAGAGACATATTCACAAGTTTGCGGATTACAAGAAACCCATAAGTTCAAAGATATGTTGATATGGAATTACAATTATAATGAACCTGAACATTTTGGTTTGGTTTATGAACATTCAAAGTTATTATTGCCTGATTCAAAGATCCGATTCTTGCAATGGTTAGAAGAGGTCGCGTTTTATGGACTATCGAGTGAGTCGCTATCATTACCGAACATTATTAAGATTGAAGAGACCAAAGCTATGGAGCTGACAGAACAAGTGTATGACCCATTTAAGCTTGTGCTTAACACACTTAGTGATGTCTCACATGCGACTGGTTTAGCTCAAGGTGTTGAAACCGGCTATAAAGCCATGTCTCATGGTGTTGAGCTCATGAATCATTATATCCCATGGGGCTCGCATGAGGCTCCTGCGGAGCCACTTGTGGAACCCAAGGATGAGTTCTTCCTTATCGGCAGCACAGGCGAGGGCATCACTTACAAGAACGTCTATCTGCAATTCGACCAAGACGAAAAATTACACAGGTTGGTTATCTTCAAGTCCTTTAACCATTTGATTATTCTGGTGTATGAGTTCAACATTAACACGTTGAACGACACACCCTATTATTTCGCATTATCACAAGATCTTTCCAGCTTGATGAAGCTGAACAACCCAACCTCCCACAAGACACATAAATCATTCTACTACATCCTGTTGGATAAGAGTAGAAATCAGTTGGAGACAAATGTGCCCATGATACCGCTCTTGGAATCTGATGAGGACACACAGGATCATAAATACTTTTATGATCTTTCACTTTCCCGCACCCAACCTTTGATAATCCATCGTGAGTTGATATCATCACAATATGAATCAGAGAGGCTTGTAAGGACTAAGAATGGATGGTGGTGCTATCACACGGGGAACTCGCATAGAGAGAGTGTTATATTAAAGAAATGGAAAGTTTTCAAGGGTGAAAGAGGCGGTATGCTTGAGAATAGTGCTGATATTACTGGCACCATTGGTATGGATGCAAAGAAGTTTGTTGATTCGTATATGAAGACCTAAAAACCCACCATCAGCCAAAAACTATATGTATAAAACCCTCTCCCCCGCCACCAGAAGATACAGACGGAACCCAATGCAGATGGCCTAGATGACCTATTGCTTATTCTTAAGGAAAATCTCTTTTAATCCATGTTCAATGTTGACATCTCTATCATCGATGGGACTCGTAGGACTTAAATCATATGCATATATTGAGATCATGTTTTTCAATTCTGCTCTGATCATACTGAGATTGGCCAACCGCGGTTGGTATTGGTCATTCTGTGATGTATGATTAGCGTCTGGATGATTGCATGGAGTATAGATCGAACTCTTGTGCACTCTGTGGGTCTTGAAGAGACTATGTTTTGGCTCCACTTTGTGTGTGTACTCGCCCTTTGAGATGCATCTTTTCTTCTCCAGCGGTGATTTCTTAGAGAACAACGATGGTGGCGTTGGTGGTCGATAAGGTTTCTTATGAATGTCCTGTTTGAAGAGGTGTTCTAGTTCTGAGATGCTCTTATTGAGCTCATCTAGTTCCTTATCTGTTGTAATTGTTTGTTTCTTTGATAATTTTGACATGGGAGTCCTATTGAAATATAGTATTGGATAAAGTAAAGACATTGTAGAACCCACTCTACTCTTTATATAATTGATAAAGCAATTGTCTGTAGTGGAGACCGATGTCCCCTCTGTCAGAAAATGCGTTTTTCCGTCTGATGTGCGTTATACCAGTCCCCTCTGGAAGCCTCAGGCGGAGAAACTTTTGGCTCAGAGGGGCAAGGAGGGGGGTTAGGGAAGGGGGGGATTGTGATGATGGGGAAGAGGTGGCGTGGAGATGAGGTGATTCTAGACAGGCAAAAAGCAAAAGTTAGGCAGATAGCCTATGGTTTTTCTTTAGATACACCTGTAGTCAGCTTCCCAGTTCTCCAGTTGTG
Organism: Williopsis subsufficiens; assembly: GCA_017948575.1. Classification (NCBI taxonomy): domain Eukaryota; kingdom Fungi; phylum Ascomycota; class Saccharomycetes; order Phaffomycetales; family Wickerhamomycetaceae; genus Williopsis; species Williopsis subsufficiens. The sequence continues at coordinate 217,302 of JACVEX010000523.1, forward strand.
AAAACTAGGGGGGGGGAGGGAGGTCTTTTTCTCATTCCTATCAGTAGTATATTTGTACAGCAGCCATTAGAGTACGGAAATAGCACACTATAGGAATGTAGATGAAGAACTAAACGATTAGCTGGATATAGATTTTTAGCAAGTTACTAGTCTAATTGTCTTTTCTTGAGGATGGATTGAAGATTGATCATGGCTTGTCCCTCTTTCTGAGTCTGAACCAACACGAGCTATTACCAATCTGAAAATGTAAGCAGGAAGCAGGAAGCAGGAAGCAGCAAACAGTAAAGGAACATGCAAAGAGGAGTACAACAACAAGGAAGATCCACTATACTGATTATCTAATGTTTTCATGCCCTGCTCGACTACGTAGTGATTAGCGAAGAAACAAAAAAAAGGAACATTTGAAACCTCCCCCATAATCTAGACCGAAGAATAAACGAAGACGGTATGGACATTGGAGCAATGGATCAAGTATTGACACCAATTTTCAGTTCTCTTGTTTTTAATTCTTTGTCCAGTTGTTCTTACTTTTCCAACTCTTAGCAGCCCGCCAGACGCGCCAAAAAGTTCTCGACGCGGAAAATCACGTCCTTCATCGACAGCTCACTGAGGACCCACAAAGTCATACACGAGGAATGGTTGGGTTCGGTTCTCCAAGGCATAGGAGACTCTTTGTTTTCTTCTGCTCCATCATCACGGTATCATATTTAACACTTGTGGCTTTCCCCACTAAACACACAGAGAAACTCCAGGACATAACTGAGGAACTAACAGAACATATCTCTGAAACGTTTTCCGAATTCTTGGAAAAGTACTTCACTAATGATGACAATAACTCAGAAGTCGATGAAACAGAGGCACAAGACATAATAAAAGGACCAACGGAGACTAAAGATCCGAAACAAGAGGTGAATACACAAGCACAGCAGTTTTATGAACCAATTTTGAAGTTGATGTATTCGAAGAAAGATGAATTCCCCAAGCTGGAGCTAAACAGGATAGCGTCGGATGATAAGGGCTCCTTTTGGTCCAAGAAGAAACTTCAGGAATACCTGACATTGAATGAGACATTAATCCCTCGGTGGAAGGAGATCCACGATGAGACTGTGCGTGCGATACCATCACATTTCCCAAAGGGCTTGTACAACGGAACAGGTATCGTGATCATCGGCGGAGGCCCTTTCTCGTGGCTTTCCCTCATTTCAATCAAGTCCCTACGCTCTTTTGGCTGTAGGCTGCCTATTGAGATGATAATACCGACGCTAGAAGAATATGAGGAGTCATTGTGTGAAGATATCCTGCCCCCATTAGGTGGGAAATGTGTACTTCTTCACAATGTTCTAGGGAAGAGAATCATGGAGGAGATTCCATTCAAAGGCTATCAATACAAATCACTGGCTTTATTGGCCACGTCATTTGAGAATGTCTTGTTTTTGGACAGCGATAACGTACTGGTCAGTAATCCAGAGCCCTTCTTCGAAATGGAGGCATACAAGACCACAGGGATGGTTACGTGGCCAGATTATTGGGAAAGAACTACGTCTCCATATCTCTATGATATCCTGGGTGTTAAAATTGATGAGAAAACTAAGGTCAGAGATGGCAAATGGCCATTGAAGGCACCAGAACCGGTGAATGACTCAGACAATGTGAGGTATCATGACCTGAAAGGTACATTCCCAGATATGTCTACAGAATCTGGCCAAATAATGATTAGAAAGACCGACCATGTGAAGACATTGTTCTTATCGCTGTTTTATAACCTCTATGGTCCAGACTTCTTCTATAAGCTAATCTCACAAGGATTTGATGGTGAAGGTGATAAGGACACCTTTGTTATTGGTGCTATTATTGGTAATGAGTCATTCTATCAAGTGCATTCAGAGATTCAGACGTTTGGTTGGTCTGATGGTGATCAATTCAACGGCGTCTCTATGGGTCAACGTAATCCATTGGAGGATTATGAGCAGTTTAAAGAAATTTCTTTGAAGGAGTCCCCGGATTATAAATTATTTGACACTAGAAAGGCCGCAGTATTCACTGTCCATGCTAATTATCCTAAGTTAAATCCCTATCTGTTATACAAAGAGGAGAAACTAAAGAATTCTAAAGGTGAAGATTTCAGAATGTATTCTGATATCTCTAAGTTCCTTCCAGATCAGTTCGACTTTGAGCTGGTGCAGTACAAGAGGATGAAATTTATGCTGTGTGAGTTGAAGATTTCGCTGAAATATTTCGACGATGTTATCCCAAGGGAAGAATTGTGTGGGTTTGTCGAGGGACATTTGCGATATCTTCACGAGCATCCTATCAATACGTACTCTTCTTAATCATTTTTCATTCATAAATTCTAGTGATGATTATACTTGCAGTAGATAATTACTCTTGTCATTTCTGTGAGGATCCTCGCCCCTATGCAGGACCCAAATTATCTCCAAGTTTTACCGAGCATTTGAAAAGTCTCATATGCAGACATTTGATCATCAAAAGAGAACAATAGAAAAAGAAAGAGGAAGTGAAGAAAGGAGTTAGGGAATAAAGAATGGAGTCTTATCCGCTACATATTAACCAAAGACCACTATTTGTCTTCGATTAAGCATCTCCAATTTAATATTTTAGAAATGTTCCAAGACTTTGATAGTTGGCAGGAGAACGCTATGTGATGCCTGCATCCTTTACATCAATCATTTAGAGTTCATAGGGATGTTCCACACACAAAAACATTGGACAAGAATTGTCAATGCGCAAACATCATTCACTTCTCAGTGTTCTTTAAGGTGTTATTTGATCTCTGGAAAGGTTCCACAGGCTCTCTAATGACAGCCATCAGACATAAGAGGCCACTGGTACTCTTATACACTGCTCTAATACTGTTGTTTATCGCCTTAAGCGTGCTCCTTAAATCACCACCCCACAATGGACACTCTGTTGAAGCTTCCACAATAACACCATTTCTCGTTGGTTTCCCGTTGTCAACTAGTGCATCCTCATTACAAAGAGCCCTAAGCGGTGGCACTCTCAACACAGACCAAGATACAACGCTCCGAGACTTCTATAAGCCTTTATTCTTGAAAATGCTAACAAAGAAGGATCAAATCCCCACTTTGGCACATAAGAGACCTGTTTCTGACGATATCCAATCATTTTGGTCAAAAAACAACCTAGATCTTTACCTAGATATTGAGAAGGATAAAATCCCACATTTCCAGAACATACATAAAGACATTGAAGCATCGCTTCCACAGCAGTTTCCCCAAGGCATGTACAAAGGTACAGGGATCGTGTTTGTTGGTGGTGACCAGTTCTCATGGTTAACACTACTCGGCATACATTCTTTGAGATCAACTGGGTGTTCATTGCCTGTTGAAGTCATCATCAATAGGGTTGAAGATTATGAGTACCAATTCTGTGAAGAAATATTGCCAGCAGTGAATGCCAAATGTATTAAGGTGTATGACTTATTTGGGATAGGATTAATGAAGGATTTGGATTTCAAAGGATATCAATACAAATCATTGGCTTTGATAGCATCAAGCTTTAACGATGTACTGCTGTTGGATAGCGACAACATACCCATCAGCAATCCCCAAGATTTCTTCGAAGGAGAACCTTATAAGGGCTTTGGTCTGGTGACATGGCCAGATTATTGGGAAAGAACTTCATCGCCACATCTCTATGAAGTGTTGGATATGCCTGTAAATGAAACAATTAAGGCAAGAGATGGAAGCTGGATTCTGAGTGAATCACAAAACGTGATGAATCTAAGTGAAGTTAAATATCATGATCTAGAGGGAACTTTACCAAACCCGTCAACAGAATCAGGACAACTGCTGATGCGAAAGTCTGATCATGTCAAGACTATGCTGTTATCACTATTCTATAACCTATACGGTCCACGTTTTTATTATCGGCTGTTGAGTATGGGTGCGGCTGGAGAAGGTGATAAGGATACTTTTATCCTTGCGGCCGTGAAGACTAATGAGCCTTACTATCAGGTGCATTCAGGTATTAGAACGTTTGGATGGTTTGACAACGGTAACTTCAATGGCATTGCCATGGGTCAACGAGATCCAATGGTAGATTATGATCAGGCTTACGAGTTCTTAAAGAAAGATCACCCCGGTTTTGAAGAGTTTGATGCACAGATTGCACCAATCTTCACTGTTCATTGCAATACTATAAAACTGAATCCAGTGGCGTTAATGAATGGGGGTATGACGAAGAATTCTAAAGGTGAAGAGGTCAGGGTTTATCACGATTTGGGGAATTTCCTACCTGTTAAGTTTGATTTCGAGAAGGTTCAATTCGAGAAGATGAAGCTATTCCTATGTGATTTGAACTTAGGATTCAAATGCTTTAATAATATCAAGAGAGTGGAGATCTGCGACTTTATTGAAGTACATCTCAAGTTCTTGCAGGATCATCCTATTGAGCTTTAGAGAACAGATTTACCTGTGATATCTAATCTTTCCAAATGTGCTCCTCATACTTGAAATCTATTAGAGCCCAGAGTTCCTGATAGTAGGCTCTATATCAAAATCTCAACAGGCTGTTGTTTTAACAAGTATACAGATCCCAACAGGAAATTTAGTTGAGTGTAACCTGTCACCCAGGAGATGGATTTTTTTTTCAAGCTCGGCAGCTTATCAGTAACATCAGGCTCGTATGTGGTTGGTATACATATGTATTATATCATATATATATATATATGCTATCTATATGTAGACCTATTTATACATGTAGCATCATCAAAGAAAAGGAAATGATACTCGAGCATCTGATAGGTTAACGAATCTGGTCAGTGACAGGTTTTCAGAAGGGTGAGATAGCGATAGGGGACTTATCTTTACATAATTACTGGGGAAGAATACGTGAAGTTCTTCATGATCTCAAAGTGAAGGGTATCATGGGCTGACATGAGTTTTTTGAGCTATCCTATTCCCCTATTTTGGTATTTCCCCAAAGGACGTTGTAGAAGCCTCAACTGTGCGTGGTCATGTTGTCAGGCTGCTGAGATATTTGGGTGTCCGTAGAGGAGAAACATTTGCAACCAATTAATTGATCAGCGCCCAATTTCTTTTGATGTAGCAAACATGGGCGCTTTCAGACATCATGCGAAGAGATCACCATGGCCAGAGATTTTAGAGTCGCGCATGATAACATCATGCCCCATCGCAACTGATCAATGATCAGGATAATTGCTCAATGATCTGGGATACCATCGGGGTTGTTCAAAATGCCTCAGAGGCATCCCTCATTGGGGGACAGTTGCTAAAACATGATCTGACATTTTATAGATTTAGCAACATGTGGCTATTCAAATCATGCTGCCATAGGGGTGGATTTGAATAATTATCAGCTCAGTATGAGGAAACGGTATCGTGAAACCTCAGACATAGTGGACCATACCATAATGGATATGGGAAGTGAAGAAGATATGGTGCTCGATCATCGATAGGCTATGCTTCTTTAGCGATGAAGGTGCCTTGAAACTCAACGGAAGATCTTCAATATCATATCTAGAGCCTGTCCTCGATGGAATGAGATCTATGATTGTATCCCTTAGAATTGAATTACCTACATACACCATGCATACCGGTAATGCCACATCCCTCAACTGTTGATACAACTTCACAGACACAAGATTTTCAATTACAATTCATCGTAGTATATCTTCTAGCGTTGGGACAGTCCACTTATAGTGTTCTATAGGGTACCATGTCCATACTTTCATGATGTTTACTTTTGCTTATTCGCAGTGCCGTTGATTGGCTGTTGTTGAGGGAAGTACATCTGCTCGAGGCAACATCGCTGTACGTCCGCCTCTTCTAACTCTAGGCAGGGGGGGATCACAACGTAGGCAGAGCCGCCCTCCCCACTACCCTTCTAGGTTGAAACGCTGGGTAGAACCAGCTTTGCCTGTGCTCTTACCAGGATAAAAAATTTGCCTGCGAGCTGCAATGCACTGCATGTTTTGTTTCTTTTTCGCCCCCCCCAAAAAAAAAAAATTTGGGCTGGGTGGCATAAAAAGAATGGGCATCGCTTCAAAAAAAAAATTGTCCCAGTAACCCCCTTGGAAATCCATCCTTCGACCTCGTTACATTCCACAACCCATTTCTCATCTCTCCATTATGGCCTTAACTCGTAAGTCTACTCGTGCTCGTGTTGCAACTTCTAAAGCTAAACAATTGCAAGAAACACTCAAGAAGCCTGTCCTCAGATCCATTTCTACCATTGATGAAAATGAAAATACATATAATAATGTGAACTTTAAGAGACGGAAGCTGGATCAATCCGAGCAGCAAGAAGTTAAAGAAGTACAGTCAAATTTTCAGTATAACAGCAAGATTGATGATGATGAAGACGAGGATTATTTCCAAAGCGAAGAGGACAAGATATTCAACTCCGATGACGATGAGTACTATTCTGCATTATCTGACTATGAATCTGACTCTAAGAGCCGCTTCTTGTCATTCAAAAGACCTCACCAAGAGGAGGACATCCACAGACACATCAAATTGTCTCAATCTCAACTATTGGATGATAATTTGTTCGATGCTTCAGAATCCGAACCTGATTCTCCAATCTCCCCAGTTTCTTCCATAGTACACACTTTCTCCGAATTGAAATCTCTTGAAGAGAACTTTCAAAAGATCATTGATGAAAACAATAAGATGGAAAGTACCACTGCTACTCCATCTGTCACAACTCCTTCTTCCCCAACCACTCCGTCATTCCAGGAGCAGCTGACAGTGGAAGATTTTCTTAACTATAACGCTGCACCAGTTGAATCTGATCAGAATCTCCATTCCACGACACCAAAGCAAAAGTTTCTCCAATATAGACACGATGAGAGACACAACTTGGCATTTCCAGATGTTTCCACTTTCCCTATTAGATTTGATCCAACCAATGTGAAATCAAACATGAAGAAGAAAGTGAGAGCATTGAACAGAAGAGCCATCTTGTCAGGTAAAGCTTCAGAAATGGTTGGTACTGGTCTCACCATGGGTGATTGGATGTTTTAAGATACCCTTGTTCTTTAGTCGCATAGGTCTTTTTGGGTTTCACACATAATTGGTAATCGGTTTTACACATCATACACCGGGGGTTGGCATATCCCCATCTTTGGCTTGATCTTGTCTTTTTTGTTATATCTATATGCTTGGATTGTTTTGGAGTTTGTCGTTCACTTGTTCGTCATTTATCTTGCTTGGGTTTATTTGGTTTGTTGATATCCAGGCCCTCCTTCGGTTTGATACATAGGAGGGGGGTTGTTCTTGTATATACAATACAAAGTGCTACAATATGTCAATAACTTAACAGAGGTTTGAAGCTGATTACATCTGTAGAGATCCGTCGTGGGTAGAAAACGTACCCGAAAATACCCTCTATCCAGGTAGGGGTAGCAAAGGGTAGCTCGATTGGCCGACTACCCTCTATTTTAGTATATGCCATGATACTATAATAACCAATGGTGCCAGATCTATATTGATTGAATTATGATAATTTTGGGTGGATCTAAATCATTTGAACATAACACATATGTTATTTGTTGATTTATTATCTTTGTCTATCTTTGTGTCTATCTTTGTGGCTATCTTTGTGTCATTGTCTTCCCACAAAATCATCGTAGCTAACTCTGAGGCTCTCTCATATCTGACCATAATGAGCGTCTTATAGTCATTATATCAAACTCTGAATGTCTTGCAATACAGGAACTCCATCTGGTAGATCGCATATCTATTCTGGAGATCCAAAAGTTGAACTGAAGCCGGTGATTGGTGCGGTCGAAGAGGTACTCGGTGACCTGGAGATTGAGACACAGGTAGTGGTTCGTGCGGTCGAAGAGGTCGAAGAGGTCGAAGAGGTACCGGGTGATCCAGGGGTTGAGCCACGGGTAGTGGTTAGTGTGGTTGAAGAGGTGCTCGGTGATCAACAGGCTGATGTACCACAGGACGTGGTTGAGGATCTAGAAGAAGAGGATTTCTCATTGGAGGTACTTGTGGTAATTGCTATCGTGACCTTTGCCTCGATT
>JACVEX010000074.1:0-26726 GCA_017948575.1 Williopsis subsufficiens
CGAGTACGGATCATGTAGCCTCAAATGATCCGTACGATTCGCACGGGTCATCGAATCACGGGTCACGGATCATTTGAAGACCCGTGCCCAACTCTAGTCTGTAATACTAGTAATCCGATGACAGTTACTCATATAAAATTGCGTGGCTTTCACTGCGCTACTTCTCACATAGATCGGCTTTTCACCAATGCCAATCTACTCCACTGTAGAGGAGAGGCCATTCGACTGCAAAATATTGTCCATTTGGCTAAAGATATGGCTCTTCATACTTTATGACTGTTTCTAACTGTAATTTTAGATGTGGTTTCCACATTCATCACATATATGACCTTTCCCAGCTACTTTAGCATACACAGATAGATGAGGTGAGGGCCTCGTGGCTCCTGATGAAAGTTCAGATAGCAGACTATATTCTTCCAAGGAGGTCAATAATGACTCCTTGTAATATCTGCCTGCTATGAGTCATATCCGCTAATTACAAAGACAGCTGTGGCTTCTTCTGAAAGATTTGCCGATCGTATTGTGTTTTCGATTTCGGCATCCTTGTAATGTGTCATGTCCGTCCCTACAGCCTCAGTTCGGAGTTCCGCTACATTATCCTAAAGAGTTTCCACTACCGTGAACAGAAGTACCGAACGGTTGTGCATACTTAAGTGAACTGTCATCTTCCACTGGAGCCCTCTATCATAACGGGTGATACTGGAAGGTAAGGGATCCTGCAAAAATGTCAAAGACAAATGATCAGGTGAAGGTTCTCGAGCTCGACCTAGAGCAGGGGACAAAGCCGAAATCATCAATCTGGAGAAGAGTCTTCCCCAAGGTCGAATACAAGTCACCTAGAGAGAAAGCATTTGTGCGAAAACTTGATGTCTTCTTGTTAACGTGGACCACTGTCGCCTACTTCATGAAATCGATTGATCAGACAAATATTTCTAATGCATATGTCTCTGGTATGAAGGAAGAGTTAGGCTTCCACGGGAAGCAATATAACTGGCTTGATACATATTTCAAGATTGGTTATTCTATTTCTCTTATTCCATCCCAGATCCTGATGAACAAAGTGAAACCAACTTATCTTCTTAGCACTTTTGAGATCATCTGGGGTGTTCTTGTCGCTCTGTGTTCTATTCCCAAAACACCAGTAGGGCTGTATCCACTGCGCTTCTTCATTGGTTTCTTTGAAGCTTCCAGCTGGCCTGGTATCATCATCACCTTGATGAACTATTACACGAGAGAAGAATTGGCAACTAGAATCGGTATTTTCCAAGCTTCTTATTACGCTGGTAACATGTTCTCCGGTTTTCTCCAATCCGCCATCTATAAAACTTTAAACGGTGTGCATGGACTGTTTGGATTCCAATGGCTTTTTATTATTAACGGATTGATGACCATTGGGGTAGGCCTTTTTGGTTATTTCTTCATCCCAGACACTCCAGACAACGGTGGTTCAAAGATATGGATGAATGACACTGACCGTGAGATCGCCATCGAGAGAATGCAGAGGATCGGCAGAGAAACGAAGAGACGTTTCAGGTTCAAAGAGGTGTATGAACTGCTCCTAGATTGGAGATTGTGGTTGTTCTTAGCTGCCTATTGTACGAAAGCGTGGTGTACTGCTTTCTCTTACTTCAATCTATGGCTGAAGAGTATGAAGAATGCTAATGGTACGTCTATGTGGAGCGTGGAGCAGATCAATTTGATCCCGATAGGTGGTAACGCCATTTCTTTAGTATGCGTGATCCTTTGGGCAAAGCTTGCTGATCTTACACAAAAGCCAGAGTATATTCTTGCCTTCCAATTGATTGTCGATCTTTTCTCGAATATTGTCCTTGCCATTTGGCCTTCAAATTTGGGTATTAAATATGCAGCTTTCTTTCTGATGCCAATCGCAGATGCTGTCACCTCTTTACTTATTTCCTTACTAGCTGAAGTGTATTCAAGCTCTCCTGAGAAGAGAGCCATCGCCACCGGAGCCGCAGTTGTTCTGGTCTATGCTAACAATGCCTGGCTTGCATTGTATTTGTGGCCCGCTAATGAGGCCCCACGCTTCAAATGGGGGTATAAGATGTCTATTTTGTTTCTCTGCATTTCTTTGATTTCATCTCTAGCTTACTGCTTATTTGTTTATGAGAAGGCCGTTAGAACCAATAATGCCTTAAGAGCGGCACGAGAAGCTGCAAAGGATACTGAACTAGCTATTGAAGGAGCTGCTGAGTCCTCAGAATCTCTGACAAGGATTTCAATAGCAAAGAACTTGGTGAAGCCATGATGGATGTAAGGTGCTTTTGATTTCTTACTCCTGCTTCTAGGTTATCTGTGACAAAGAATAATGGAGTGATCAATGTTCTGAGAGTGTATGTAGAATACGGTTTTATCAAGGATTCATCTTTGGCCCTCTTTGTTGCACTGGAGGCAGATCATATAAAAAAATTGGCAGTATATCTCACTATGTATAATTGGGCTGTAACCGCATTTATAGTAATTGGACTTCAACAATGAATGTATCTTTATAGGATATAGGATCATCAAATGGTTAATTCTCCAAGGTTTTCTTTTTGGTTCCGGAAAGATAGAGCTCATCAAAAGTTAGGAAACTCATCTCATCAACAGGTAGAATGTTTCACAAATGCTGTCATCTGTTTCTGAGAAAATCTAAGACCCTTGAAGAACTGTGGGCCCGCCCGACCTGTTGTTACCCAACGCAAGAACTCAAAGAATCGGCCATCTGAACAGCGCTAAAAACTACTACATAGTGCAATCCATTACTTGTAAGCGTGAAGTTCTACTAACTATTGGTTGAAGGAAAACGCCGATATGATGAACAACCTGAACAAAATGACAATCAGGATGTTAGCTTATCCTCTCCATTAGTAAGCCCGATCCTTGTCGTCCATCTCTCTTTAACTGAAAAGCCATTACAGAAAGTTCGGGATCTTAATCCGTCACCTAGTTCAATTTGAAATCTTCTCAGTTTGATATTTTTTTGTGAACCGAGGAATCGATACTAGAAGGCCAGTTTGGAATCACGACCATGTGTGCAGGATTGAGCTGGGTATGAACTACAGATGGAACAGACGAAGGATCTCGCGAGCCACATGATAACGGCTCGAAAGTCTATCCCCTTGATCTCAATTGGTGGTGCAATCAGGAGTTGTGGCAACGAAACTCTTTGATATAACCACGTCATTGATTGGCTGACAGGGATCCCAAGGAAGTCTCCTTCGTTTCATCAGTTGACCTATTTTAAGGGTTCTGAGATGAGAGACCCACTACTGCCTCAATTACCTAGCACCCAGCCTTCTAATTGGATAGTAAGTTTTAGATTGCCATCAAATGTGTGGAAATACCATCTCAGTCCTTGTAATCTGTTTTTTTTTTTCAGGAGAGTTTTTCCAAACTTCGCGATACCGGTAAATTCGCTCGCCCGAAAATCTGGTGGGGTTTCCCTCATAGGGAAGGTGCTCCTTCAAATCGATGTGTTAGTTATAGTTTTACTTCTCAAATGATAATTACTATGGTAGATTGAAAATATATTTAATTCCCTTTTGAGCTGAGGAATTGTGAAGAGAACTCGGCTGTATCCCATCCTTCTTTGGAGTAAAATGTGATTAAAATAAGCGCTGGAATTTCCTAATTAGGGACCAGTGGATAATTTTAAATTACACCCTTCAGCTTTTTTCGATTTAAGACAGATATTTTCTCCCGAAGTTCGAACCCTTACATCGCGCCTAGCAATGAGAAACAGCTATTGAGAAAATGTCCCAAACCTTTGAGAAAAACCAGGAATTGATTGAGTTCGCTTACAGAGAGTTAAACTTGAAAATCCCAAAAGGACATGAGGAGTATGAAAGAATGATCTCTGGGATCTGTTATGATTGTTGGGATAAACATTTGAACTTGGGAAGAGAGCGTGCTCATCAATTATCCCGTGAGTACACACAAATCTCCTTCCAAAACGATGATATCAAATCATATAACGAGGCTAGAATTGACCACCTGAAGAAAGTTTTAGGTAGAGTGAACACTGCTACTATTGAAGCTCCATTTACTGTTGACTATGGGTTCAACACTTATATTGGTGATAATTTCTATGCTAACTTTAATTTGACTATTTTGGATTCCTCCATCGTACAAATAGGTGATGACGTTGAATGTGGTCCAAATGTTGTCTTATGCTGTGCTACTCATCCAACAGATCCAATAGAGAGATTGAGCGCGAAGGGCGAATGGTCAAGAGAAATCAAAATCGGTAACAAAGTTTGGTTGGGCGCCAATGTTACTGTTTTACCTGGTGTTACCATTGGTGATGGCTGTGTTGTCGGTGCCAATTCTGTTGTTAACAAATCCTTACCGCCTTACAGTGTTGCTGTTGGTGCTCCAGCTAAAGTTATCAAAAAGATTCCGGGCTATGAAGATAAGGAATGAGATGTAGATATTCTTAAGTAATCGAATTAGAGGTCTATATTCTTAGTCAGATTTATTGAACTTAGTTCGAAAACTTAAAGAAACCTTCTGAATCATATGTTTTGTTGTAGCTAAGTGCGCTCAATATGGGTTCACATAGAGACTATTTTGCAGTTTTAGTCGCAGCACTCGTGAAAAGTTGACGACAGGAGACGGTTTCTTTCTTGTCCCTGAATCGCATGTTTGGCAGCCACCAATAAATATGGTAAGAACAATAACACCCAGGATGGCATGGCCGCGGTATGTAATTAAGATCCGATATTCTGAAAATTCAACTGTTGTGGGGTAGCAGATCAAAAATTGAGGACTTATTTCCAGTTCTATGAGTGGTTCAAAACTTAGAGCGTATATATAATATTGCCAGCGTTAGCGAGGGAAGTAAAAGGCCATCCGGGACTTTCTGAGCACAAGAATAAAGGTAATTGAGCGATATCGTTGGTTTAAGCTAATCGCAGTGTGTTTGGAATATCCTAAGCCTATGCTTTCGAGAGTACTTCTTCTGCAGAAGAATCGAACAATTGATTGGTCTCCACAGAACCTATATTAGCAGCTTTTTAGGGTGCATTCGAACTTTTGGTGCAATTCTGGTCCAGACTTTGATCAGGTCTTGAATGCCAATCTTGGAGGAACCCTACACAGTACATTTTTTCAACACCGATTCTGCCAGCAGAAGTAGAAACTCCAACTCTCCGACTTTTTGCCAAATCTTTAGTAGTTACTTTCCGAATTGGAAAAAATTGCGCATCTAAAGTATGTATGGTAAATTTTCTTCTAGGAATCATCCTTAACCTGTTCCAAAATGGCATCAGCATAATCAGCGTTACATATTATGATATTTATTTTACCATGTGCTGGCGATTTTGAGAAAACAGATCATTAACCGCAAACCGACCTTTCAAAACCTCCAGTTTACCTATAGCTGATATCAGATATAACCTCAAAATATAAAGACTTTTTTGATCAACCCATTTAAATATAACACTCTTTCACTGAAAATCATCATTTGACAACACCAACATTTACTAGATACACGCAGAGTTTTACATTGCTGAAAAAGATATTCCGTCATATTGAAAGAAAAGTATAATCCTAGGAAAGAGAATCTAATAAAGGCAAACAACCAAAACCTTGAAGTCAAACTCGAACATGCTTTAGAAAAAGAAGGGAGAAAAAAGGAACATGATTAAGAACCAGAAATTCATAAGTTGATCAGAATTGTAGATCAGAAGAGCGACAGCAACAAGAGAGAGAAAAGTAACCCGACCCAGCTATTGACATGCAATCTTGAGCCATTACCCATATACGAAGGGATTAATTCTGGGGACCTAGTTTCAACAGATAATGAAACTGTTCCACCAGTGCCCAAAGAAAAAGTAGTCCACGTTTCAACACTGGAAACAACCGACGTAGTATATGTATGCATACCATGATCAGACATAATCACATGTGTGGAGTTCCACCATAGACCTGATGCAGAGACAGCGGAAGTCGTGAGCCATGAACCACCTTTCACACTACCATACGTAGCAGTACGAGTCGGGTTCGTAGAGGAAATCAGATTACTCTCCACATTATTTGTCAAGCGACCCGAATTGGTATGACCGTCACTGTTGGTGATCGTAGTAGTATAGGCAGATGGGAAACCTTCGAAGAAAGAAGTAGTGGTTCCCGTAGCCTGAGTGTTTCCATCCGAATCAGTAGTGGTGTAGTATGAAACAACACCGGACTTTGCCCCTCACTATTCGTTACTGTGGTGGTGTAGGCGATGGGAAGGAATCGTAATCATCCTGAGAAGAGTAACTGGATAATGTATTACTTGAGGAACTGAGACACTGCGAATTTGGGTTATATATTATTTCTGTGAGGACATTGTCAATGTCTGTGGTAATTTGTGTATTGCTAGTACACTCGCTCCACATCTGCGATATAGTGACGTTGTCTACCATTCCACTAGCACCACCTGTCACTGCCGAGAGGGACAAATTGAAACGGTTAGTTGAAAAGCTAGCATCTCCACAATAGGCAATGTTCTCAACCAAAACAGTGAATCCTGTGTACTGTTGTGACATAGGTGGAGTACCATAATCGAGAGCCTGCTGGGATAAAGCCGTTGCGAGTGTAATTTTTATCGCCACTAGTTGAGAGAGCATTTGAGGAAATATGTTCGAGGTTCTCATACGTCTGTGGGAAACCAAAGGGTGAGAGCTTGGAGGATGTTCGAATCTCGGCTTCCTCTTGACTTTCTACCGAGCCCTCCTCCCAGGGAGAAACCCGAAAGTAGCCATTCTGAATAACCTGGCCTTTACAGAGAGCAGATGCACTAGAAAAGTAGAAGAAAACATCTCCCGCCATGGTCAGCACAAGAAGAGTCTGTCTAGCAGCGAGAGAGCGGAACAAAAGAAACTGTACTCGTAAGATCACCATTAAAGGTAACAGTGTTCAACCCAGAGACCCAGTTGTTGGCAGCTTCTATGGTCTCTGATCTTCCACCACCATCAAATTGCAAGGTGAACTTGATAGTACCGGAAAGGAAAGAATAACCGGAAAGGTTTGCATTTACCTGGCATGTGATGGTAGTCTTGAGCGCTCTACCAGCCGCTTGATCAATAGAGAAGCGAAGGTCTCTCCGCCATGCTTGATGTCAAAAGAGTTTTTTGCGACACAGTCAACGATATTTCTCACCTCGAAGACGTAGGGCATCTCCAACGAAAATGTGTCACCGGTGGTCACCTCACTGGTGTCAATGAGCCATGCAACGACCACATCGTAGTAACCGAAGGGAGTTTGCGTGGTCGATGCTGAGTTTTTGGTTATGGAATTTATTGCTGTGAAGACGCCAGATACTTCCTTAGCAGCCACTAGTGAGGCCATGAGGCCTGCGGTTAGAGCTTTGAAGAATATCATGTGGAACTCTCGGCTCCAATGACGACGATGATCAAAAATGATGCATAGACATCGGGGATGGTGGCAGCGTACCTAGGGCCTTATAAGAGGCTAGCTCCTAAGCAGCGATGAACTCCACTATGGCCACAAGTAACAGACACAGAACATCTCACAGAGGAAAAAATCGCAGAGTTTCCATTTCACATTAGGCACCAGATATGAGTAACTTGTGTCATTCTCAAGTAGGGTTGGCAACACTGCATTATGCTGTTCTGTCTTTTTTTTTCTCTTTTCCAACTCACTTGCTTCTGCACTGAGGTTCCAAGAATTTCGGACCAATTTATTTTATATTATTGTCTTTAGATATAAATAACCTCGGTCCTTTCGCACTCATGGCTTCTCACGCCGCGCTGTTGTTGTACAGTGCTGGTACGGCGTTGGGGTGTTGTGGTGTCAACGTGGTATACAAAGAAGCAGCACAGAATATGATTTCACCAGCGCTATTGGTTTGTGTGTTTGTGTTAGCAGGTTGAAAGCTAGATCTAAAAACTGGTAAGCGGAAGGAAGGTCGGTAGAGAAATCCTGCCAATAGGAGGATGATCTTCCCTTTGAGAGAGCAGGCTGAAACCCTATGAGCCCTTCACGGTTGCGGACAACCGCTGTAGCATTGACATATCTCCTGCTGTCGTCGATGCAACTGTTTCTGTAGATTCACCTCATCACCCTACCAAAATTAGAGCTACCGGTGCTGTTAGGTTTTATGGCTAATGTTCTTTGGAGAAAAAATGAGTCGCTCATTTTAAACGGTAACAATAATGATCTTAGTGGGGCCCGAATAAAAGAAAGCGGCTGGATTTGATCAGTATTCCCAATTGCCCAGGAAATTGTAGTTGATGACAGTTGACTCCATGAAGTAAAGTTCTTACAAGAAAGCACTTCGATAGTCGTTCCAAGGATCAAACCAGTGAGCAAGTAAGTAAGATACGAAAGGTTACCTGAAGGCAGTTACTATGTCTTGTTTTCTATCAAAAGGCCAAATGCATCCTTTATGCCGCTGGAAATGAATAGCCGCTAAACTTATTGAGCATGTATGCCTCAGTATTCGAGAAGATGATTGTACTAACTAAAGATTCTCACTTGACTTCAACTTACCGCTCCGGACAGCGTTTCAGTTACACAAGAAATTTGAGGAGATTCGTACAATTAAAACTCATTGGGCTACTGCGTAACTCTACCTGTTTGGTTCTTCAAGCCCTCGGATGTCATTAGCCGGAAGTTCACTAGGATCGAGAATTCGTTGTAGAAAGTGATAATTCGATGTGCTTTTCCAGTTGCAGAAGAATTTCTAGGAGAATCTAGTTACTTCAAATTGACTTTCGAAGTCTGAAATGCAAAACCCGCCCTATTCAACTCTGAAGGTCGTAATTTCAAAGCCATCAATTGAGAGATTAAAGAGTGTGTTATCAAGAGCATAGTTGAGGATTCTTTTCACAAAGAGGATATATGACATATTCAAAATAGAGATATCTCATTTTGAGGTGTCTTAAGATTGAGATCCCACTAATTTCTATTTCCCAAAGAGAATATGGATACGGGTCTTGTAGTTGAACGGAATAATCTTGTTGAAGGATGTTAGCACCCCCTTGATAACATTCTTGCTGTGGCATAAGGAGCCTTCAGAAGTTCGAAGCATTCAACCCTAGCTAGATTGGAGCTTCAGAATAAATGTTCTGGTATGGAATGTAGAGTCAAAGTGCCATTTTCTATCGTCTACTGAGTCTTCAATTCTCAAGAACTAGTTTGGTCCAACTTCCTTAGATTTAATAATGACGTCACAAGTAAATGAAAGCCAGCAAAACGAGAAGGTAAAAGAAATCCGCGTATCTGACAGCAGAAGCAATAATCAGGAAATTGAAGACTTGCACTCATAAGATATTAGCCCTTATATCATCCCCACTAGGTGTATAGACTGATTCGGACCACAAAAGTAGCGCAGTGTAATATTTGATTTACATCTGCTGGCAAATTGATCCTTCTCACAGAGCCAAGTGAGGAAGTTAACAGGAATGGATCCAAGTTTCAATTCGCTACTGAAGTACCTAAATCAAGCCTAGGGGATCTATAATTTTACCATGGGACCGTAAGTGAGGCCGGTCCACGTAGTAAGTACGCATGTCCTCTGAGGGAATCACCTGCGCATGGGCTATGCAATGCATATCAAAGAAGTGTCTTATCTCTGCAGAGCAGTGCTTCCAAATTTGTCCTGCAGGCTACATATTATGATCGAATGAGCTGTTGTCTCAAGCCATGGCGCTCACATGCATTGACCATACATGATACTAGACCTTTGTCTCAAACCAGATCATGAGATCAGTTGGATATTGCAGGCAAAGAACATTTTGCATTATAGCATCCTGCAAAATACTGTCACATTCTGTGTACGTGGAGAAACATACATTCACCGAACTTTGCTGGTTAAATCCGTTCGAAAGGGATAGTAGCGGATGGGCTTTATATTTCAGTTCTGAGAATTTCAATACGGAGTTGTAACTAGCTGAGGGGCCTTCTCCGCTATAGAAAGACGCAACTTGTACATAGTGCAATATGCTCCGAATGAGAAACTGACTTCTAGCATCACCAAGCTAAAGATATAAGGCATGAGATCCCAAATGGCCTTATGAGGTACGTTATGAATCGTTGGTTTGAGACAACTTTGTCAACTTAGCAGCTGTTATACCTTACAATTATGCATGCATCAGACATTACTACCGATCAACCTTGGATCAATCACAGTCATGAGTTAGAATATTGTTAGATTCTATACTCAACCATATGAACTCAGGTATGCTTTGCCGTCTTCTTCCTAAGATCCTCGCATTCCAGACTACCATTTGTGTCTCTCCTGATTATATGAATGAGCCACTCCCGTGCTTTCATTCTCTTTCCACATGGACAGGTTCCCTCATGTTCCAGTTTAGCAGTCAAGTTTCTTAACCTCCTCACACTGCTGTCACGTAAAACAAAATGACGATGAAGGAGATGCTTCTTGAAATCGTACATTCTATTAAAATAACCGCTCTTGTGATGACAGGAGGCCCTTGGGTAGAAACATTTAAATCTCGACTCTTTATCATGTGTTCTTATATGTCGAGCTAGGTCACGAGCTATTCCACGGCCACATATTTTACATTTCTGGGCAACTTTCAATGTGGGAAGAAACTTCTGGGGAAGGGTGGTAAGATCAACAACGTCAACTAACCGTAGTGTACTCACATTTCCTGAAGATACAGATGCCATGAAATGATCATACTGAAATGAACACTGTTGAGATATGGGAAAATTTTGTGATGAGACATTTAATTGGCTTCGGAACAGGAGATAAGGATATTCGAGTGGAATCGAAAGATTCTTCTCGAAGCTTGATCCTTCAGAAGTTATAGATCTATGATATCCACAGGATTGTGAGAAGACCGGCACGCCTTCTGCGAATTCTCTCCAACTAGGAAGACACCCAGTATCTGTGCAATAGCTATCATCACATGAAGAACTCAAAGGCTCTTCATCTCTAGAAGCATTGTAGTTTATACACTCAAATCCCAGACAGTTCCTTTGATCCCTTGACATTTTCTTGATATTATCTTATCGTTCAGTTTCCAGTATTTCAACAGTATACAAAAAAGCCACTGATCTCCATTTATGCTTTCCATCCTTAAGAAATCAGCTGCGAAACCTGGGAAATGCGGGTCTATGTAGACACGGGTGCAGAAGAAGAATGTTCCATAATTTTTTTGCAGAGCTTCTAGAACCCGAAATTTAACGATTCAATATTCCATACATCAGGTCATTGGCGATATGCATTGTTTAATATGTGGGGTGGACTAGGAGGCATGAGGCGAAATAAGCAGTAAGAAGCTGAAAGAGAACTGGTGAAGCTCTTACACTGATGACGATTAATCACGCAACACCATCTCTGATAGCTTATATCGCCTACCATTTGACATTAGTTAAGAGAAGAGAGAAATTTCCTGAGGAATGGGTTGAGTTGGTGAAGTTTCTAATAACCTTGATTTCATTCTAGCATAAGCTGGCAGCGTTGTCGTCTCTATGATGCACAAACTTCGAGGATATATAACCCTTTCGTTCTCTCTCTCTCTCTCGAAGCAGGCAGCTCATATACTTTGATGTTTTGCTTGCCTCGAGTGTTGCATCCAAGCTACAGCAGTCCTAGTTCTCAATCTGAGGACCAGAAAGTATCTCAACATAGAGATAATACAACCCAAAACCCAGAGCTCATCCTCTTTGGTTTTCGGTTTTCCATTAACCACTTTCCAGATCCCATAAGAGACATATAATAGAAGTCGAAAGATCATTTCATTGAACAAATGACAATGGTCACCAGTTGCTTCAAGATTCTTTCTCCCTATGTATGTCTCCTTTGGAGAATATGAACAACACACGTTCCTAACATTCTATGTTAGGTTAAAGTGAGAAATGTAGCTTCTATCACGGGAGGTATACCATTATCTTGTTAAATTAGTCCTTGTTCTCCGAAGATGTGAGAATTATCAAATTTTCCACCTGGATTGCTTACTCTCCGACGCTTCCCTTCTTTCCGTCCTCTATGGTTGCAGTGATGTCGTTATATGGAGAGAACTGATGTCCGTTTTCTCGTGTTTGCCCAATGTGAGCCTATTGTCCGAGCTTTAAAGTCGACTTCTGTTCCCGTGGCGGAGTACCCAGTTAAGACGCCTGCCCCGACGCTCTGCTTTGCCTTCTCAGAGAGTTGATACTGGTTTCATTCTCAATGAAGGCTTCGCTATTAACAGGCACCATTTCCCGCTCTAAAAATTCTGTTCTCTTGTGCTCGTTCTCCTATTGACAACTTTATTGTTGAATAGATCTAATGAAGTTCCTGTCGTTCCAAGTCCAACAGACAACCACCCCAAGCGCGACACAAGGTCTCTCGGGTTTATGTAAGTGTGGGATTCCGATTCTTAATACCCCCTATCATAATTACCAAAGTCCGATAGCTGCAATTAGATCTCCCCTGCCTCTCTTCTCTGCTTTCTTATATCATCAAAAGTCAGTTATCATTACTTTGTAGCTTGTAACGTCTACACTGCTTTCAGGGATTCATTACTATTCCATACACCATAAAAGATCAAAAGAGATATTATTTAATCTAACATTCCACTCGAATGCCGAATGAATTATACATTATTCAGATCTCTAATCGGAAATTCAGTCATTTGTCCAATCGATTTATTACCAGATAATTATTCATTCATATGCAGATTATATATACAAATCTTTTGAATAGGAAATAATGCGTTCCATGTCATGTAATGGAATCATTGAAGTGGTGTGTGTGACTTATGATTCACCAACTAAAGCTCCAAAATTAAAAACCCAAAGCTAGCAATTTTCCATAAATGGCCTCTTCCTAGAAAAAGAGGTAATATTAAAATATATAGGAAGGAGTATATTTATCTAACGGTTCCATCCATCCATAAAATATAGAATAAGGATTTGTTGGTGCTAGATAGGAAAATGTTCGCTAGGAAGAGGAAAAATTAGATGTCCTTGGCAATTTATTCGATGTTAACTTTCTTCTCAACGAATCTCAGAAAAATATTCACATCATTTTTTATAGAAAGTACTCAAAAATCACAAAGAGTTGAGAGAAAGGCGTCAAGGGAGTAACAATGTCATTGATAACTAATTATCCTGAAAGAAAAATGTGAATAGTAGGCCATATGATCCCATCCGTCCTATATCAATGCAGGATCATCTGTTAAAATCAAGGTGACACTGTAACTGTAGTATACTCGATTCCCTAAGTAAACATAGCATGATATGTGCAGTACGGCAACCCTTCTAATCGACATCTGTTATCTGCCATATACTAATTAAATATTATTCAAAACAATTCTCACTTCTATGCCTCTTTTTCGAATGGATAATTTTCGCCTGTTTTCGAGTTATAGATCACTATACCGTTCTCCCTAGCATATTTCCTTTCAGTTTTCTTATAGAAATACAACACAACAAACGTCCAAGCAGCAAGTAAAAACGCAGCGACGGCAGTCCAAGTATAACCTTTCAAGAATCTAGGTTGTTCCTTTGTATTCCACACGATCACTGAAATCCAAGCAGAGAAAGTCTGTGCCAACATGTTCATTATGACCAAGGTGACGGCTCTCACTTGCACATCTCTTCGACAGATATCATTCATCCATGAATATAGCGTTGGCGCACATGCCCATCCCATGTACTGTAACATCCATGCAAACCACTTGGCACTTTCAGGGACGTACCATACTGCCAATATCACATTGCCCATGAAATTGAATGCTTGTGAAATGACGAGGGCCTGCCATCTTGAATGCAAAAGGTCAGCGTATAGCCCTGTTAAAAGCAACCATAGAATACCCAGAGCCGGACTCATAGCAGATAATTGGTTAATTTTCGGAATCGAGAACCGTTTCAACGATTTTAACCAAAGCAAATAAGCTCCAGAAGTACCGTTGTTGTTATTCCAACAAAAAATGTTCCAAAGAGACAAGACATAAGTTTCCCAGGATGTCAAAATTTTGAGCCAAACGTCTTTGTCAAAGAACTTTCTTGAGTAATCAATGGTGCCCGTGTGGTTTTTCTTCAATCTCGATCTCGCCAGTCTGATCTCATCATCGGTTAACCAAATTGAATAGCAATTTTCCGGAGTACCAGGCAAGACGTAAAAGCCAATGATTCCCACAGAAAAACTGATGACGGCGTCAAAGATCATCATCCATCTCCAACCTTCTAAACCATTTTTCATATGGAAGGAGCTGAAAAGTTTTGCCTGGAGCAATCCACTAGTACAGATCCCCAAATACTGTCCAATATAATAAATCATAGACCGACGCACAATTTCGTCGTATTTGTAGAAAGAGCCAAAAAGGAATTGGTAGGCCAAGTATGCCGGGGCCTCAAACACACCGACAAAGAACCTCATCACTTTCAACTGGGCAACATTCTCGACTCGGTAGATCGCAAGTGTGAAACATGACCATCCAATATCTAACAAGGGCAAGACGTAGCTCATTGGCAATCTGTAAAGGATGTACATGAAGGGGATTTGGAAAATAATAGAACCGACGGTGAACATAGCTTGCGTCTTGACAAGATCACTGCCTTTGAAGCCCAGATCCTCTTTCATCCCGGAAACGTAGGCGTTGTTCAAGTTTGTCTGGTCAAGGTATTTGGCCCAGTAGGCGATCATGGAGTAGAAGGCTAACGTGATGTCGAGCTTTATGATGAGCTTTCTCTCTGCGGGTGTGTCCGACTCATTAAACCACTTAAACCATTTGTGCTTTGCCCTAGTGTACTTGTTGATACGGTACTCGTACTCATCAAAGAACTTCCACCAGGATCTGTCTGCCTCGTCTCTGTACTCCAGCTGCTCTTCATCTTCCTCGGAAGTGGACACAGCCAACTCAGCATCCTGGTCCTTGGGATCTAGCTTTGGTTCAGGAGTGTCAGCATCGACTGGGAAGTCCTCAACTTCTCTTCTCACAGGAAGAAACCCCCATTTGAGTCTTCTCAGTGGCACAAGGACATGTGAAGCCCCTCTTCTGAGTGACACAATGACATGGGAAGCCATTAAGGAAAGTTCAGTACCGTACAGTTCAGTTACGTCCTTTCAAAAAGCGAGTAGACCACTTAACTATATATACTCACACATGCTTATTGTTCTCATCATCGAACTGTGGGATGTCGAATTGCGTTAGAAAACCACACTTTTGTTTATAAGATTAACAATCTGTCCAGACTGCACGGCGTCAAGTTTTTCACAGGTGCCGATCTCGTTTCTTCCTTTCGTGATGATGAGAACTCAGTAATATCTTGTGGAGGACGGTCTGGGGGTGGTCAACAAAGGAAAGTGCATAGCTATTAGTTTCTTGGTGAAGAGTTCTTGGTGTTTTACTAGTCAACCGGACTGCTAAAACTATAAAGCATAGAGCCGTGCGTGCAAAAGGCGACGTAGGGCTGATAGCAATCAAGGATGCCGCAGATCCTTTAGCCGTCGGTAGTAAGTTCTTAGTGGAGAGTGAACAGGATTATTCGTGATATGATGTGGTTCCAGAGTCTTGCAAACTAGGCTATATGCAAAGCTGATTCTCTGCTGTCGTGTTGTCCCATGAGATTAACGCTGAATTGGAATCGGCTTCAATTTCCGATCTGTGATCCGAACAATTCGCGTGGATTTTTGAGTCTCGAATACATGAATATCAGGGTCTAGAACACTTATAGAAGTATTAGGAAACGCTGCAGCTCAGTGACTGTGGAAGAGATCATTAGCATATATTAAAAGATTGACAATTTAGATTATAGGCATCAGCCCCTGGGATCTTGTAAGTGCTTCTTTGTCTAGCTGTCGCTTGTTTTCAGAAAGTTCGATCTTGATTAATCTGGTGGAAGGTTAAGACTTAGTATTGCGATCATAATTATAGTGATGCCAAAGCGGCTCTCTGTTGCAACCGATGACGATGGGATGGATGGAAACATCCTCCCCAGCCTTGACAACTTCATCTTCTCTTCCAGTTTCAAGGGAGATTAGGATGCATATTTAGGCTTAACCTGTTCTAATTCGAGTGGATTGGGAATTCTTGAATGACCTTATCAGCGTCTGATAAGAGAGCAGCAAGAAGAGCACCTGTTTGGCTCTCTTGAACATTGATACTATCTCTGAGTAAATTTCGCCTAATTGTACATTATGCTCATTGAAATACTCCACGAGATTCCCCTTTTCAACGTGGATGGTATCTCATTGACTGTTATTGTATCTCCCATGCCCACATGGAGAAGCTTGTCTTTGAAACTCGATACAAATACGCCTCCAGCACACGTAAATGAAGATCTCTCTCTTGATCAAAGCTTAAATAGCCATAGACCTAATCGTGTGCCATTTTCCGGGTTCGTCCAACTCCAAGTAAGAGTTTTACTCAATGGAACGTGACCAGTCCCTATTTCTACCTGGCTCTGTAAATCTGTCGTGATCCTCTATTCCATCTTCAAGGAAGTCAGTGAAGAGATTATTGCTTTATAAGAATTAAGCCGACCATTTCACTGTCTGATGTTGTCCTGTATAAGGTGCAGATGAGCCTTGGGGATCCTCACGATCTACAAAATTGATAAAGGGATTAGATCCAATGATTCCAGCTCTTTCGATATTCAAGTATAATATTCAGTCTGACATGGTAGTCTTTGATCAATAGCATAATAATTATCCAAAGTAGGAAACGCCCTGGAGCCATAACTACTGCCATGGACATGCTAGAATACTTATTCATTATACTTGGCAGTGAGTCGCAACATCAGTTGTAGTTTGCTGAACAGGGTCAAATTAGCTAAAGAGATGAGAGAGCACCGATCCCATTTCAAAGTCCGTACCGAGACCATCCTAATCCCCAGATCTTCATTTGGTATTGGAGCAGTTTCCTGAATATTAGAAAACTTTATTCTGAGTTGTCTTGTTGAACACAGTCTGGGCTGCAATCTAGCTCAAGCTCTGTTGCTTGACACGGTCTACGCTCTTCCCTTTTCTTGCCATTTAATTTCATTCTTGCAGTTGGCTATACTGATGGTCCTATGCTTCAGTCCAACTTCAAGGCATTCGGGGACCTGAGCATTTGTAGATGTGTTTGAGCTTCTTATTATAAAAATGAATGCGGTGTGAACCATGTTCTCAGCAGATGATGGGATCCAATTAATAAGGCGCATAAGGTGGTGCGCATAAGGTGGAAATGTAAAAGGTGGAACAACTGTTACTGTCAGAAACACAACCTGTTCACTTCCTGTCTTCTTATGCCTTCTTGTAACTCTTTTCTGTTCCATAATGATTAATCAAATATATCAAAGCTGTTACAATTTCACCGAGGCATTGCACATGACGTCTTAAGCTGCTGGTAGAACTGATTAGCAAGATAATGATGCATCTGAACTATACAGATGGTGGCTCACTGCTTGAGCTATTCAATGTACCTTTTTTGAACTGATGCAAAATGGTATTGCGTCAAAGGTGCAATGGACCAATGCCCATTCATAAGGATTTCTTGTTGCTTTTTCCCCTATTCCTAAGGTTCTTCAGTGCAGTTGGTCCAGCGACTTGGACTCTATTGGTTGTTGAAGTTGTGGGTATGAACTTAATTGCAACAGCTTCTAGTCAACTTATATTTTGGATGGCTTGGGTAATCTGGTTGCGGAAATTGTGGGATTGAATTCACGAGATTATTCCATAGTCTCACAGATACCATATTTTTGCAGTCATATCTTTGCTGGAACGGTTGCTTCGTTGCAGCTATATTCTTAGACCACCATAGAGATTTGAGAGTGAGCCATTTGTTGAATCAACAGAGGAGTACCAATGGAGCAGACGGTTATGATAAGACTAGGAGGGGAAACTTTTTGCCTGCTTATTGTGAAAGAGCAATGATTCCAGTCAGGATTTGATTCAATACACATGTATTCTCTTTATTCGATGAACCATTCTTTATCAATTATTATCCAATTCATAACGCGTTTATTGCAAACTCGCCTGAGTCATGTAAATTTACTTAAACAAGCTCTAAGTTTATTACACGATACTAAGCAAGCTTTTCAAGGCGCTGGCTAGATGGACAGTTAACTATATTTCTAGACCCTTTTTGGAAACTCCAAGCCATCCCTTCTATACGAGTGTAGAGAGATTTTTAGGTGAGTCGCACCTCTCTGAAGCTCTCTTAATAGTAAATATTAAGAGGCCCTCTGAATAGAAAAAACTATTTAATAAAGATTAATTTTTGAATAAGAAACTACTTTTTTGTTTGTGAGAGGGCTAGGGTGCCAATGGAATTTGTTGCACTAACCCATATAATGATTGAATAAGACCAGACCATCTTATTGATATATAACTGTTAGATTGAAATTAATTGAGTAACTACAAATAGACACAAATTCAAGTCCTCCAGGTGTTCCTAATGTCTTATGAAGAGATTTTTTGTATTTGTTAATTTACTAGTATCAGTTATTCTCTAAATTATTCATCCCTACGAAAGAGTACCTCTATGAAGCTTAAGTCGCAGTGAGAATGAATCAGTGAAGTATATCGGCAAGAGATATGAGTGTCTCTCAGGTGACCCGAGATCTTTCTTCTTTACAATTCAGCCGAGAGACTGTTTTAGGTGCAAGAAACTATTGGCATAACCCTTTAGGACCTCAAAAAGGGCCCAGATGCTCAAATCACAATATTCTCTGGTTTTTACCCTACGGTAATTGGATTTGGGTTGAGCAATGCGAGGAGTATGGCTAGATCTTGGTCAGTTGGTGAATTTCAATAACTGATATTTCATTTATTTCTATTTATAACGTCATACGTAACCATATTCAATCAAGGGCTTGAGCGATATATGTAACTCTGAGAAGAGTCAGTGAAGCTGATTGATCTGATCGCTCCCCGCCATAGCAATAGTGCACCAGCGCATAACCCCAATCGAGAAGCTATATCCCTTGGACTCTCCATATAAAAAGAAGGGTGCCGCTGTCAAAAGTTTTTGATCCCGTAGCTATTATTACACAAAAAAATACAGAGGAAATAATAATGCCATTTACAATTAAACCAATTGAAGTGGAGGACAAAGCAGAGTGGTTAGATATGTGGTGTGGAGAAGGTTCGTACTTGGAATTCTACAAGTCTCTAGATGTGGTCTCTCCGGAAGCTACTGAGAACACTTTCAAGAGATTCTTGGACCCTGAGGAACCAGTGTATTCTTGTGTTGCTGTTGATGATGCCGGTAAGCTTATTGGGTTTGCAAACTACCTAACACATAGAAATACCTGGACAGTTTCTGACAGCTTGTACCTGAACGATTTATTTGTCAGAAGTGACTCCAGACTCAGTGGAGTAGGCAGGGCACTTATCGAGTTCATATACAAGGAGGGTGATAAGTTTGGATCCAAGAAGGTATACTGGAGTACTCAGTTCGAGAACCATAGAGCACAGCTTTTGTACACTAAAGTTGGTGTCAAGAGCGGATTCTTATTGTACAGAAGACCATGAACGAGTCAGAAGTGTACCAGTTCGACCGGCCCGAGTAATTTCTAAAAAATGACTTCCCTGTTTGTCAATTTTTTGAGAACTTTAATAAATAATTTTCATTATAAACGAGATACATATATACACAAATTGACACCTTACACTATGCGGATGTAAAAATAAAACCCTGGAAGCCGTGGATTGGCAAAAATCAAAAGAAGAACAAATGAACGATTAGGATTTACTCCAAAGAGGCCCAACGAGATATAAGTTTACATTAAAAGGTGTTGATGAGACATTGTTAGTGTCTAGAATACAAACATTTTTTGTTTACTTTAATAGCACCCATAATTTATTTCTTATTGTTGGCAGAGAGATTTAGGTCTGATAGTTCAATTTCCAATATGCCCTAATAGAATGCATTGCAGTACAGAATCTGTGTTCAAAGTTACATGAATTAAATTTGAAATATAATCGAGTAGTCCGTTCAATAGTTGGTCTTTTAATCACTTATTACCACGATAGCGGGAAACTGGAATATGGGCAAGTTGCTCGATGCATTTTTGTACTATCTATAGATGATGCAGCTTGAAAGTTGACATATTAAGTATATACTTATCATTTTTTACCGAGATTTTGACTCGCCTGATTCTTTTAACTTTTTGATTTTTGACTTCGTTTTGACCTCGTTTTGTTTTGACTTTGCTTTTTGGTTGTCATACGAAATTTCAATGTATACCGAAAAGTAAGCACACTAAGAAGGAAAGATTCTTTATAAAACTATAATCCATTTAGTGTTTGCTGTTGAAATGTAACTTATATTTAGTGCTCTCATCTTTTTCGCTTTTCTTTGTTTGATAAGTCGGGACAGACTCATTGACTCACAGACATATTTTGACAGCACCTCTTGATTTACTCCACCGTGATAAATTCAAAGTTGTGGCGAAGCTTAAAGTTCAAAATGCATTCGGAGATTTACATTTCAAATCTAGTTCCAATTCAGTGCCCTGTTTATATCCTCGACTGCTTCCGAGATCTACCCATTTTAAGAGAGTTATGCTAGTGCATGCAAGTAGAACGAACTTTTCTACATGTTCAATTCCGGCTAATCTATTGTAAATGAGATTCTTCCGAGGGGCGTCAACACCTTGGGTCTCATTTAATCACCATTACGGAGCATAGAAAATCTGGTGCACGAGAGAAAAGAAGATACCATACATTTTTTCAAATAGCGCTTGTAGTACCAGAAACGATACCAACGTTCTCTGGGGTTGACATCAGGAACAGAAGAGAAGCATACATCATTTGTAGCTTCCATAAAGATGCACATAACGGTATGAGGGCCTGGATCGTAAACATAGAGGAGGGGAATTAGGAGAGAGGGACTAGGAGAGGAAAGAGGCAAAGAAAAGGAAGAATGTGAAAAAGAAGGATTTCACATAGCAATTGATGGGATTCAAAGCGGAATAGATAACGCCTTTCTTGTCTTTGGATTACCTTTGACCGTTTGCAGAGACTCTTAAGTTTGATCGTTATTTGTTGGATGAATAACTTGCATAGTGGAACCTTTTATGCACAAATTAAGCTTATCCTTTCGTATGTAATTATCTTATCACTTGATGCAAGGGAAACTACTCCAGAAGATGTTGATTTTTAGATAACTCTTAAGGAAAGAACTCCAAAGAGAAATGCTGACCATTCTTTGGAGGAAAGGTTCAAGAAAAAAAAACAATATCAGTAGGGATTATGTAACAATTTCAGGATTCATTTTCTCTTGAATATTCTGCTCCAGGAATTATGTATCTTGAATCAAGTATTCTCAACCCGAACCTGAAAAGGTAAAATCAACCTCTTCTGATAAGAAATCTAATGCTACTTTTGGAAGGATATACCTAAAGATCAAAGCTGACTTCTATAGTGATTATCTGTGGCCTTGGCCATGGCATCACTAATTCATCATCAATATCTGGCTTATAACTTTCGGTGATCTTCTTTATGTCATTGGCTGGTCTATTCGGGTTCATCATTACCTTGTGCTCAGCTTTGCTGACCTTGATCTTTGCACTGACAATATCGTTCATCGTTGCTTTGACGTAAGTTTTTGAATAATTATCAATTTTCCAGATTTCTTCAGCATACGTCTATTTCGGTCTATTGCTCTGGTAGCCATCAACAACTTCATTGAACATCCGTATCATTCATTTGTTATTGTCTCTCACAATTTTGTCCTCAACGCGAAAATCAACTGTAGAGTATTCCCAAAAAGATAGAGTCTCATGCCTGACCTTCTTTTGTTCGCGCAAAGAGGCAGAGATATATCGTGCTTACCGCTGAACACCATACAGTTCAATATGCTCTCCGATTGGTCAATTTGGTCATTGTCGTTAGCCATATGCGTAAGCAAGGTGATCTGAGATCCATCTGCAAAAAACGAGACCACTGTAAATGGAAGATGGAACAATTATGACTGCAAATCTCTTGATGCAAGTGGTATAAGCAAACCAAGCTGACTGCTCTTGATAAGAGCAGCATCCTCTTCAACATTTTCCTCCTTGAAGCATTTGGGACCAAAGAGCACTATGAATAGGATTTTCACTGAATTTCCCGCAAATGCCTCTTGTGGTGGTTTCACTTAAGCCCATGTTCATGAATGAGCGCGGAAGTACTTACATACAGCTGGTGCAAAGGACTCACTTCGGGTAAGTCCATACAGTAACCTAGCAGGACAACGGGGAAGAATAAACATTCCGGGATGAGACGAAAAGGTCAAAAACTATAATTATGACTCATTCAATGTGTGTAAGAATCCCTATGTGTGCTGCAGGCTTAATGTCAAATTTCAATTCTATATTTATTACTCAAAGCAAATCATTGTTTATTAGTTGAGTAAGTTGAACACCTCCTGTTTTCAACTCTCTCATGAGATTTTCTCTTGATCATGTCTTTCTTCTCTGTCGCCTTTCATGATTCAAAATAGCGGTTTTGGGTCTATCACAGCCCCATTTGCTGACGGTGTCTCGCAGTGTATTGATAGCGGACATCAGATCGTTCACTTTCCTCATCATTACCTTCTTACATAATCCTAAGGATGATTAGAGGAGTTAGGATATGAATGCTGTATCTGAAACTGCATTTCCGTATTTTGTTTTCAGGATGATGAATTTTTCAAGTGGCAGAAATAGAAAAGAGCACTGGCACAAGATGAAAAGCATAAGCGGAGTAGGCACTAAAACCATTTCTGTCAGAAAAGGAGGTGAAAGGTCCATCAACAAATGAAAAGCGACAAGACATCACAATAGTAAGCCAGCTTCATCACTATAGAAATAAAGAGAGAAGCATAGCCCTAGGTTTACTCCAAACAGTGATATTTAATATTATTTGGAGCTCAAGTTGAATAGCGTAGAATATTTTGTGTGATCAAATCTCCAGATTCTTGCTTCTATGACTTATTCGTTACTATCACTTGATATTTGTATCTCTTTCCTCTCTTTTACTCACAAAAAATAGGCGGAATTCCGGCTGGGCTCTAGTTCTCCCTCACAATCAAACCCGAAGAAAGCGGATAGCTGATAAGGCTGGTGAACGAATGCAGTTCGAAATTGCTAAAGAAAAACTTATTTCTAATGTAATTAAATTATCTGAAGGAGATACTACATGCGATCACTGATGGAAAGTGTCTTGACTTTCTAAAATGGGCTAGTTTATCATTTCCCCTTAGGATACGCCGATGCCAATCTGATATGGACTGCTTGTGAATATTTAAAGTCTAACAGCTTTAACATATCTTAACCAAAAGAATCGGTTTAGGAGCTCGTACACAAATCAAAATCAAAAATGCTTTTATTTTAATATAAAGTTACTCTGAGCATATCTTTTTAGATGAGTTTCTGGAAAATGGTATACCGTGGTTCACCTATTTCGGTGACTATTGCGTTAAATATTGCTAACTTTCTATCAGAATAAGCATGGGTTTCTAGCCGAATCCCACGAGCGTGATTCTATGATTTGTACCCATATGACACTCACACTACTCGTTGGGTTGTCGATACAGAAATAAAAGGTATCGGTTCTCTTCATAATTTATCGCTGCAAAGGGACGCTGTTCGGATTGGTACTGAAAGTTACGTCCTGAAATGTACTTATTAGAATCCAGAACAGAGGTGATAAGAGTTCGAAAAAGTTTATGATTCCCCTAACCTTTAAAAAGCAGCTAAATTTCAGTGCATGTTTACTGGTCAATAATGCCATAGGTGCGAAGCTTAAAGATATATCTATTTATTGTACATGGGAGGAATGTCTTTACCATCCTCTTGATGAGAGCTTCTCACTGTCTTTCAACTGGTCAATGGCGACACCAAACATCAACTCACCCAAATCGGTTGAGTACTCCAAGATCTTTGCTGGATCATTGTAATGGGTCACAGCATTGACAATGCTGGTGGCCAGCTTCTCAGGGTTCTTTGATTTGAAGATACCAGAGCCAACAAAGACACCATCGCAGCCCAGCTGCATACACAAAGCAGCATCAGCTGGGGTGGCAACACCTCCCGCAGCAAAGTTGACGACTGGCAACTTACCACCGTTGGCCTTCAATTCTTTAAGTCTTGCAATAGGGATTCTTTCTTTTTTGGCGAACTCTTCAAATTCAGTCTCGGTCTCGAAGGCAAGCACCTGTTCTATCTGTTCCTTGATCAACGTGACATGACCGACTGCGGAGGAAATATCACCAGTACCAGCCTCACCTTTGGATCTGATCATTGAGGCACCTTCTTCAATTCTTCTCAATGCTTCACCCAAGTTCTTGGCACCACATACGAAAGGAACCTTAAATCCGCTTTTCTTAATATGGTACTTCTTATCGGCTGGTGTCAAAACTTCTGACTCATCGATGTAGTCCACACCAATGGCCTCTAACACTTGGGCCTCAACAAAATGGCCAATACGGCATTTGGCCATCACTGGAATGGACACTGCATCCATGATCTCTTGGATCAGCTTTGGATCAGACATACGACACACTTGTCCTGAGGCTCTCATGTCTGCTGGGATTCGCTCGAGAGCCATCACGGCACAGGCACCACTTCTCTCAGCAATTCTGGCCTGCTCAGCGTTGACAACATCCATGATGACACCACCCTTGAGCATCTGTGCGAGACCTTTGTTCAACTTGTATTCTGACATTGCAGTATATCTTTTCACGTCGAAGTTGCCCATGTCAGTATTTGATCTCTTTTGCAGGGCCTGATGCAGCATTTATACTCATGGGGCGAAGATGACTGAGCGTTCAACATTGCTCATTTTGCAGCATACAAGCATGGAGACCTGTAGGTTCGGAGAGAGCGGAGAATTCTGCTTGAAAAGGAATTAAAAGGATTGATAGGACACAACAATTGTGAATAAAGTAGGAGAGCTGGAGGGAGGTAGTACATTCCCTGCGGCCTTCTGTCGATTAGCTCTTTCCCAAACAGATACAGAAGCAGCTTCTAATTGTCAGTGCCCTACAATTTGTCTGCTAGCACCTGACTCTTGGAAACGCCCGGTCCTGACTCTGGGCTCTCCTGAGTTCATGCGCAAAGTGTTGATGCTTATATAATCTCTTAAAGGGGGAGTTCGTGATACAACTCTTTATGTCCTTACAGGGAATTTGGATACCATGGACTCGATATCTGGATGTAGCTCAGCCTCAGAGAAAGAACAGCGAAAGCTTAGAAAAGGTTGACAATCCTGAAACAAGCTGCTTTTGCTGATAGGGAAATCAATAGCATAGTTTTCTTAGATAACATCTCTGTTGCTATATATTCTAGATATCACTTTCTGGAGAGCAATAACCCCTGTTCCCGTGACGTAATCTCTGGTGTAGCGAGTTCCGACTCTGTCTGCTGACGTATGTGACTCGGGGCATCCCCATAATCCCTATCAACTTTAAAAGTCGGCAGTGCATAGCATCTGACTCCAGTCTGAGTCACTGAGTCATCGAGTCACTGCTATTTAATGCGTTTGTGCTGCCCCAATTCAAAGCTGGTGAAAGTCAAAAGAGGAATTGGGCATGACTGTGACGAAGAAGTATGTCGTGGGCGTCCTCGCCCTACAAGGTGCGTTTAGAGAGCACTTGAACCTGTTAAAGGCTGCGACTGAGGAGTACAGCACCATCGACTTTCACGTTGTCGAGGTCCGAACAGAAGCTGAGCTGAACAGTTGTGATGCACTGGTAGTTCCTGGTGGTGAGAGCACATCGATGTCCCTTATCGCTGAGAGAACTCACATGTTAGCTCCCCTACAGCAATTCATCTCTTCCAACAAGCCGATCTGGGGAACCTGCGCAGGTCTAATATTCCTAGCAAAGCAGATTGTGAATGGACGCCCAGGCCAGAAAGCTTTGGGAGCGATTGATATCCAAGTGAAAAGGAACGCCTTTGGAAGACAGCAAGATTCCTTCGAGGCAAACTTGGATTTCAGCTCTTTCATACCCAGTGTTGCCTCATTCCCAGCAATTTTCATCAGAGCCCCGGTGATTTCGAAAGTATTGGCTACTGCTTATAACGATGAATACCTTCCAATTGGACAGATAGAGGACGATGATGGCATCATCTATTCCGGTACGAAATTCCATAACGAGGAACCTGTAGAGGTATTGCACAGTTTGCAAAGTGGATTAATAGTGGCCGCTAGGCAAGGTAAGGTCTTGGTCACTTCTTTTCATCCAGAGCTTAGCGATGATTATAGATTTCATAGATGGTTTGTTGAAGATTTTATTTTAAAGGGTCGTTCACACTGAATATGAATTCATATACATATCTGTGCCACGCCACTAGGAAATATTACTTTTGTACATAGGTTATTCTTTTTGACATCCAAAATGTTACAGTGGTCGCAAGACAACATGTTATTCATGAACGGAATATAATGATTTCATTCTTGAAACATTTCGAGAGAGTTGGAAAATAGGTTGAGATCTAATATGCAGGAGAGAACCAGCAGTACTCAAATAAACAGATTAAGACAGGGAAGTGGAGGATACTGGAATTGGTGCTGAATTTCATATGAACCCTGGTTTTCCCGCAAATATGAGTAATCAATAGAGCGGTATAGCTACTAGCATTAAGAATTTTGAGCCCTGGTTATTATTGACGGCATTCAATGCGACAACATCCTTTTATATCCAATTTTACATGTCAAAGACTCAGAGACAGATCTTGATCAGTCGTTTCACAGAAATTACTTCCAGGAAAAGTGTTGGCGGTGTCTGCACGCCGTGGGCTGGATGTGAGGTTACTTAAGAAGCTACTTGGTAAGCCTTTCAATATCCCCACTATAACCCCCCCCC
>JACVEX010000533.1:0-109090 GCA_017948575.1 Williopsis subsufficiens
TTATTCGCACCTGAATCAAAGTAGAATTTTGTACCATAATCAGTATGGGAACCATGTTGAGCATTTAACGCAATCCATGCTCTTCCATATGCATCTTTACCTTTACTTTTGTGGTCTCTGTTACCGTCACGCGACCCTTCTGGACAATCCTTAATAACATGTCCTGGCTTTCTACAGTCATAACGGCGGACACCAGGCATTCTCTTCTTTGCTACAAAACCGTTAGACGAACCCTGATTCTCTGAATCAGTAACAGCCGAGTGAGACTTGATCAACTGCCTCACTGTAGACAAATCAAGCGAACACTGAGACCAAAAAAAGTAGGCATTCACAATCTCAGCAGAACAGCCAATAGCCAATAGCCAAAAATAAGAAGGCCCCAATTTCTTGAGGGTTCTTAACTCTCAGAATGTTATCAGTGGTACTCTGGCACAACGTGAATGCCTTATCGGTAGACATTTTCTTAGTAATTTCGGAGATAGCATTAACCATACGTGGAAAGTCGAACTGACCATAACGGTCTTGCATTGTAACCAATACACGACGATTTTGTTTCACCAAAAGCTCTGATAACTGACAGCACAGATGGAGAGACAGAGCGAATAATAAGGGAATAGATTAATTTATCAAACAACGCTTGTAATCTCTCAATACCTTAACTAAAGGAGGATCTTCTTTAGCGGCTTCGAAAATACCAGGAAAAAACCGAAATGATAGCATCATTTTCATGAACGAGATACTCATGTAACAAACCGTCAAGCAAACCGGCATTCAGTTCCAAAAGACTAAATCAGGACCTAAAATTGGACTCATCCAAAAACTTCTCTGGTTCCTCGACCGCAACTATGGAAGCGCTTGAACTCATATCCTGTTGAAGACCTACAGTCACCTGTATCACTAGAGTTAGATGATCCATACTCGCTTATATATATTAACCTAATTCAACTGTTAAACAGAGAGAATAGGCTACTCTTTATATACCTATATCTGGTGGCTATGTTTGAGACTGGCTCATATCCTAACTACTATTTTAGGGTCATCATGTCTTTTCACTTCCCCACATTGTTTCATGTTCTCCAACATCTTTCATCATTGTGCAATATACTCCCACATCCTCAAGTTTCAATGATCACATGATGATCGCCTTAGCTATTGTCTCAGATGGCATCCATTTACTTGCGTCAATATTCCCTGGGTTATAAAAACATCTGAGACCGAAGGAGAAGAAATTCTTGATCTCAGCAGACAACTTGTTCTCGTTGTTCAAGCCAACTGGAGTGTGCAACAAACTCAAAAGCCTTAGCGAAGTCAGCCTTTCAGATGTTACAACCATCAATGACACCGACAGCCAAAGCTTGCTCAGCAGTCAAAGCATCGGCAAGAGTCTACAATTGCTCTGGGGCTCTAACAGCGTCCTGTGGAAACCAGCAACTGGAAAGCCCTTAATAGCCTCCAACTTTGGAACAACGGTGTCGAAGTAGGAAACAATGGTGATAGATGGTAAGCCCTCTTGCTGATCAAGGAACTCGGATTCCCCAAGGAACAGACTAGTCCAAAGATGACGTCCTAGGAATGATAATAGGATAAGGTTGGTAATGTGGTCAAGATATTCTGTGATGTGCTAAACCCTTCTTTCCTCGAAAGCGATCTTAATTTATACCTTTGTATACAATATAATTCCAGGTCGACCAGATCTTCATCGGCTCCCTTCGAACTACCAAAACATTCACTCTTTTCCTGTATACCAGAATTCCAATTTTTCTTACCACCTCATCTTTATTTCATTGGCTCAAAGATTGGTTTGCCTATTTTTTTTTTTCAATTAGAATATTGCTATAAATTATTTCTATGATCAAAGAGACTTTACCAGTTTAGGAATACGAATTTTCTGACTGCAGACATTTGATGAATATTACACTACTAGGGCTATGAATGGAACTCCGTCGATCTTTTCTTTATAATGATACCGGAAATGCTTTAATGAGGTTAAATTGGTGGTAATGAGAAACGAAAAAAGCATCCAATATTCAAGCGCGTCTGCAGTTCTCAAATGAGTATTGGTTGAGAGCATAACATAGGGGGAATAGAAAGAGTTTTAAACAACTTTCGAAATAAAGATAATTCTATAAAGGAAAGAATCTGTCAAGAATTTAAAGGAGCTCAGTTCAGGCGTACATTAGTCAGTTATATATAACTTTTATCTGTATATCATTTATATATATGATTGTTACACAAGGCCTAATATCAGGCATAAAATCCAACATTCAGTTTTGAGCTTTAGGAATCTAATTAATTTCCAAATCATCCAAGTCAATACTTTCGATAGTCTCAATGGCCAATATTTTAGCCAGTTGTCTGGAAAATTCTTTAGATACATCAGCCACAGAGATATTTTTACCAGCTTGGATGTTCACAGTTGTTTGTCCCTTTCCTGGCAACCCGCAAAATATAAATCCAGCCTTCTCAATATCTGGAATTTCATTACAGACATTAATAGATATCCCGTGAGATGTAATGCCCCTGCTCACGCTGAGCCCGATACTGGAAATCTTTGTGTCTTCGTCGATCCAGACACCAGTGTTTTGCGTCTTTTGACCCTTCACTCCGAATTTGGCCAACGTATTTATAATTGCATCTTCTAACTTTGAAACGAAACAACGAATCGTCAAGTGATCAAAGTCTTGGAGGTCCAAGATAGGATATATGACAAGTTGGCCCTCATTATGGAATGTGATCTCACCACCTCTGTTAGTTTGAACGAAGTCGTATCCCAGAGATTCCAGCTTTGAGATATCTCTCTGTGCGAGCCTGTTTTTCTCACGGCGACCGCCAGTAAATACAGGTTGGAATTGGAAGGTCAGTAGCGTAGGGCTTGGTTTCATAGAAATGATGTTGGCCAAGAGCTCAACTTCATAGTCATTCATGATCAGTTCCTTCTGTTGCATCTCACGCCTCTTGTTTGAAATCTTAGACATCATATGCTTAAATTGAACGTTTGCATCTTTGAATTGTTCTTGGATCTGTTGACCTTTGCTATAGGGAAGAAATTTGGTGAAGTTGAGATGACGTAGAACTGTTGCAGACTGCTTGTTCGGTTGGATCCTCTTACACGTTGTAGTTTTTGCATTGAAAACAGCGTGAGAATAACTGAGATCTCTTCGGAAAGTCTTGATGGCGTTCATGATAGTAATAAACCGAGACAAATATTCAATTGTTTGTTATGTTTAGGGTCTGTCCATCGGCATTGAAACTCTCTTGAGATTGCAAGTTGAAAAATTTCAATCTCCGAACTGTCATGACAAAACATCGAGAATCACAAAGAAGCGCATGCTTAAACGATAATGGATAGAAAAGAAGAAAAAATCAAAGATTTGACTAATTGGCTGCTGCAAGAAAATTCCGACTGTTCTATTTGCAAGTCTGTTAGCGTTGAACGGACGCATTATGGTGGAAGGGGTCTGTTCTCTAACGACAAAATCAAACCAAAGCAAAGATTAATAAAGATATCACATCCTTATTTACTAAACTTCACGAATATCCTTGCACATATCACATTTTGGGGTGAGAATGAAGTGTATAACAAGATGAAGCTGCCAGAATTCCCTAAGAAAAAGGACCGAGTGACAGATTTATACGCACAAATGGACTTGAGAGCCTTATTGAAGTTGACTTCATTCCAAATAGTTTGCATGTATATCTGTTTAGAACTGCAGAGAGGCGAAAATTCCTGGTGGGTGCCTTTCTGGAACTCATTACCGCCTGTTTCAGATTTTGAGTCCTCGCCGTTGACTTGGAAATTATCTGGCAAGCCTACAACAT
The DNA here is from genome assembly GCA_017948575.1 of Williopsis subsufficiens. Taxonomy (NCBI): domain Eukaryota; kingdom Fungi; phylum Ascomycota; class Saccharomycetes; order Phaffomycetales; family Wickerhamomycetaceae; genus Williopsis; species Williopsis subsufficiens. The sequence goes on from JACVEX010000533.1 coordinate 3,820, forward strand.
CGCTGCCTCGATCCACACAACGTCATTGTGACAAGATGTATAACCGGTTCATGGCAGATCTTACCACTGTCACTTTTTTCATAAAATCGTTCAATAACAACGTGGTGATAACTCAGGAGGAATTCCATTGGGCATGGTTCTGTGTTAATTCTCGTTGTCTCTACATGGTGATTCCAGAGTCTCATACTAAGGCAGATAATTTTACAATGGCTCCTTTCGTGGATTTGATCAATCATTCCCCGAATGAGCAATGTATTTTGAAGATCGATCACTCTGGGTTTCATGTCTTGACCTCTACTGATTATCAATCGAACCAAGAAGTCTATCTCTCTTATGGACCTCATTCAAACGAATTCCTGCTATGTGAGTATGGTTTCATGTTACCTGAGAATCCCTGGAATGATGTTGACCTAACGGACCAGATTTTGTCAGTATTAGATAGTTCGCAAAAGGATTTCCTAGAATCAAAGGGATACTTGGGTGACTATACCATGAACCATAATGATGTGAGTTTCAGAATAGAGGTGGCATTGGCAGTCAGCCTTGAGGAAGATGGCAACTTGAACGAGAATAGAAGATTGAAGGCGTTGATCAATGGCATGTCTGATGGTAAATACTACAAGAGAAAAAGCGATGAGATCCTCATGTCGATTTTGGATAATCTTCGAGATGAATATGAGAATAAATTGAACGGGGATGAAGTTGTTGATGCGTTATACAAACAGCAACTTATTATTATTTCGCATCAATTAGAGAAGCTGCAACAGGATTCTTAAAGTATTTGCAATGCTCTATTATTTCATTATAAAATGTTATCATCACCGATAGATACTCTGCTTCCTCTAGAATGTGCCAGTGCGATTCTGTCCTCCAAGATCTTATTCATCATGTTGATATGTGGTGCGAAGACCTTCTTTTGTCTTGCGATATACGCAAAATACCCTGTTGTATTCATGATATCTGAAGCGTTCCAAATGTTGACTTGTCTTCTAAGCATGGTGGATTCACCTTGCGTAGTCCTTAAGAATGATATGCTGAGTTCCACTAGTCTCTCTTTGGATAACGCGATGCCGGAACTTGAATTCCATGTAGGCTCGTTCTTTGATATTATACGCAGACAATCGTCAATGATATAGGAAAGTATTTGGTATGTATGCGCCATCTTCAACAATTCACCATTTGTACAGTCGTGTAAAGCAGTAAGGGATCCAATAGCAGTTTTCACGACCATCTGTTCATACTGCGCTATTGTAAAATCTGAATATTTCAAATAGACTGGGTTCAACCTCTTCGTTTGACCCAAAGCCTTGAGCAACTCAACTTCTTGATAGTGAACTGATAGATCATATTGATAGCTCTCTTGATTGGAATCTCTAGGTATCTTGGCGATTTTCAACGAGCCATCACCAATAACGCCAGATTGGAAATCACGAAAGGACCAAGTTCTAAAGTCGCTTATGGATTGGTACAGATCCGGTCTTTGATCCTGGTTTTTCCATAATAGTCTCTTCATAGAGTCGATATAAGACTTATCGCTGTTCAATATCAGGATTGAACTGTTATTGGATAAGTTCTTCTTGTATTTGTGTAAGGCTGTGACATCTCTTGGTTTATTGAACGAACATACGAGGGAACTAATCTGAGCTAAATCACCATTATCGTATTCGGGTGGGTTACATGAACTCATTAGCTGCCTTGAAGTTACTAGCGGGGTCTGATTATACCCATAGTCCGATACTCTCACCGTGGAGTCATTGTTTAAAAACCCTCGAAGACCTTGTTCGGATTTCAATAGGTAGACGATTCTCGGTACTGCTGGCTGCTCGGGTAGCCGCGCCAGCTCTACCGTAACCAGATGTGATAGAGCATCCCTTGCTCTAGTCAGGAAGTACACGGGCTTCATAAGAATTCCCTCCCCACACGGATTTCAGAGGCTTCGTTCTTTCGTCTGTGGAGAAGGCAAAAAAAAATACCTGTGGGTTGTAAAGTTTTCGCAAAACAGGTTCGCGGAGTATCCGCGAATATCGGTACCAGGGACACACAGACTCGGCTTCTGTAGAAAAAAACTTCATTGACACATCAAATTATACGAAAACTGGTCTCCGCATCAAAGGGTCTTGGTACACAATGTTAAGAGTTTCATTTCCTCTCAGAGCCATAAGATACCACTCCTTGGTACAGTCTGCTACTGGGATATCATGTTCTCGGAGGTTCTTGACCACTGATGCGACCAGGGATGAGGTGAAGGCCACTACTGAAGATGAGGTGGAAGTTAAGAACAACGAGGCCAAAGAACAGAAAACACCATTAGATCCAGCTTCAATTCACCACTTGCACAAGGAGGGTATAATCCAAAAACCAATACATGGTGCACTGGTCAAATTAGGCTATCATAAGTTAACTCCTGTCCAAGAGAAATCGATCATGCCTGTCTTAACAACAGATGCCGATTTCATCACAAAAGCTAAAACAGGTACGGGTAAGACTCTTGCATTCGGTATTCCGCTCATTGAAGAATCTTTGAGACTGGGACACGGCAGAGATCAAGGTGTTGTCGGCTTAGTTATAGCTCCAACAAGAGATTTGGCCTTTCAAATCAGAGATGAGATAAATAAGATTGTTCGTTTCAAGGAGATGGTGAAACATACAAAAAACATGCTCAGTGTGCAAACTTTGGTTGGTGGGGAGAGTAGATGGAGACAAATGCAAGCTTTCAACTCCAAGATGCCAGTCCCATCTATCGTCGTCGCCACTCCAGGGAGATTCCTTGATATGATCAAGGAACCGTCTGTTGCTGAAGCATTTGAAAACGTTAGAGCTGTTGTTCTCGACGAGGCTGATAGGCTATTAGGTGAAGGTTTCAAAGAGGACTTGGTTGAAATCACAGACATCCTTAAGGACAACCTAAAGTCTGAGAAGCCTTTCAAGACTATGCTTTACTCTGCTACTTGGGATAAGGATGTCCAGGAATTCTCCAAGAGAATCTTGAGACCAAAATACCAATTCCTCGATACTGTGGATAAGAATGCCCCAGAGACCCATGAGAAGATTGATCAATCTCTGATTCTTACCAATAATAACTTTGAATCCTATGTCGCTGCTACGCTGTTTATAGAGAATGAATCCAAGGCAGCTTCGAGAAATTTCAAGGCCATCGTCTTCCTCCCAACTGTTAAATCGGTTAACTATTTTTATGAGTTGCTCTCTACAAGACTGAAGTTCAAAAAGACCAAGATGCCGGTCCATCAACTGCATGGTCAAATGACTCAATTTGCTAGAGACAGATCCGTTAAGGAGTTCCGTAAGAACTTTTCAGGTGTTCTCGTCTGTTCTGATGTCGGTGCTAGAGGTATGGATTTCCCTAATGTGACCAATGTCGTCCAAATTGGACTACCAATGGATTCTACAAACTATGTACATAGAGTTGGAAGAACTGCAAGAGGTGGTAAAGATGGTCGCGCAGTGATGATCTTATCTAAGGCTGAATCGAGATTTATCAGAGTTTTAAAATCAAGAAATATCAATGTTAGTTCCCAGTTCGAGTATGAAAAGGACGCTGAAGCCGAAGAGGATATCGCACAGATCTCTCAACAGGCAAGACATAAATACTCTTTGGATCTCGTTGTGGAATCCCTTGCAGGTTTCTCTAAGGGTATTGCTAGTACTTATAGACTCAACTTTTTTGAGGTTTTGGAGGAGTTGACTCAATCTTACGGCAGATTCTATCAAGATCATAACAGGAAGCCTCATGTCACTACCGGTTTTGCTTCAAGAGTATTGGGACTGAACAAGAGAGATTCTCATAAGTTTTTCGACTTGGGTGATGAAGTTCAAAGCCTTGGCAGAGATAACAAAGACTTCAGAACTGGCAGAAGCAACAGAGATTACAGAGACAGAGACGATAGAGGAGTCGAAAATGACAGAAGCTTTGACAGGAACAACGATAGAGACAATGACAGAGGTTATCAAAGAAGCCGCATTGGTTTCAGAAATGATAGAGGCGAAAAAGATTACAGAGAAGATGGACCTGGAAAAAGATTCTACAACGATAGAAGAGGGAAGAGTAACTTCTACAGAGGTGGATCGCAAAATCAAAAGGGTAGACATAACAGAAAAGAGAGATTTTAGGTGTTTTTGATGATCTTTGGTGTTTCGGTTATTGCTATTTGTTGAAATGATGATAGTTTTACCTAGATTGTCATGGATTGTATATAAAAGGAAATTCAATTGTACATGTGTTTGTTTATTTGGCTATTAATAATCATTAGAATTCTATACAAAGCGACCAGCTTTATCAAAAGGCATCACTCCCATTCCATCAGTGTAATTTTCTTTCTTATCGTTCCCTCGCTATTAGCAACAACGACGTCATCACCTTCAAGTGCAATCCAAGGGCCATCTAAAGGTTGGACCAAGTAAGGGTATTCATAAGTCAGGTTCTGTTCCCTTGTTTCATCCACAGTACGAGACTTGATAGCTTGAACTGGCGAAACTATCACATCACCAGAACCAATAGATTCAGCGGATGCCAAAACAGGAGTAAATGCACCATCACCAATTGAGTCTTCAATATCCGCATTTTGCCTCTCTGCATTATAAAAAGCCCTCAAGGCAATAAAGAAAGATAGTGGTAGATAATGCTTCTGAAAATTCAACAAAACTGCTATTGTGGCCAATGGTAATGGGATTAAGATGGTGGCCAGGATATAACCATCGTGGAACGTTGCCAAAGTTCCTGTCATTGTCAATTGGAACAGCAAGAGACCAACAATGATTCGCCTAAACACTATTGGCCAGACTTGACCTGTAGAATGTGGGGGATGTACCACGGAGTAGATCAATTGATACTTGTAAACGTAATAACCTATCACGAAGTATAGCAACCCCGATAGAACAATCTTCGTAGAGAACACAGAATAAATGATTGTGATAATCAAAATCAAGATCGGTTGTGGTAAATGAAGCCCAAAGTTGAAAACAGGAGGCTTATATAAATTTCTATAATCACGAGGTGTCTTGCAACCTGTCTTTATGAATGGAAACCTGAGCACAGAACCAATCAGCAATAATTTGAATGGGAACATACCCAATCCTTGGAAAACGATCAAATCAACATAAAACAAGGACAGCTCATTTAATGAACGCGCCAGTTGATAAGCAATCTTGGTTGTATCACTCAGAAAACCCCAATAATTGGAAGCGGTACCAGCGGTGGTGAACACTAGGAACAAATTGACAAATATATAAAAGAAGTTCTTAGAGACAGCAGATAATTCCTCATCTCCATGTGATATGAATCCCTGTTTCGAAGAGAGCCAAACATATACGAAGGGTATAGCAAAATTCAAGATCGTAAAAAGATAGGTCGGTAACAAACCAGAGACTGCGTTTCTTGCCCATTCATTGTTTTCCAGGAAGTCAGCTAACCAAGGCCAGAACTTTCGTATTGTCTTTGGGTTAAGCAATGTGGCCATATAACCGACAGGGATAATCAAAGTGACGCTTATGATACCAATGATCATTGTTATGGAATATAGTTTCAAGAGTCTCTCCTTTCTAGAAAGAACAATGTTATCCCAGATGATATCATGAGGAGCTGGTGCCAATCTTGTAATCAGATGGTGAACTTTTGGGTCCAACACCGCCTGCGCAGCCATTTGAGCGGATGCAGCGGTATCCATAGTAATGAAAGCGGTTGGAGTAGCTGGGTAATGTCTTTGTCTTGCCCTCAGGATTTCCTCATCAAGGATCTCCAGCTGATTTGTATAATAGTCGATTGCATCTTCAGTCTTACCCCATAATCCAAAGAATCCCGTCTTGATAGTTGGTCTTATGTGTTGATATGGTTGATCTGAGATATTGACTTGTGCTGTTCTCCTTGAATATTCGTGTATGGACCGGTAATCATCATCTGGCGAAGAGTCGATTGTGATATCGTTATCTTCATCTTCTACGTTTGGATCATCATAAAATCTTGAGCTTCTTTCTAATCTGAACGATTCACGAGCTCTTCTTACAGGCAGATTTTGTCTTGTGTCACTAAAAGAAAAAGGACCGAGGTACTCCGCCCATTTCTCCTCCAACTTGTACAATACCCTCTTTCGTTGCTTGAACAGTCTATTCAAAGGTTTCCACTCTCTGCATATTGTTGTTGAGGAGACTTTCCCAATGTTAAGATCTTCAATATGTCTTTTCAAAATCTGTCCGTCTCTCAGTTCTGGAGGGATACCTGATAACCTGATTGTTCTATCTGTGATTGAGTTCTGTTTACCCAAGTACTCTTGCCTCACTTTCACCACATATTTCGTCTGTTTGATGAGAAGTACTAAGGTGATATAGGTGAAGATGTAAGTGAAAGCCACGTACACCCACAGATAAGGCTTATCCCTTGAAGATTTCTTCAACCACGCCATCATGGTTTTATCCGGAGAGATCTCATCACCTTCATCATATCTTCCAGTATAGTGGTATCTCACCGGAGATATCACGAGTGTGGATAAAACACCCATTATTACCAATAGCTTTATGGCAAAGCGGAACACATTCAAAAAGACAAAGGCATCAAGTCCAGCGTGTTCAAGGATATCAGACTCCTTGATATTCCACACAATCGGAACCCAACCAAACATAGACTTCCTCGGTAGCTCAGGGAGGCCCTTGCGCCTCGTAAACCTGGAGGCGTAGAGTTTTGACCAAGTATTCCTCAATACACAGAAGCATAGGAAGGCGAATAATCCGAGCACACATGCTATCACCAACTGAACCTGGGCAACGCGCGCCGTCGGTCTTCGTAGATCGACACCACCATCAGAGTCGTTGAGCATTGCTTGAATCCTCTTTTGCTTTCCTCCTTTTCCCTATCAAAATGTGTTGATTTACTGATCACTATGACCACAACCCTTTGTTACGGGACACATCTGAATATAAGAGTTCTGTTGAAGGAGGAGCTTGGGATATGGCTCTTAAGTTAGATAATATTGGTGCTTGATTAGTATACAGGCATGATTCAAGGGCATGCTGGATTTGGGATAAAATTTAAACATTGATAATAGGTTCTAATAGTGATTTCCAAGCCCACTAAGCTCTCTCTTTTATGGACTTAATCTGCTCACATAAGGCAGCCTAATTTTGTTAGCTCTGGATTGATGATACGAGATTGCATTTATTGTAAGGTAAATTTATCTGATCATATCCGGTCCATCATTCCCTTGCTTTCTTCCTTGATTAACGAAAATGTTCATTACGAATCCTTTCGGAATAGTCAGTCTTCAGCAAATCTAAGAACAAACCTCTGACTACTCAAATATCGACAGGCCCTAACTTTTGGTATTTAATCGGTATTATAATTCATTAGTATAGCCTAGGGAACCAACAAAATAGAACCAACAAAATAGAAAACCAAGCGCTTTATTACATAATTTCATTCTAAGAAGCAACCAAAAACCAGTTTCTCTATTCCCAGCTCTATCACTCGAGTCAATTAAGATGATGATTTTGGAATTCCGGAAAGATAAGCTCAAAGAGAAACCAAGCAATTGCCTCGCTGGCGCAATCGGTAGCGCTTACGACTCTTAATCGTACGGTTGTGGGTTCGAGCCCCACGTGGGGCAGTTCTCTTTTTTTGGTACTCAAGGTTAAATATTCTTCTATGAATATCCAAGCTAACCTGTTGCCACACTAGGCTTGTGAATTGATCATAAGCGTTTGTACTATACACACCAGCCCTTCCCGCCTTTTGGGTCGGTAAGATGGGCGTGATGCAACACATAGTATATTTTTGTTCTCTTCAAGGAATCCTTGTCTCAACAGAAGTACATAAATCAGGACTTCAGAATTTCTCTCAAAAAGGTCTCACTTCAGTGACAGAGAAGATTCCTTTGAGGAGTTGCTCAGAATATTACCATATCCTGGAGAGTGGAGGCTTGCTTGCCAATATTTTTGGTAAAAGAGCTCAGCTTTTCGGATGAGGTCATGAATACAGCAATGTCTTATGTATCAAGATTATGCGAACATTGAAGGCACACAGAGAAGTGTTTCAAGAATTAACAGTAACAGTTAACAGTAACGAGGATTTAATATCTGATGATCTGAATGGGAACGCCATGGTGAAAATGGCTTCAACCTTTGAAGTCACAATATTTTGTTTCTGAAAGTTTCGGGGTGTTACTACGATAATAGCAACATACTGAAGCCTCTTAGTTTGACCTATGGACACGCTATTCAATCAAACGGCTGTTTTCGAGTTGTAAGAAGAATAGAAAAATTTCAGAGACCTCAAAATTCATATGATGAAATTTTTCAAAATTAATTATCAATGGCGTTTAGCAAATTTGGAGAGCATTCAGCTGAATTTCTTTCAAGTTATCAGGGAAAATATGAGATAGAGGCACAAACTTTAGAGTCCATCTTCTATCTTTGGCATATGGGACTATGACTCAAATGCGGCACAAAATATGTTTGAATTTTTGAGTAACAGAGTGAACTGTCATACAGAGCTTAAAGATGGGCCGTCTTCTCAGTTAGAGATACATTAGGACTATGAGAAGGGAGATAAGGCCGTTAAGAACACAAATCGTGGAAACAACGAAGAGAGTCTGAGGGAAAATTATCAAAAAAGCTTAATTCTTCGATGTACAAAACCAAGATAGTATCTTACTGTTCTTTCGATGTGAATTTCGGTCTTCGTAGAGATTTATAGGAGATAGAAAATGAAAACTCTACTCGCAATTGCAGGCACCAGTAGGCAATGACGGGAATACATGATTATCCATGAATCACAAAACGTGCCAAAATTTGTAATCTCCCAGGGAATTTGAAGCTATAAGAAAAGGACGTTGGAGAAACGGCGCCTGCTCCAGAATCTCATCATCTGGAAGATAACTTTATTAAAACTACCTCATAAACACTTCATGCTCTCCAGTACTGGGCCAAAGAGTGTAACCTATCAATAACCATAGGTAATAACGCGGAAACGCTATCATTAATCAAGTTTTGGAAGTGAATGATAGCTTCTTCTTCGCTCATATCCAAACAGAACTTCTCCTTCACTTTGAAAACTGTTCTTTCAGGTTCCAATTTTATATCAGGAATACTCGAATCACGCATCAATTCAAACAAATTCAATATCAAATTTGAGTTCTTTCTCAAAATAGAATATGCAACAAAGCAGTAGTTCCTGAATTTATTATAGTTAGCGGAATCTGCACCTCCGAATGCCTCAATAATTTGTGGTGGCAACTTCATCAAAGGTGGGAATGGCTTTGGATCCTGACCCAAGATATAGCCGAAATCCGCATGGAAGAAATGACCATCAGGGCATATTAGCAAGTTATCCAAATGACGATCACCGACGCCAAGGATATATGTGATAACACAGTAACCAGCGCACGATTTCACAAACGTATCTATCACAGATTCGGCAACACCCAATTCACTCGATGGATCAGGATTATGATGTTCCAGATAAGGTAACACTCCATGGTAATCAGCCAACACGCTGGCCAGAGTGCTGTTTGGAACGAATTGGATAGCGCCCTCTGTGGGGCCCGTAGCTAAGATCTTATAAGGCGTCAGTTTCAAATCCACATTCTCATTTAAGAGGAGCTTATTCATCAAGATGATGATCTGTATCACCAGTTGATCCTGTCTCAAGTCATCACCAACTTTGAACATCAGTGGATATTTGCCACCATCTGTGGTCTTGAAAGTAATCTTCAACGGTGATAGAGAGCTCTTGAAAACAGTACTCTCTTGGGGTATTGTACCACAAATCTCCACAGATGGATCCAGTGGTAATCGTGTTGGTGGTAATGTCTTAAATTTAGCTTCCAATGAGGATTGAAGCAATTCCACCTTCCTCGGTGTTGTCTCTCTTGAACTTTTAATCTTAAGACATAACTGCACCAGATGATTAACGAGCTCAATTTCTCTTTTCAGCCCAGCATTCTTTACATTTTTCATATAATAATCCAAGATCTTTTTGTATATCGATCCAGGCTTCTCTCTTACTTCCGTAATCAAGTACCAATAGAGGAAGGAGCCCAGCCGATCATCCAGCAAAGCACGTTCGACTAAGAACTGGGACAGTGGTGTTAAAGAATCACACAAAACGGATGAAGATGGACCAATGGTAGACTCGTTTAGTTCGACAATGGAAAAATCTGTGGACTGGTTCGCTATGGATTCATATCTCAAAGCCTGAACCAATTGCAACAAGTACAATTCCAGCTCGACATCATTAGCCTTCTTCAGTCTTTCCACTGCATACGTTCGAACATTGGAATTTTTAAAGTTCGGCCCTAGCAACTCCAGCGCATCTTCAATATCGATTTCAACCCACTTATAGAGCAGCTTCAGAGCCTCTCTGCTTTCGTTTTCATCACTGAAGTTGATAGATTTCAGTAACTTGTTCAAACCCTTCTTATTGTTAATCAAGAAGTATCTAAACTTCCAAACTAGGTTCTTCTCATACTGAGTCAATTCCTGAACAGATGAGTATCCCAAGATCTTATTCAATTCATCTCTGATCTTTGGGGTCGGCTTAATTTCTCTATCGAAAGGACCATCTTTATGACTTCTCTCCAGCTTTCTGTATTTCTGCTCGATTGGATCAGATCTGTACTGTTCTGGATCATAGATTTTCATAGTGGTAAACTTACCCGTGAGGATCTTTGGCTGTATGGACTGCTGCCCCTGTTGTTGCTCGGAGTGTTGGTATACAGGAATGGGCGGTGGTGGATACTTAAAGTCTGTAAACACAACGGGGATATCGAACTGCGTCAAATCAATGAAAAGCGTGAAGTCAGAATCTCCACTTTGGGCCTTATTGATCTGCTCAATCTTTCTGAACGTCATATTATCTAGCCAGTCGACAGCTATGATATCACCATTCTCATGCTTTTTAATCATCCTCTCTAATTCATTCATTTGAGTGCTCCTGTTCAACCTTAGAGGTGTATCGCCACACCTCACTTTCAGCTTCTGTCTTCCTTTCTTTAAAGTGCAATCATCATCAACGTTAAAGACATAAAGTTCAGTCTCACCAAAATCACAGCGCTTAGCACCATCAAACTCCCATAGCGTTATCTGTAGCTTTGTCTGAAAGGGCAGCTGATTGATCTTAATAGGCAATGTTAACCATTCATTCCATCTTCGGGAGTTTCTAAAAGCAGCATATGAAGTTGTAACAGGGATGGTCAATGGTTTACCATCCAATGTAGCCACAACAGAACAAAATAATCCAGATGTCTGTGAGAAATTGGACAGCTTCTTCGCCTTCGAGGGATCGATGAATCTTGATGATTCCTTAAGAAGAGGCCTCGTTCCTTCCAGTGAAGTAACTTTCACCCTCAGCGGAAGATCGATGTCCTTCGATGTGCAATATGTTACACTTTTAGAGGTCATAGCCTTTACCGTTCTGACAAGTCAATTATGCCGGTGGAGCTCGTGAAACTTCACTGATTTGTTATTTATTCTGCGTTCGAAGCCGCGGCTGGTTTTTGCTAGTTCCCGAAGTCGTTTCACCTGTGGAGATAAGTTTGATTGAGTTTACTGGGTTCGCTGATTAACAACACCTTTTGAGTCTGAAGATGCTGTAATTTAAGAGGGAATAAGATATTGATGTAGCGGCCGCCTGGAAGATATATTTACTAGTCTCACTGTATAAGTTCAGCAGAAGAAGTGGATATCATAACAAGGGAGAAGAATTTCTGCTGGCAAAGATATTGAAGAGAACTTCCAAGTCCCATGGAAGTTCAGAACACAAAGCTTAATAAAAGGTGCGGATGGTCTGAGAATGTCATAGTTGAATTAGTGATAAGCGGCAGAATTGGAAAGTTGTCCACCAATTCGGGAAATGAATACGTGTTCTGGACGATGTACTCTCAAGACGTTAATATTTTCTACGTTCCACTGGTTGTCCGCATAACAGCATATTACTAAAAGAATTGACCAGGAAAGCCACATTTGTGAGTTGTTACCAGCTGTCGTTCAGCGAAGCTGATGTTTCATGACTTTTTGCGTCAAGCGAAGATGGATGTGTACTTGCATAGACGATTACCATAGAAAAAGAAAACAACGAAAATTTGCACAATAAGGAGCACCACTACCTCAGCTGTATTATAGGTCAACATGATCCGCTATAGTCTCAGGTGATCAACTTGCCTATAAAATAGAGTTCTCATCTTCTCTCGACACTCACAGCACTAGATAAGTCTAAGAGAACAATAGTGATCAGGAACCAACAGTACAACCAACTATCAGCCCTGAGTCCCCACAAGATAGTTCTGGGTGTGACTCTGACAGCGTGGTCAGCTAAGCTGGCAAATTTGGTTGACTTGTTCTATTGCCAAAATGGATAGCCCCCTTGAGCGAATCTAGTATCTCACACAATTTACATTCACCGTACATCGTTTAGCTGCGGCTTTCTAAAGTTATTTACTTTACTCTTTCCTTTATCTGATGTGCATGAGTTGGAATGCCATTATATCTTCCTCGTGTTTTCTCATACTATTTTGCGATAGAACACTTTAATGGTATACAGTTTCGTCTGATATAGAAAAAGTCGTAAACATTTAATCCATAATAAAAAGAGGTTAATAAATAATAAAGAAATAGATGAAAACAAAAGTCAGCCAGCAGCACTTTAGAAGCATTCCTCCTGAGCAATAATTTGCAGGGCTAATCTCTTAGAGTAGTATCGAGCCATAGCCAAGTTACCACCCATGAACCAAAAGTTTGGGTGACCGGAATGTCTCCAGATGGTCTTGAACTCACCTTCTTCATCCAAGTTCCAAACTGGATTCAACTTATCAGAAACTTTGTTACCGAAGACATCACGAGCAGTATCCTTCATGTTGGAATAACCAGTAGCCTTTACGACAATGTCCAAGTCATCAATAACAGTACCATCATCCAATTCGACACCAGTCTCAAGAAATCTCTTCACGTTGCCGTGCTTGACACCAACTTTTCCTTCAATGATCAACTTGGAACAGCCAACATCAATGTAGTAGCCGGAACCACGACGGTAGTACAATCCAAAAAGACCAGTCCCGCCCATACCGGCATTGGTTTCGAATCCACGCTTTTTCAAACCTTCAAGTAAAGCGGCATCAGCCTTAGAGGACTCACGGTACTGCTGTTGCATGATTAAGTTCGTGATGTAGATTGGGTTGGAATGACTGATCAAGTCAGCAGTGTCAATATCTGGACCCTCTTCGTCATAAACACCACGGCAATTGATCTTGACACCCTTGTCAGAGGAAATGACGCAAGTAGAAGAACGTTGTAGCATTGTTACCTCCTTGATACCTTGTTCGTAGAAGTCCTGAGCGATATCATGAGCAGAGTTACATGCACCGATAACAAGCGCCTTTTTTCCAACATAGTTTGCACCGGAAGTGTGCTTCGAAGAATGGACGATCTCACCCTGGAAGTTCTCTTCACCGGGGAACAAAGGAACGTTCGGCTCACCAGAATGACCAGTACAGAAAATTAGATGCTTTGGATATAACTTCTTGACGTCACTGGTGGAGTTGTTCTTCACGGCGACTTCCCATTGGCCCTTAGCCTCATTAAACTCGGCACCAGTCACTGTAGTGTTTGTCCAGATGTTTAATTCAAGGATTTTAGCATAACACTGCAAGAAGTTTGCAAACTGGTCTTTGGAAGAGTACATTGGAGAAGTGTCAGAGTGAATGTACGGCAATTTGTGATAGTAGAATGGATCGTGAAGAGACAAGAATTTGTATCTCTTTCTCCAGTTGTCACCAATGTTACCATTAGATTCCACTATCAAAGTGTTGTAACCAAAAGCCTTCATTCTAGCCGCAATGGTGAGACCACCTTGACCACCACCGACAATGACACACAACGGTTGGTGATCATCCTTGTAGTCCTGCTCCTCATACCTCTTCTCCAACCATGTTTTGCGCTGAACATTCTCACCATGGTTGGCGCCTAATGGTCTTTTCTTACCAGCTCTCTCTGGGACTTTGGTGAACTCATCCAGAACAGTGTATAAAGTCAAGGCCTTCAAGCCAATTGGGGCAGTTTCATCCTTAACACTGATTAGTTTAATAGAAGCACGGCCAACGCCGTAATCAGTGGAGTATTTCAGGTATAGCAGGATCCATTCAATCGGTGCTTCACCATGTTCACCACATGGGTGAATAGTCTGTAAAGCAACACCTGTTGGATATCTATAATCCGCATGTTTATCTAGTTCGAACTGTCCAATTTTATCGACAGACTTTTTCACCTGATTTTTTATCTTTTCAGGCCCAATAAAGTCTCTCAAGTCCAATTGTAACCCCAAGTGATCCTTCCAGATAGAATGAGGAACCAAAAACTTGTCTAAGACATCAGGATTGGTCTTCACTTCAGCGAGAGCATTGTTGAACTCAGCGAGCCATCCAATGGCCAATGCGTTAACATCATGGTGTTTGATGTTCTCTGGATCTGGTTGCAATTTACCATAGATACGTTCTTGAGGGATGTTCTTATCAAAGGCCTCCTTCATGTAGGCTGGGGAAACCTCATTGATACCTGGGAAAACAGACATTTTTGACTTAGCTTGTTTCGTTGGTTCTCTAGCTCAGGTCAAATGGCTTTGTTTGAGAACTCATCACGCTTTATATACCCTCGACTGTCTCCACAGCAGCGTGCTTGCGGGTCCTTTTGGATGACAGGCCAAAGTTTTTGTGCCAAATCCCTCCACCGCGATTATGTGGAGATCAAACAAGGGACGGAAGCCCAAGGTCCAACAACACCCCCAGTACCCCCACAACCCCCCCAATTTGACATTTTTCTTACGGAGTTTAGAAAGATGCTATTAAGGTTTTAATGACTAGTTTGTCATTTAACTCTCCATTTTGTCATCAAGGTACAACAAGAATCATGGACATACGGCAGTTTACGCAACACTAGAATGGTGTAAGCTAGCATGGAAGCTTTTTATCGCAATGCAGTAAGCTGCACAATTTTTGTTGACCCTACATATATATTGTGGGGTAAAGGCAAGGTAACAAGATAAATGAGAAGGGACACATAGACAAACCAGTCATTAATGATTGGACATATAAACAACGCTCCTGTCAATTCGGAGTCCCTGGACATTTGATAAGGCCGACTGCGGGACTATATGAAGAAGTCAGGGACAACTGAGCTTGTCCCTTTGTCCCCTTACCCGACTGTCCTGTTTATTATCATATGCTCTCTTACTCCTACAATTGAGAGTCCCAGTACATTCATACCATTTCAATATGTTAGAATCGTTGCGCTGTATAAGCCATCGGAGGAACATTTGGATGCTCAACTGCACTGAATGTGAAGTAGTCCAATTCACTTCCCTTGACGTTGATCACAGCACCCAGATTACCAGTGCTATCGCAATAGTTTGGAGCACTGAACACTGTGATGCATTTCCCATCATGCTCTACGCTATAACCACCCATGCGCACTTCATGAGAACGGATGATTGCTCTCAAGTTGTTAGTCTCACAGAATTGGCGAGTAATATCGGGACCGAATTGGAATGCAATTCCTCTCTTTGAAGTTCCAAATCCTTCCTCTTCTTGAGGATCAGACCATAGAAGTTCCATCTCAACACCCTCTCTTGGATTAGCCAACTTGGTAACTTGGTCCTTCAACTCACTAAGTGTCATATTTGGATTAGAAATCAACCCGCCGTGCATCACAAGATATTCTTCGTTGATCAACGTCAGTAAAGGCAATTGTGCAAAGATCTCTTGGAACATTGCCAAAGGTTTAGCACCATGCTTATGTTTCACTTCATCCGAGAAGCCAAACATCTTGTTCATGCCATCTGTTTCGTGATTACCTCTATTGATATGCAAGTGTTGTGGGTATAGGATCTTGAAGAATAAGAGAGTGATGATAACTTCAACGGACCATGATCCACGGTCAACCAGATCACCATTGAACAGATATCCGTGCTTCTCATCAACGTATCCATTTTGAGTGAACATATTGATCAAATCGTAGAATTGACCATGGACGTCACCGACGATAGTGAATTCACCAATTTCACTTGTCTTGATCTCCTTATATGCAGGTTCTTCTTTCAAAACTTGATGGGCTTTCATCAACACAGCGTACAGATACTTTCTTGCCAATTTACCACCCTCTTTATAGAATTTAATCAGATCTTTAATCCATGAATCTGTTAAGCCACCTAATTGAACCTCACCATCTTCATTGACGCTTACATCTAAATGAGGTCCTTTATACCCATTCTCTAACGGAATCCCCACAACATCGAAATCAAAAACGTCTTCATCTTCACTCTGGATAGCCTTTTCAAAAGCGATTCTTCTTATATGTTTACTCATTTCACCTTGCAATCTTTTTGTATTGGCATCTGAAGGTTTCAACTTCAAGACTTGAGCAAAATCATCAGAAGCTTCCTTATACCTCAACAGCATACTCTTGGCAATACCACGCCGATATAAGGCCTTAAAATACGATGGATCCAAATCTATAGATCTGTCACAATCTGCAATAGCAGCACCATATTGTTCCAGTTTGATCTCAGCTTGAGCTCTATTAGCGAAATAAATGGCATTCGATGAGTCCAACTTGATCGCTTTTGTATAATGTTCGATAGCATCATGAAATTGGTTGGCTTGAAGCGCCTTATTTCCCAGGAGCTTGGCCTCTTCTGCCATTTATTGTTGAGTATTTATCAGGTCTTCTGTTGTGAGAGTATTCAGGTTTTGATGTGGAAAAATTCGCCGTTTTCGGGAGACAAAAAAATCAACAAGTACAAGAATGCCATTGAGGAAAATACAAAGGATTCAAAGGTCAGAAGGCGAAGTCATAGAGAAAGAAGGCAGGGAAGGGAAGGCAAAGACACTGAGATTACAGATAAGGGACAAGGAATAAAGCAAAGATGAACACTGACTTGGACAAACAGCGCATTACTCACTTGCTTAACCTCAACACGCTTATCATCCAGAAATGTGTACAGATTCAACAGCAGCAGCAACAGCAAGGATCGTCTATGAACCCTAAGCTCCAGACGATACTACAGGATTTGTTGAAGAGACTCCATGCGAATTTGACGTGTATCGGTGAACTGAGTGAGAAACACAACCAGCAAAATTCATCAAAGATTGTATTTCCACAAATATTGACCCCCCCGCAAGACGTAATAGATTTGAATGATCTTTATACACAGCTACAGAAGTTGTTCCCTGAAGGCGTTCAGGCATTACAAAGACGCAGTATGCAGATGAGACAAGAGCAGTTGAGACTGAGAGAACAACAACAACAGCAACAACAACAGCAACAGCAACAGCAACAACAACAGCAACAGCAACAGCAACAACAACCGCAGCAGCAGCAACCACAGGGCCAATTTTGGTGATGGGATACAGAAAGCTATTTAATTCTCTAGTATACTTCAATGTAATATGGTTATATAACCGTTTTTGATTACTATTACAATTGTTCCGTACTATGCAATTCATATAATAGATCTAACCCGAACTGACAGGAGGTATCACTGCAACTTCATCACCTTCATTTAACCTTATACTTTCGTTAAGGTCGACATACTCCAGATTAATAGTCAACCCGCAACTTTGCCTTACGTATTCACTAAACCCTTCATAGACTGAGTCCCAATGTTGGAACAACTCTTTCAGTGAGAACAAAGACACTCTTTCCTCCCTGACACTTGTATATTGTGTACTTGGGCCATAATATTCAATGAGAACCATACTTGTCGAGTGCTGATCAGAAAAAATCTCAAAACTGGTTTGAAAAGGGCTATCGATCCAAAACCCATCACCGTGTAAGGTCAACGGTAGGAGACACAGATGAGAATGACAACATATGTTAGTGAAAAATGCGGCTAACAAGGAACTTTCAAACTTTGTTGGAGGGGCCTACGACAACCGAATTACCTGTATGCCTTGTTCACTGGGAGAAGATTCGATAGCGACGGTTCAATGGCATAGTTATCGTAGAGAACGAGTTGTTTGTCAGTTTCTTGATTCTTCTGGAAAGCTCTTGACTACTGGTCTAAATTCTTCTAATCTCTACTCGGATATACCTACCTGCTATTGGTGTAATAGCTACGAAGCGAAGACGGATTGGTGTCATGCACCAATTTAGTTCTGTAAGTGATTGAGATCGAACAATGTTACCCGACACTATAAATTCGCCTTTTATAACGAGATCATATGGTCGGCTGTCGCCATGAGGGTCATTGGTGAAAGTGATCTTTCGCCTTTCGGGTCCTTCCCTAGAAAGGGTCCAGTATCGGACCACAAGTACTATGGTTGGTATATCATAACATAAGTTAAGGAACAAAGAGTGAACTTCAAGCCGCAAATTATATACTCATGTATATTATACATGCTGCATTAATCTTAATCTAGCAGTAATATAGTTTACATTGTGTTAGAGTTGAACGTTACACTCCACAGTTATAAATGTGATGCATTGTAACTAGTCGCCGTTTTAAGCTTTTAAAGGGATTAAGCCATTTTCAGTCATTTTCCAAGATTTTGGAATAGATTTCTATAAATATATTTTTCTCGAGTACAATAGCAAGCCTTGATAAGTAGTTGCAAATACAGTGTACTTATAAGATATAAGGTCTTGACTTAGTACGGATCTTAGAGAAAAAATGAACTACTCTGCATATATAATACAAACCTTTTCAAAGAGATACACAGAACTTATAAAAGTACTAATCGTCCAAATTAATGAAGCATGTTAGTACTGCACAAGCCTTTTTTCAAATGCGACACTACTCTGTTGATGAAGCTATGGGATATGAATTGGTATCAGCATGTGATGTCCAAGTTCCAATAATTGAATCTTGACTCTTGAGATCGAAAGAGAGGCATCATTTCGGATGCCTACTATGGTTGAGGTTCAAGTTTCTTGGATGGGTATGGATAAAGATGGTTTCCCGCGGGCCGTTACGTGTAGCAAAAGAGAATTAAACAGGACCAACTTATTTCCGAATAGTACCGTGTACTGAATTTTGGAGCTCTTTGATCTGAAGCCGGATGCGGATCTAGGGTCCATTCCGTGTCAGAAAGCGGATGTCACATTAGGGGACATCCGTTGTAGATATGGCCTTGTGATTATTGGAAGTTGATATCTCTAATAGCTATGTGATTATTGATACCAAGTAGTCTTTGACGCTTTTCAAGAAGTTTAGTAGAGGACTTTTATATAATACCAGTGTATCTATACTTCAAGGATTTATGATCTGTGTTCCTGACAGAATTGGTTTGAACACGCGGCAAGATAACAGGGCTTGATGAAAATGATATGAAACGATCATATTCTACCAGGGCTTTTCACAACATGGTTGCGGGCATCCAAAATCTGTTACTGGAAGTTCATCGCGCAGATTATTATCTTTCCTTTCTACTTTCTGCTAGCAATCATACTCTATAGACTAATGCAATATCCCCAGAAACAGAGTTCCGCATTTTGACCCAAACACCTGAACATCCAATATCCTCGGCCACTGCAGGTCTATGCTAAATGAGCCTCGGCAATAGAGATGATGCAGATGTTTGCAGTAACATGGCGATCTCCTATAACGACAACCGTGCTATACTCGACAATGAACTGCCGAAGTTGTTTGATCAAAGGTATAAGTAGCGCTCAAACGGGGACCATGGAATTCTATTACAATAATCGTAATGCCAATAAGCAACACTGCCTGTTCTAGTCGCTCTTTGTAAATGATTCCTTGTATACCCATCCCTTAATATATGTATTGCTGGCTGCGTATATACACCTGATCTTGGGTTCCGGCAGTATGGCAATCCCTCTTTAAGCCTTCACTGATCACCTCTACCGAGAAATGCTATACAGATAGAGAGTTATAGACTCTTCAAAACCTATGGACATATTCTCGATCTGCTCAAAAATCATAAGGGATCATTAATGCCACCCTCACAGATCTTTCAGGCTTCCACAGCAACTGTCACAAGACTGTGGTACTCTATTCTCAATGGCCGTTCGTTCCTACATCTTGTTGGATCCTTTTTTCTTAACTTCCTTCCAGTGTTTACTTGGTTGCTAATGTTCAAGAATGCCGGATTGGTTCCAAGCAGCTGGAGACCTCAGATACATGTTCCTCTGGCATACAATATGGACAACGTAATTTTTTCGCTGGATTGGTTCCCTGTCTGGGTCGCTCTCAATTTACTAGCTTCATGTGGTTGGTACGCCCTCGTAAAGAAGAAATCATTACATTCAATCCTTCAACAGTCCATTGAATACTCAAAAGACAGAGAATCTCAATACGAAGTTGAGCTATTCAGTGATTCAGACAGCTTGAGCACAAGTTCATCAGGACTGGATATACAGCCACCCAAAAATAAGGATATAATAATTCCCATTTTCAGACGACGCTCATTATACGTTACACCTGTTCTGTTCTTTCTCATATGGCCAGTGTTGAACTTGGATCACTTACTGGCAACACCTCTCAACGTTCCAAAGGATCTCACAGCATGGGTATTCTACGTTCTTGCTCATATCACATTTCCTATTCTCACTGCAATCTGGCTATACACGTTTCATATTCCTGGCGCAACAAAGTCATTCTCTATAGCATTAGGATGCCAGAATATTGCAGGTGTCATAACTCATATGTGCTTCCCAACAGCACCACCTTGGTTTATCCACATGTATGGCCCTGAAGCTGACGCAAATTATGATATGCCAGGATACGCAGCAGGATTGACCCGAGTTGATGTTGCCCTGGGAACACATATCCATTCCAATGGATTTCACAAGTCTCCGATAGTGTTTGGTGCTGTTCCTTCCTTACACTCCGCAATGGCTGTTCAGGTGTGCTTGTTCCTTTGGTATTATGCGAACTCAAAGATCCTAAGATCTCTTGGAGTTGCCTTTGTGTGTATACAATGGTGGGCTACGATCTATTTAGATCATCATTTCAGATTTGATCTTATCGTTGGATGTTTTTATGCACTAATTGCATTTGCAGCCGTATGGTCATATATGAGGAAAAAAGAACTTGAGTTCTACCAAGCTAGAAAAGAAGGTGATAAGATTAGGGGTTCCACAATGGGTATGAGAGTGTTTGAAGGATTTGACAAGATTCAAAGATATTTTGATCCATACCATTGCCACAGTCATTAACTTCGCACACTCTCTTGTTTTCCAATCCCTTCATTTTTAATGCTTAATAAAATTTCCTTATCAACATTATATTTTCAATCTTCTAAACTTGACTTTGACCCAATCAGTGAACTTCAAATGCTTTTGGATTTTTTCATTGAGCAATTTATCCTTCTCCATGGTGATATAGTTCAACCTCTTTAAAGTCTCACTCAACTCCCGATTAATCTCCTGAGCGATGGACTCCTCTGCAAAGCGCTCCTTATCGGTGTTGTACGGATCATCCAACCTTTTCAACTGATTGATCCATCTTTCGTAGACAACTCTTAGTTCATGTACCGTATCATACAACACCACATAGACCTCTGCGATCTGGAGCTTCAACTCGAAGAACTCCATGTTAAACTTACTCTTCTCATGGTGATTTAGCTCCGACTCAACAGCTAAGGCCTTAGCATAAGTAGCCTGTTCTTTGTGGAGTTTCTTCAACGCCTTCTTCCTCAACTTATCATAAGTTGTATCATCAAAAAACTTACTTTGTTCAAACTCTTCTATGACTTGCTTCGTGGTTAGATGCCCATTTTGTAGATGACCTGATGGAGAGGTTGGTGGTGTTGATACAATTCTGTACGTCCTTGTGTTGAGTCCTGAAATCAGAGTGCTTGAGTACTGCGGCGAAACTATCCGTGAATCTGCAACGGGCGAAACCGAATTGTCCATCCTTCTAGGTCTTCTACGGGACGGTTTCGAGAGCAATGAAGGAGCAGACAAATAGTACGTAGATTATATAAAAAATTCTTCATTAATTCTTCTCTAAAACTACCTTAAGACCTCATTCCGCTTTTGTGTCAAATGCCTTGTTCAACACCTCCACTGCATGGAAAACATCCGAGAAAGTGTTGTACAGCGGAACAGGTGCAATACGTATCACATCTGGTCTTCTTTCATCACAGATTACGCCATGTTGATTCAAATAATTGTGGATGTGTTCCATTATTCCTTCACCAATATCAGAAGTTCTTGGGAAAAACAAAAGAGAGAGTTGAGCGCCACGTTGATCAGGGTCACTAGGAGTCAGTATAGTGAACCCGAAGTCAGTATTGTTGAAATATGGAGATTCAAGTAGTAATCTCTCTAAAAATCCAGTGAGTTCTATACTTTTAGCCCTCAGAGCCTCAATCCCGCCAAATTGTTTAAAAAGTTCCAACGAAGACTTCACACTAACAACATCGATAACACTCGGATTGCTCTGTCTAAAACCAAGGGCACCTGGGATAGGTTCGAAATCCTCAAGCATCTTAAACCTTCTCTGCGCGTTGTTACCCCACCATCCGGCAAGACGTGGAATGTATTTATCATTCGAGTAATCACCATGGTTATCGTGGACAAAGATACCAGAGATACCACCAGGGCCAGCATTTAAATACTTATATGAACACCAGACTGCAAAGTCAACACCCCAGTCGTGTAATTTCAAGGGCACATTACCACAAGCATGCGCCAAATCCCAACCAACAACGATTCCATGGAATTTTCCAATCTTTGTTATGAGTTCAATATCAAAGAGTTGACCAGTGTAGTATTGGATACCTGGGAGCATGACAAGGGCAAGTGTATCCTTGTTTTCCTCTATAGATGCAATGATGTCCTGCGTTCTCAAAGTATACTCACCTTTGCGTGGTTCCAGTTGGATCATTTCAACTTCAGGATCCAACTCTTTTAATCTGATCTGGTTATAGATCGCATAGAAATCTGAAGGGAATGAGCCCTTTTCGAACAATATCTTAGTTCTATTACCCTGTGGCTTATAGAAAGCAACCAAGAGTGCGTTAAGATTCGCAGTGAGAGAGCCCATGATCGCAACTTCACCCTCATTAGCACCAACCAGTTCTGCCATCAATGGGACAGCTGGTAGGTCGATATCCATCCAGCAGGTTTTGCCTTCACCAGGATGACGGAAATGGGCCTCGACAGCACGCTGACCCCAGGCGTCCAGCTCATCATTGATGGCCTTTCTTGTTTGTGATGGCATTAATCCAAGTGAGTTTCCACAGAGATATGTGGTTGTCGTTGACGGGTCATCATGGGGCACCCCCAGGGAGCCAAAAGTCGGGATAACGAATTTGTCCCTCAAAGTGGTGTATTGAGCGTCTAATTGCTGTGCCTCTTCCATATTCCGTAACGATTGGTCCTGCTTCAGCTCTAAGAGAAGTTGCGTTGAACTACAACGGACATAAAGCTCCTCTATTTTGGAATTCACGAGGTCGGCGTGCGCTTAACAGAAGTTGGTGCGATTGTGGGATATTGGCCACTTCTTCCATCAACTCTTTAGAGCTTCTCAGTCTTTCTAAGGGTTATCACGGTTATGACTCTAGGAGATACCGCATCTTGCAGGCAGAAGATTGAATGATCAAGTTATGATGTATTCCTTTTAATGGATGATAAGAAGTTAAACCTGATCTTTCCTTCGACGTACCACAAATTGGCACAAGTCACTGCATGGAAACCAGACCCAGAATTCTGTAGGACATGTGCCCACTCTAATGAACATTATTAATAGTAGCGCGCACTTCCTTTTCTCATCATCAATGGCTTCTTAAATGATCAATATACCCATATAACGACCAGAAGGGGAAATACATAGTTACATCAGAGGGAATATAAAAACAAACCTTACCCGCTGAGGTCTCCGTGACCAAACAATCAACAACACAAGGGCGGTAACCGCAAATGTCACTTCAGTCTGAGATTGAGCTGCTGGCCGAACAGGAGACAGTACCTTCCAACACCCCAGCGCAGTCGCCTATGCGCAGATGGGCCTTTGCCGCTGTTTCAAGACACCCCTCTGGCACCCCATCAAGAGCATCAACACCGAAACAGCTGACCATTGGAGATCTATTGGATGCAGCAGCTGCTACAGAGTGGTCCTCCGCTGCGAACTATACGCACACAGAGATGGAGATGACCTTTGACACCTCAAGAATCACAAATGATACCACCACAATGACACCGATGGATATGGATGTGAAACACGGGGAACGGCGTTTCGATGGTAGCTCCACACAGTTCAACGCGTCTTTTGCTAAGCGCAGAGGCTTTTTACAGTCAAGCACGCCGTTGAACTCTGACCATGCCGTGGAATTCCACTTGGAATTCCCTGAACCTCGGATGGATTTCTTCCTTGACGATGGAACAGAGGGTAATTTCCCATCATCGGCTCCTCCAACTGCACCTGCACAGGCTACCCAATCACCACCTCCGTCTCAACCTCCAATTTTACCCTCGTTGCCATCTTTTAACAAATTACTGATTGAGAGACCTGTTGAAAGAGCACAGGATCCCGCGGTGGCCCTCCCTAAACTGCGTGAACGCAAAGAGATCAACTATACCGAACCTACAAAAATACCATTTCTGTTTGATGAAACTCCGAGGTCTCAACGTCGTGAAATGCGCCGTTCTAAGAAGACTGACATTAGTCCTTTCGTTCCACCAAGAAGAAGTAAGCCTTGCATAATGCCACGCTCAAAGAACGGTTGTTGGACTTGTCGGATCAGAAAGAAGAAGTGTACCGAAGAGAGACCTCATTGTCAAGCGTGTATCAACTTAGGTTTAGAATGTGATGGTTACGAATTAGTGAAACCTGCATTTATGAGAGATGCAATGACACAGAGAAGAAGATTGGATGCTATAAAGGCCCAAACTAGCACAAAGAAGAAGATTGGCGTGAAGAAAACTAGATCTTGATTACTCCCGTCATCTAGCTACAAACGGTTTGTCAAACAATTAAGATGCCAGAAATATATTGCTAACGAATTTTAATGAATGATTGATTAATGCTAAGACCTAGTTGTAATATTATTCACTTTTGTCAGATCCTGCATTTGTAGTTGTAGCCATAGTTGAATCCGACGAATTAATAGATTGACCATAATATGGATATAGCTGTTGATAAGGCTGACTCAATGGTAAGGATTGTGGCACCTGTTGAACAGGCGGTTGACCATAGTATGGATATTGTTGCTTTAGTTGCTGCTGCTGTTGAAGCTGTTGCTGATACATGTAATATGCATTGAACTGATCATTCTGAGACCAAATACCACCGTATAGGTTTTGATAAGCTGCATGTGCTTGCTGAGGGAATGGCTGCGGAAACTGCTGATGATGTAGCTGTGTTGAAGGCCGGAACTGACCTTCAGAATGATATTGGGATTGTGGCGCTTGGAAATGGGCTTGTGGTTGCGGAGAATGGAGCTGCAGTTGCTGAAGATACTGAGAAGCAGCGACAGGTTGAGATTGGAAGTGTGGCTGATTTTGCACAACATCTGGTGAAGGCGACTCATCACTCGAATCAGAGACGATGTGAACTTCATCAACAATGGAATCCACCATCTTTTCCATTCTCTGTTCACTAGATTTTTCCTCCAAGATGATTTGAGTCGGTTTCGAGAAAGAAACAACAGGAGGAGTCTGTTCCAATGGCTTGAACTTCTCAGAAATATGATCATTATTTCTACGGTACACCTCTTCAGTGATCTGTTCAACATCGGAGTCAGTATCAGAATCCGACACTTCGATGACCTTCTGTTTCTTTGCCTTATTTTCCTTATTTTCCTTATTCTTTTTCTTACTGCTCTCCCTTTTCTTGTCCTTCTTACCATTCTTTCCTTTACCACCGCTCTGCTTGCTACCGCTTTTCCCTTCCTTTTCACCTTTCTTCGATATCTTCTTATTTGTAGAAGTTGGAGTGATGCATACACTGCGGACTGGTGGTTCTCTCTTCTTCACGATCTTTGATAAGTCTACTTTCAGTTCCCTGGTATCCTGGTCGAAAGTGACTCCTTCACGACCACACAACAACGTTTTCATCATTGTACCAACAGCCAATAATCTCAGTCTATTTTCATAGTTGGAATCATGCGCAGCATATTTTCCAATAGATCTTGATGGATCACCAAAGATTTCGTTATCATCGTCAAAATCCCAAAGCCTTTGACCCAAGGGAGCAAAGGCCTTCACACCAACATCTTCGGAAAAGAACTGCTCTCTCTTTGGACGTGTTTCAAATGGTTCATTTGGGTATTCAACGTAGATCAGATTAGCCAACTGCGCTGATGTTTGAATGAATTCCACCGTCCTATGAGAATAGGCAAGCGCCACTTTTTGATTCTTCAACCAAGTCACCATGATACGAAGCGTTGGTAATAGAAGGAGTGAATCCTTCTTATCTATAGCCCATTGCTCGATAAAGATTGATTCCAAAGCAGTGATATACTTAAAGGTAAATCTCAATAATAGAGTGAGTTCCGTTATCTGATCCTTGGAGATGTTAGCAACGGATCCTATGAGTAACAAGAGCAATTTCTCAAAGAAGAAGGTCTGATCACCTTGTTCTGTAGCCAGCTGTTTCACCAATTTGAGGAGGTCTTTCTCTAGCTGTTCAACTTTCATACCGTTAATCATAGCACCATCCTCACGTTTCCATGACTGTTGAGTATAGAATCCCAAGATCGAAATGAAATATATCGCGATATAATTCTTAATGTTCTTCTTTGTGCATCTGTTCTCCAGTTTGGTTCTGTTCAGCTTTTCGACTAATGGTGCGTTGTTGGCCATAAGCTTTTTGTAGTTTAATGCACCAAACTTGGAAGGCGCAATTGCCAATGAGGATCTGAGAAACTCATAAGCAGCATTCAACGGTTCATCTTTTGCAACATATATCATTCCGATCTGATTTCGGGCTTCACCTATAACAGGGGCAAGTAATTCAGCATAACGACACATCTCCATTGCCTTTTCAAAATCTTCATGATTCTCTTTAGCAAGGAACAAGGACATCGATGATCTATACCTAGATGTGGCACCGATATGAAGCATCGACCAATATACGACAGATAGCGTCTTGATAATACTTTTTTCATCAGATCTTTTGATAGGGATCGCATTCTCTTCAATTTCCAACTGTAGGAATTCATAGACGGCTTTAGGGATTTGGTAATTGATGTGCTGTGTCAGCACCTGTTTTAGAAGATCAAAAAAGAAGTCACGGGATATCTTTGATACTTTGAGGAACTTGGCATTCAATTTGCGTAGTTCCACAGGTTTCTTTTTATGCTTCGATTCCACCTTGTTAAGTGCATGATGCTGAGCTTGATAGTATCTAAAGACGGGATGGTAGAAGTCCGACCACATCAGATTCACAAGCTCGTCTGCCTTTTCACCAGTGTTCCGAGATTGAGCTAGCTGTAATTCATCACCATTAGTAGAGTATCTCTTGATGGAATCATTGATGTCCTTCACAATAAGCGGTATGATTCGCCCTCTCACAAAGTTCAAGATACCACAGATTAGTGCTTCGTCGGGGGTGATGTCAGAGAGCAGGAGACCCAATTGTTGTTTGTACTTGTCCAGTTCTGATATATCAGTCATGGGAGGGTTGTGTTGTGTAGATGCGATGTTCAGTTATGTAGTGTTGTTGTCAGAGTATTAAATTCCAGGATAAGTGAGCAAAGGAGACAATGAGCAGATATTCAACAGAGAATCATTATCATAGACCCTTCTTATTCAAGTAAATTGTTCAGAGCACAAAGAAAAACCTCCAATCTTTTTTCAAAGTGTAATTTGAGACCTTTTCAGCACCTTTTTGCGTTGGTAAAAGCGTTCTCTTTTTTCCACCACGCAGCTCTGACGGGTAAAAATTCTGCCATCGGAAAAGTGTCAGAGAACGTAAAACGGATTCGCGAAATCCTTGGACGCGAACTTGTTTTATAAGCACGATGTGGCGCAAACCAGCAGATCTCGAAACATCAACAAAACATACGGAACGTTGCATGACTGCTATTGTGAGTGCTAGCTGCTTAAGATATCTGGCGAAGGCGAAAAGATGAGAGTGCTGTGCGTCGCTGAAAAGAACTCAATCTCGAAGGCAGTGGCACAGATCTTGGGTGGCGGGCGTGTACAGACGCGTAAGAGTGACTACAAGTATGTGATGAACTATGAGTTTGAGTATGAATTCCCCCATCAAGGTCGCTGTAATGTAGTAATGACCGCTGTTGCTGGGCATGTGAGTGGGTGTGACTTCCCTGAGAACTTTGCTTGGGGGAAAGTGAACCCTGGAAGACTATTTGAGGCTCCAATTATTGAGAAGGCCAATGAGGATCAGCAGCTTGTGGCGAAGAACATCGCCAAGTTGAGTAGGAACTGTGATCAGCTGATGATATGGACAGATTGTGATAGAGAAGGTGAGTATATTGGCTATGAGATCCTTGAGGCGGCTAGAAAGGGCAATCAGAGACTTACATTGGAGAATACTTGGAGAGCTGAATTCTCACATTTGGAGAGATCTCATATATTACAAGCAGCTAGAAACCCAAGGAAATTAGATAAAAAAGCCATTGATGCAGTGAGGACGCGTATGGAATTAGATTTGAGAACTGGTGCTGCTTTCACAAGATTTCTCACAGGGGTCTTTGATCGCTTCAAAACTGAAAATAAAGGTGTTATCTCATATGGTTCATGTCAGTTTCCAACTTTGGGATTCGTTGTCGATCGTTACAAGAGAGTACAGCATTTTAAGCCAGAGGACTTTTGGCATATCGATGTTGCCGTTAAGAAAGACAACAAGACAGTGAAATTTACATGGAAGAGAACGAGACTCTTCGATAGATTGGCTACAGTGTTGCTCTATCAGAAATGCATGGAATCTGATAAGGCGAAGATTACAAGTGTAAAATCTTCACCAACTTCAAAATGGAAGCCATTGCCTCTGACCACTGTCCAGTTACAGAAATGTTGTTCCATGTATTTCAAGATGAGTGCCAAAGAATCATTGGATACCGCCGAAAAGCTCTATCAGGCAGGCTTCATCTCTTATCCAAGAACTGAAACTGATAAGTACCCGAAGAAAATGGATTTGAAAGGTCTCATATCAAAGCAGACACAGAGTGAGATATGGGGCGAATATGCAAGATGTCTCTTAGAAGACGACAAGTTCAGACAACCAAGAGCTGGTAAACATGATGATGAGGCACATCCTCCGATCCACCCTGTCATATTCACAAACGGTACACAGTTCAAGAATGCGAAGGAGAAAACAGTATATGAATTCATCGTGCGTCATTACTTGGCCACATGCTCTGAAGACGCAAGGGGTCTGACTAACGCAGTTGAGTTGAAATGGGGAGAGGAGAGATTCTCTGCTAGTGGCCTCAACGTTATCGAAGAAAACTTTTTGGAAATTTACAAATACCAGACCTGGAAATCAAGTGTTGAATTACCAAGATTTGACATGAATGAAGAAGTGTCACTCCATAGTGCTGAGATAAAAAGCGGTAAGACCCAAGCACCAAGCTTAATGACAGAGACCGAACTAATCACATTGATGGATGCCAATGGAATCGGCACAGATGCCACAATCGCTGAACATATTGAAAAAATCGTTGCCCGTGAATATATCACGAAGCAGACCAAGCAACGGAAACAAGTTCTTGTACCGACAGTGTTAGGTATGGGTCTTGTCGAAGGCTTTGAGAAGATCAATCTGAATAATTCACTGACGAAACCATTCTTGAGAAAGAACATGGAGGATGAGCTAAAGAAGATCTGTGAAGGTTCCAAGACAAGAAATCAAGTCAGTGAAGAGATGGTTCATCTGTATAAGGATTCATTCGCTGTGTCTGTTCAACGCCAGAATGTCATTTTAGATACATATGTCGGGTTTAGAAGAGAAGCAGCTGCAGCTGCTGCCGCAGTAGGCGGTGATTAGATATATTCCACAACGTATATTCAGAATAAATTTTCTCCAAACTGTAGTAATATCATTATTGTCCGAAAGTTCTTTCACATATCACATAGCCAAAGTGGCTGGCTTCTGAAAAGCAAAATTCCAATTAGAAATCCTGAGCTCAATGCTATCTCCTCCGTCGCGCTCTTAACGAGAATAAACATAACCTTAAGACTTAAAGAGGAAGAATTGCATTGTTACCATATTTGATGCCATTCTCACTTGTTCAGACGCTGGATATTCCTGTCATATTTCCAGATCCGTATAGTTCGTCGATTGAATCAAAAAATCAAAAGAATCATAACGATTCCTTAAAAGAATAATTCTTCATATGGGTAATGGTTCATTAATCGGATTATTGAAGGCCTCGTAAGTGCTTTTTGGACCACTACTCTGACCGAGAAAGATATAAAACAGGCTCGAGTGAAGTGCTAGAGAGGAGTTCCCGGCAATATTAAGACACAAAAAAAAGTTCCTAGTGTAGATTAATCATGAGGTCGTAGCATGTACAAAGTGTCGTTGGTGAAATGTGTTGTGATTTTGAAAATTCTTGTTGTGGCATATAGCCGTCGGAGTCTGGGAGTGAATGTCCGTATTTATATCGGTACCTAGGAAGCATTGGCATGATACCACAGTTGAATCCTGCACTCAAGCTCCAACGTGCCTGATCACTCTACATCAAGAGGCATGAAGGCAGCATATCCAGATATAGCCATTTTACTTTAACAGTAGACTAAGGGAGGTTCAACTTCCGGAATCTGTCCCAATGTAAACTCCACAGCCTTAAACTGAGCTTTAGCAAAATCACTTAGATCTTCCTCCTTGATACGCTCTGGTTCATTTGCCCCTTGTTTCAGAGTTGGCGTAAATGGGCCAGTATTAGTAGTTTTGAAACCGACAGAACCTGACCCGAATCCTATTGCAGATTGACCAAATGGTGAAGATTGAGAAGGCTGACCCATTGGTGATGATCCAAAGGTAACGGAACCTTGACCAAAGGCAGATCTGGTGGAAGTTTGCGCAAATGGCGATGCATTGTTGGATGTTTGGCCGAACGCAGATCCAGTAATAGAGTCCTGACTAAAAAAAGAACCACCGCTAGTCGTTTGACCAAATTGAGAAGCAGCAGTTGCCGTGGTTGTTGATTGACCAAAAGCCGTGGTAGTAGGCTTGTTAGCCATCTGCCCAAGTGGCGAGACTCTATTAGTAGTCTGTCCAAACGGAGAGGTTGTACTTGTCGATGTACCAAGTGATTCAAATGGTGAGGCAGCGCTGGCCCTCTGCCCAAACCCAGATGTTCCAAATGCAGATACCGTACCTGCAGTTGTAGCAGAATGCGTCATGGAACTTTGGCCAAACCCAGAATTTCCAAAGCCAGTAGAGCCAAACGCAGAACTGGCACCAGCACCAAGACTTGCACCACCGAATGCAGATTTTGACTGTCCCAAGGAAGTTTTGCCAAACGTAGTTTGACCAAAAGCACTGGATGAAGCACCTCCAAGACCTCCAGATCCAAACACGCTTTTAGAAGCCTCATTCTGAACAAACCCAGTTGATCCAAACATACTTGAACCTGTACTTGAAGGCGAAGAACCAAAGCCGCTTGCGCCAAAATTACTTGGACCTTGATTCTGAGCTATGGTTCCAAAAGGGGATGTAGCATTGTTAGATCCAAATGGATTACCCGAGTTGCTACTAGAGCCGAAAGAGAGATTACCGAACGCGCCACCAGTAGAACCACCAAAACTACCTGATCGAGGCAGAGACTGGCCAGTAAGGTCCAGTGGTCTATCTATGAAGGGCTTAATCGTGGTGTTTGGATCGTTCAAGATCTGCTGTGCAGCGATTTGAGAGTATCTGGCAGCTTTCCTCGAATCCTTCAGCACTTCATTGATGCACAGATTCATATCTTGTTCTCTGGATCTAATCATCTGCTCATACTGCGGTATCTGATTTATCGATTGAGCCTGATAATAGTCCCATCTAGACTCTTCAGCAGAGTAGTCTCTACCTGTGATCAAATTCACAGGTGCCGGCCATTGGAATCCAAAGGCTGAGTTCAACGGTTGAGTCTGGAGCTCCCGGTGAGAATTCAAGCTGTCCCTGAGCTCTTTTTCCCTTGTGTCCAAGCTCTTGGAGTCACTGAACCTTTCTGTTTCTGTCTGTACGTAGTTCTTCCCACCTCTTTGTTCGTACACATGAGGAAAGGGACAGCTACTTCCCTTCCTGCAACTGCCTGATGCCTGTTAGTATACGAAAGAAGAAATTCGCCATAAAAGCAACTCACCCTGTTGGTAAAATTTGCATGGAGGCTTCCGACTGGACATCTTAACTGTGAAATTCTGTTGTTTTATGGTGTTTTCATGATCTTCTCAGCTATTGTCTTTCGGAAAGTTTGAAAACGCGACAATTTCCTCTTTTGGTTGGTAAACAAAACACATCAACATTAAAATCCTGAAAGAAGCCTTCAAAAAAGAGAACCTGAACTTTTAAGTGCCTCAGAGTTCGATTAACGTGTCGATTAAAAGGAATAGAATGATTTGTGTGGAATGCGACGGGCCCGTGAGCTCGTTATACACCAAGTATGCCAATGGACACATCAAACTCACAGATTGTTCGCAGTGCCACAGAGTCTGCGATAAGTACGTCGAGTTCGATAACGTTCTTTTGTTCATGGACGTGTTGCTTTTGAAACCACAGGCGTATAAACACTTGGTGTTTAACGTGCTGGGTAGAGAAAACACGCAACGACTTTCTGTTCAGAGAATCCGTCTTCTGAGCATCCTCTTTGAAATCTATCTCACTTGGGCATATCAGGAGAAGAAATTCCATGCCGCGTCTTTGAAGGACCCCTGGTTAATATATCACAGTATTTTATCCAAAGGTGTCTTCTCGCAGTACATCTACTTTGGCATCAAGTGCTGCTGTGACGACTTGATTACCCATTCGCTGCTGAAATTGCTTATCTATAGAGTGTTCGCATGGAGGTCTGCCGTATCCCCCAATGTTATCTCATTGACCGTTGTAATTTCGAGTGGCACGAAGCTGTTTCCCATCTTGATGCTCATCTGGCCATACGACGATATTGCCATCACCCAGGTAATCACATGGATCTCGAACTTAACACTTGTCGAAGCGTTAAGGCTCATCACGGGCTTCGCGCTGTGGAAGCCCCTGTTGATGTTTATTGTTGTCTCGCTAGCTAAGACTGTCGCTACAAGGACACTGCTCATAATGCTTCTCTCACATGGCAACTTTGATCTTATTCACCGTTTCTTTCAAGCTGAGCTGCACCAGTTGTTCGAGCCTCTCAAGTTTTGATCCAGCTCTGCGACCTTCCAAATATAGTAATTTTCCGCATTGGCCCCGCGTTCCGCGAAAATTACGATATTTGTCATTCAACTCGTCACAGATAATGCGGGGGGTCTTCCGAGAATCGGTTTTAGTCATTTTGGCATGTTTGACAGATATAAAAGCGAAAGATCCCTTTATTCTGTTTCATTCGAAGACGTTGGATGTCTGATCAATCAATAATGTCTCGGTTCCCTTACCCAACGGCCAAGGAGGCCCTCCAGTCACACAAGAAGGTGATTGCGTCCATCAGTGAATGGTTCGAATCACCACGTTTTAAAGGCATTCAGAGAAACTATTCACCTGAAACTGTGGCCCAGTACCGTGGTTCTTTACCATTGACACCTCTGCCTTCATCCATTCAGGCTCAACGTTTGTTTGCGTTGCTATCCACCAGATTCGCCAACGGTGAAGCCGTATCTGCGCTGGGTTCCACAGATCCAGTTCAAATGTCTCAGAACGCTCATTTCCAAGAGGTGTTGTATGTCAGTGGATGGGCATGTTCTTCTATTCTCACGACTACGAATGAAGTTGGTCCAGATTTTGGGGATTACCCATACGACACGGTGCCTAACCAAGTTGAGAGACTATTCAAAGCGCAGCAGTTGCACGACAGAAAAAGTTATTACCACTGGTTGCAATCCTCGAACCCTGAAAATACTGACCGTATCGATTACTTGAAGCCTATTATTGCAGACGCAGACACTGGACACGGTGGTATCGGATCCGTGATGAAAATGGCCAAATTGTTCGCAGAGAAAGGTGCCAGTGCCATCCATATTGAGGACCAGCTGCACGGTGGTAAGAAATGTGGACATTTAGCTGGTAAGGTCATTGTTCCGACTGGTGAGCAGATCCGTCGTTTAATCGCCACCAGACTGCAATGGGATATCATGGGTACAGAGAACTTGGTGATCGCGAGAAGTGATGCTGAGACTGGTAATCTGCTGAGTTCTTCTGTTGATCCAAGAGATCATGAGTTTATTCAAGGTGTCACTGAACCAGTAACCCCATTGAACCAGTTGTTGATTGAGGCTCAGGCAAGAGGTGCTAGAGGTTCTGAATTGGAGAAGCTCGAACAAAAGTGGTTGAGCGAGAATAAATTAGTCACATTTAACGAGGCTGTGGAACAACAATTGGCAAAATTGGGCAAGTCTGACTTGTATGAGGGCTATTTAGCGCAATCAAAGGATAAGTCTAACGGCGAATGCCGTGAGATTTATGAACAGTTGACAGGTGAAAAGATCTTCTTTGACTGGGATGCTCCACGTACCCAAGAGGGTTATCATATGGTCTCTGCATCTATCGACTCCGCAGTTAAGAGAGTCTTACACTATGCTCCATTCGCCGATTTGCTCTGGCTTGAGACCAAGACACCAAACTTGGAGTATGCCAGATCATTTGCCAAACGTATCCATGACGTGTACCCAGATAAGAAATTGGTCTATAACTTATCGCCATCCTTCAACTGGAGTGCCCATGGGTTCAGCGAGCAAGATTTGCGTGAATTCATCAAGGAGATGGGTAAGTCTGGGTTTGTGCTACAGATTGTCAGTCTTGCTGGATTGCATTCAAACGCTATGAGTTCTTTCGAACTGGCCAGAGGTTTCAGCCAGGATGGTATGAAGGCTTACGTCGACCTTGTGCAATCCAGGGAGAAAGCCATGGGGTGCGATGTGTTGACACATCAAAAGTGGAGTGGTGCTGAACTGGTCGACTCCATCGTTAAGACCGTTAACGGCACAGCCACCGGCTCTGCCACAGGTGGTGATTCCACCGAGCATTCTTTCTGAGCTTGAAGAATTATTATTTATACTAACTAATTTATCATCTATGGAACTATCTGTATGTAGATTGCAGTAAATAGATAAACGTTTTTGAATAAAGAATCAACCAAAGGAGGACATTTTTCCCCCACGCCCAAATTTTTTGTGTCAAAGCCCCCCCGCAAAGAACCGAACGGTCACACCACCGAGAACGTTGAAGTATAAAAAACGGAAATAGAGAAGCCTTGCTCTGCGAAACTCTTTCCCTGAATAATTCACCATGACAGTAAGTGTCTGCCTTTTTGATTCAACAAACAACAATAACTAACACCACAGCAGGACCCGCATGAGATCCTGAGACTTCTGCTGGAGCGTAAAGCAGAGCTCCAAGACAAACCAGAGAAGATCCTCGACATGCTTGAGGAAATAAAAGGCATGGAAAAGACAAAGAGAAATTTGATCAAGGATGAGCTGCGCAAGATCAAACCACAAATAGTTGTTGAACTCGGCACTTTTGTCGGTTATACGGCTATTGTGCTTGCTCTTGAATTGCGCAACATGGGCTCACAGGCAACGGTTCACACCTTCGATACCTCCTCGGATCGATATGAGATCAGTAAACAGATAGTCCAGCTGAGTGGACTGCAGGATAGGATTCGTTTACATCAGGGAACGCCTGAAGAGCTGATTGAATCGTGGGAGGCTGCGCATATAGTGGAACGTGTCAACTTCATTTTGTTGAACCATGGCAATAATCTATACCTTTCAGATTTACGTACTTTGGAGACACTTGGGTTGATCAATCCCGGAACAACAATCATAGCTGATGACTGCAACGGTGACTATATCGAATATTTGGAATCGGCACCTATTTGGAGAAAAGAGCATAATAGTAAGTATCATAACGTCAATGGTAGCAGATTCGTGGGGAAATGGGGAATACTATATGATAACAAATTGCAGAAGGTGACGAAAGAGGGGTTCCCTGATGCAATGGTTGTTAGTAAGTGTACTGGTGTACTATTCTGATGATTTACTCTGCTATGTTGATGTTTCTTGGTGAAAGATCTATAACATTACCCGTGTATTCATCCCTTTAGCAAACAATAATAGGAAGATCAATATGACTCTAAAGTCTTTGCAAGCTCTTCACAGACGTGGATGTAGTTCCCGATGGTGACTTCGATGACATCCTTCTCTTTGTCATATCCTATGACCTTGACACCTGTTAAATCCGGTACCACAACATCTGCCCCAAATCCTTTGACACTTTCAGCATCAAAAGTGCTAGCAATACCAATGACAAGACACCCAGCACCATGACCTGCAGTGACACCAGCTGGAGCATCCTCAAACACAACAACTTTCTTTGTCGTATCTCCATATCCAAGTGATTTTCTTCCTAATAGGTATGGTTCTGGGTTTGGCTTACCATGCTTTACACTCTCGGCAGTGATAAAACTCTTTGGTCTCTGTAGTCCCAAAATCTTGAACCATTTGGAAGCCATGTCAAAAGTACCTGAGGTGGCCACAGCCAGTCTCTCACCATCAGTTGGCAATTGTAATAGACTCTCTACCAACTTGATTGCACCGGGGATCTCCTTTGCACTGTTCCCATAGAGATCTGGGACCTGTCCTTCTAACTGTTTCACATACTCAGCATCGGCAAATTCTGGAGCGTATTTAGCGATAGCATCAAAAGTTCTCCAACCGTGTGTATGGTCAAACACATACTGTCCATCAAAGCCTGGCTTATCCTGACCAAAAGCGCACCAGAAATCCAAGATTGGTTGGGATGAGTCAACAATGGTTCCATCAACGTCAAAGAGAGCAGCGTGGATGCGTAGCGTAAGTGGTTTCTTAATAGCTATGAGAGTTTGTTAGTGTTTATGTACCCCCTGGCTTTGTGGCTGATAAGGACATACTCATTTGTGTGATTATTGATGGGAGTATCGAACGAATGGTTGTAGGTAAAGATGATAAACAGGGACAGGCCTTTTATATCAAAGTTCAAGAGATAACACCTGGTGTCTTTTTAGTGCTTTTTCAAGGGTTGTCAGACGTGATCTGTGTCATTTTCCAGTTGCGCATCTGGTGAGGGAACAGTGACAGATTGGACAATCTGGACGATGTTGATAGGCAACTACTACCGTTTTTCGCTGGAGAATTGATAGATTAAGTACATCATTAGATAGCTCTCTCTTAGAATTACTCATTAGTATAAAAATTGTCAACATAAAGTGGGAGATATACCGTTGAAAGCTCACAAACCAGGTACTTCACGTGGTTGCGTGCCTGCAGCCACCTGCGGAAACCAGGTGAGATATTCCTGAATCGGGAAAATTCCGGTCTTTTCTTTTCCGAATTTCCTAATAAAGAAATATACCAGATACGGCCTTTTCACTTTTTGTGAAGGGACACACCAATCCAAACAGTCTCATCAAAGCAGAAAGGCATGTTTATAACCATAACATTAGTGGATTGTGAGAATCTTCTGGAAACAAGCCAATCAGGAGCTGAACGGAAGCACAGTAGAGGATGGCAATTACATCACCATTCAAGAAGCTTGGACACTCCAGGGAGGGATCCAGGGAGGAACCGCCACGCAGACAGCCTCAGGGATCAACACATCTGTATTCGAATAGACCGAGCCAAGGACCACTGAAT
This sequence comes from Williopsis subsufficiens, assembly GCA_017948575.1. NCBI lineage: Eukaryota > Fungi > Ascomycota > Saccharomycetes > Phaffomycetales > Wickerhamomycetaceae > Williopsis > Williopsis subsufficiens. Next base: position 41,527 of record JACVEX010000533.1, read on the forward strand.
AAAAGTGGCACGGTTAAAAGCAACAGATCATCCGCATCCACTGTTTCAACGAACTTGGCGCAGCAATATGAAAATGACAAGCAGCGATTGATCAAGTATTGTTTTTCTAGCTACGATTCCAGTGGCATTCTCATCGATAGTTATATCACCCATGTCCGTGTGATAGAGGACGCTGCTTACCCTTCGGAGAGACCACCCTCCACTTCCAGCGCCTCTAATAAGAAGCCGAGAGTCCTCGTGCTTGCGGTTAAGAAAGATGGTGCGGTGTATTTGCACAAGGGACGCGAGAACTCGAACGGTTCGTTTCAAATTGGTAGAACTTGGAGCTTGAATGAGCTATCCTCAATCGTCAAAGAAGAGCAGTCAGACACAGGCTTCACTGCTACGTTGGGTAAAGATTATTACTGGGAAACCTCCACTTCAAAAGAGAGACAGGTGTTTATCACTAGTCTTGTCAGAATTTATCGCAAGTTCAAAAATGGGCTTGTCCCAAGATTATTAAATTGGGATTTATCTCTGTTTGGACTAGATGAAGAATCATATAAGGTATTTTTGAACAAGGAGGCAATGGAGCAACCGGCATCTGAGTCACCAAAGAAGACACAAGAAAGCCCACGGAGGAAACGAGATTCATCGCCAAAGAAGGTACACCAGACGGAAATGCCTCCGCCTTTAACCATACCTTCTCAAACATCTAAGACTGCTTCTGAATCAAAGCCAGTTATGACATCTGCTCCAACTGAGGAGGAGATTAGACCATTGAATTTCACAAAATCAGCCACAATTGTTCCTGTTACCACTTCTGGTACTACCACCAGTTCAGCTATTCCTGTTGCTCTTGCAGCTGCTTCTGGTGTTGAATCACAATTACACAGAACTCTAGACTCCACACCTTCTCAATCTGCCCCTTCACCACCTATCAAGAGATCCATGATTGACGATGCGCTCGGCCGAGGTGTATCAGATTTACAAATCTCTGAACACGAGTCCAAACAGCAAAAGGCAAGGGATGAGCTAGATATCCCCAGAAGGTACGAACCAATAGAAGACAGTCCTTCATCATCGTCTTCTGGTGGCGCGGATCTCGAAAGACCACAGACTAGGGAATCAATAACACGCAGCGTTAAAGACGTTCCAATTGTCGCAAGAAGAAGAAGTTTAGCCGAGTTTGAAGCGGATGAAGATGATTCTTATGACGAAGATATAACAGATCTATATCAGCAGGAGTCAGAGTCGTTAGCTGGACCAATGAGTGCCAGCTCTAATATGCAGGATACGCCAATCATCATTACCCCTGCTGATGATGATTTCTCTTTTGAACATTCATATGGTGAATCTTTTGATAGAACAAATGCCAGTCATGAGGTTCTGAATGCAACTCCAAGGAAACTAGAGCCATTCCCAACACCATCCACTGTGAAGGGCGCTAATAATAATTCCGATGATGAGTACGAATACGACGACTTGAATCAACCAACTGAAGAGCTACAAGTTCCAACCATAAGGGGAAGACGTCGTGCTGGTACTGTGAACTCAATGATTGAACAGCCGGATGATGATCAGTCTTCGTTCGATGATATTTTTGATGAAATCAACTGGGATTCATCAGATGATGCAGAGACATTAACCGCCAAGTTAATGAAGGAATTGACAAAGACAGAGTACAAAACTGCAAAGAAGTTGGTTGATCTCAGAGGCAACTCATCACACTTGACTCAACAAACGTCGAAAATTGCTGAAGAATGCTCAAAATTGATCCCGTTGTTCAACATGTTCACAGTCGAATTGGCCGGTTTTGTTCTTGATATCAAGGATCTTGAATCTGAAGGCCAAGGTCTACAAGTGGAAACTATTAATAAGAAGAATCTTTATAGTGATCTAAAGAAATTGCTGGATACAGTGTCTGTGGATGAAAGCTCCTTACAGGTATTGCTCACAGGTGACATTGATAAGGATCTATATAATTTGGAGGCTACACTAGCTGATCTAGAGTCTGCCCTGGATGCTATCAGAGGCGGTGACAAGGATGAAGATAACCTTGGTGAGATGATCGCATTGAGAGAAAGAAGATCTAAGTATGAGGCTGCCACCATCCAGTTCTTGAGGCGACTCAAATTTGAATTGGACTCAAGATTCAAATACATTATAAATGAGATGGAGAAGTACGAATCTGTCAATTCTGTGGCTTTCAAGGATGTACTTTCTGAGATGTTGGTCTATGCTGGATTGATTCTCTTTGTTAGAGATGCATCTGAAGACAGCTATTTGGAGATCATAACTTCTTGGGAGACTGCCGCTAACCCTTTCTATCAGAATATCGTCTCTATACTGGGTGATAACTTGATTGAAGTTGCCTTGAGCAAGCATAAGTTTTCCTTGACCAATGATGTCGTATTTCCCTCAGCTCTATCGGTTTCGAGGAAAAGAACATCAGCAAGTACTTCCATTTCACATGACAAGCTGAGAGAAAAGTTTGGCCTTATGGACTCATCATCTGCAACATCAATTCCAAGATATAGCAACGACAAAAACTCTGAGATTGAAGCAATCATCAACACATTCCAAGCATTACAGAAACACATCATCTTGCAGCAGGATTTTATTGTCAAATTTTTCCATATGTCCAATGAGAATCCAGATTTATCTAGTTACATTACCAAATATTCAATCGATAATCGTCCTTCATTGCTGACGTCGTCGATCAGTGAGATTGATTCCGATAGAGCCAATGCTAGAGATATTTATAACATTCTAAACAATGTGTTCCAGCCGGCACTTGAAACGCTCTTGAAAGCAATTGTTCAATGTCTTAGATCAAATCAGAAGAATACACCGAGTGTCTTTGTATGGCTGGAGCTTTTTGACAAACAATTCAGCTCAAGTAACCAGGAGTACATGTTGGGCATTTTCAAGAAGCTTATGAGCAGACTTAGAACTGATTGGGAGAAATTCATCGATATTGAGTGCAAAGGGGTGGAGAAGAACATAAACTCTAAGAAAAGACGAGACGGAGTCTCCATTCTTGTGAAGAATGTGTGTAAATTTATTACTGAGATTGAAGAGGAATGTGACATGGTTATTACCTCACAGAACCAAAAGAGCGTTTCTTTAAATACTCTTGAATGCAGACCGTTTATTGAACGGTCATATGTCGAGCTTTGTTCTGCTATCTTGAAGAACTTGAATTATTCCGCCAAGGATAACCAGAAGATCTATAGAATCCATGATGGCGGTGAATTGAAGGAACACAGTGTGTTCTTGATCAACGACTTACAGAACTGCAACTGGATTGTTGAGAAATTATCACCCTTGAAACTGTCAAGCTTGAGCCCGATTTTGGCGTCACTTGCTGATATAACCAAGGAGACGATGAAGACATATGTCTCAATGATGGTGTCTGAACATTTTGGTAAAATATCATTATTTGTCTCAGAGGTTGATATCTTATCGAGGGAGAACCAATCGAACCCAATTGACCCGTCTAAGAGATTCACAAATAACAAGGATGCAATCAATAAGCTGCTCGCCCAGAATACACCAAGGGATATTTCAATGATGATCAAGAATATGAGACTAATTGTGGAGGAGCAATTTCACGATTCTGACGGCTTTGACATACAACACCAGTTGATCGAGAAAATTTGGTCTGCACTTCAGATGGAATTTGTTGCCATTACAATGAAGCTCACGGAGATCTTGGACAGATACTATAAGGATATCGATCACAGATTCTCTAAGAAGGATATCATTGCCGCATTTGGTGCTTCTAGGGGTCACTAAATGGAGTCCAGATAGTAAGTAATGACAGGTGTAACAAAGACATGAATCAGTTAAAGGTAGGATCGAAGTGACTATCTAATGAAGTTTGATTAATAGCTTAATCAGAATATAATTGGTAGCCACGTATGATATGTCAAGATGCGGCGGCGTGCGCCTGTGGCTCCATGTAGGACAAGTCCATAGGTCCTAAGCATTACCGATACAGCTGTATTTTCAAAAAAAAATTCCTTGGTAACTACGAAATCATTTAGAGTCACATTTCATCAGCAATTGTTTTGGGACGACATATATAGAGTATCAAATACCGACCTGCGCTTATAGAAGAATGTGAGACGATATGAGAAGAAATGAGAAATTCGCCTTTGTCTAAAATATAGTGGTCTTCATAATAGTTGTTGCTACGTAATCGAACATCTTCTTAGCCTTATTGTCAACATCAGCGTTACGGTCCACTTTCTTAAAGAAATAAAGGATGGTTGAGGATTCACATTTCAAATCCCTAGCCATCTTATTATCTTGACTCAGAATTTTGAAGAATTTATTGGCAAATTCCTAATTGAATCCTTGCATATCATCAACATCAGTTTCTTAATACAGCTCCTCCTCATCTGCTTTTGATAATGATACTCGGAATAAGGCTTCCTTCGTGATAGTTCAAGATAACCAATAGAAAGGTTTGGAAAATAATTCAAAGTTCTCTGTTTGTAGGGCCATTAATCCATTCCTTCCACTTAGACCTTGCAGAGGTTTACATGCGGTTCTATCATGTGGTTGAAGCTCATTTAAGTTTCCTCGAGCCAATATTGCCGTTCTATAAGTCTCAGACTATAATCATATATTGATTAAGAGATTCAGAACCTTGAGATGGGTATATAGCCTGAACAGTCCGAGATATGAAGTGGCACAGAATTGTTAGAGCACCATACTGATCATGTTATTTACTAAAAACTGAGCCTCCTACATAGGAGCAATCACTACTAATTATGTATCAATGCCCCATGGATGATATATAATTTATTTGAACGAGAGGATATCATCTTTGAACACAAAGAGTAGATCATATGGGGTAACTCAAATTGGAATAATTCTATTTGGGGTAGTTTTCGCGAACTTTTCTGGTCATCGGACCGTGTCTACGTGCAGAGGACTAAATCAAAACAGAAACCATCGTCACTCTCAAAGGACTCCGATTGGAGAAGAATTGATAGAGCGAATGAGCGACTTTGACGTCTCTGAGGACCCATTCGATGACTCCATCGATGATGATTTGGATGAGGTGATGCAGAGGACGGCAGTTAACCGTGAGGTCTATGAGACAGTAGTACGGCGGCAAATACCAGTACAGAGGACGCTGACGGGTGAGGCACTGGAAGGCGAACGGGCAGTATACGAGGAGGTACACAAAGAAGTAAAGTTTCACCCCACACACCACGAAATGAATCAAGAAGCTCTCAGGTCCTACATATACCCGTCGAATTTGCAAGTGAGAGACTACCAGTACGATATCATCACTAAAGCATTGTTCAAGAACTTACTCTGTGCCATACCCACTGGTATGGGTAAGACATTCATTGCATCCACAGTAATGCTCAACTACTACCGCTGGTTTAAGAATGGTAAGATCATATTCATGGCGCCAACGAGACCGCTTGTTGCCCAACAGATTCAGGCTTGTCTTGGTGTTACAGACATACCCAGTGAAGACACAGCTGTGCTGTTGGATAAAACCAGGAAGAACAGACCGGCGATTTGGAACGGCAAGAGAGTCTTCTTTACTACTCCACAAGTCGTAGAAAATGACTTGAAAGCTGGAACATTGAATCCTAAGGAGATTATCTGTTTTGTCATCGATGAAGCTCATAGAGCCAGAAAAAACTATGCTTATACCAATGTGGTGAAGTTTGTTGAGAGATTCAATACATCTTTCAGAATACTAGCATTGACTGCAACCCCTGCTGCTGATATTGATGGTGTCCAGGAAATTGTTGACAACTTGAGCATATCACACATTGAGATCAGAACTGAAGAGAGCAGTGATATAATCAAGTATATGAAGCGTAAAGAGCAGGTTAAAATCCATGTTGGGTCAAATATTGAGATGGACAACATCATAGAATTACTTGGTACTGCAATTGAACCCATTCTGAAACAAGCCAATGAAGCAAACATTTACGAAATCACGGATCCCTCGAGGATCAATGCATTCCAAGTAATGACTAAATCACAAGCCATTATACAGAACCCTACTTTAAATGAAGGTGTCAAATGGAAGTATTACTTTATACTTCAGGTAATTGGATATGTCGGTCAGATGTTGAGAAGATTAAAGATCTATGGTGTGAGATCCTTTTACTCTTATTATCAGAACAAGTGCAGCGAGTTTCGTACAAAGTATGATCTTGGTAAGTCAACAAATAAACTGGCTGCATCATTCTTTTTTCACCCAGCATTGAGGCAAATTAAAGACATCTGTGACCAGCTATTGGACAATGCTAAGTACGTGAGCCATCCAAAGCTAGAACATTTGATTATCGAACTACAGGATTTCTGCACCGAGAAAACGAGCTCCAGGGCGATTGTTTTCACAGAATTGAGAGAATCAGCTTTAGAGATTGTGAAAACTATTGATAATGCTCTTGGTGACAATTGCAAATCACACATTTTCATTGGTCAAGCTAGAGGAAAAGAGAAGTTTGATGAAGCAGACTACAAGGTCAAGAATGCCAAGAAAGGTCGTGGTAAGAAGAGTAGAGAAGAAAGACTCGAGTCAGAACAAGACCGATTAGAGGAGAAAGAGAGACAAAAGAAAGAGGAAGCGGAGAAGAGAGCGGCTAGTCGTACCGGTACCTCTGAGGAGGCTCAGTTGCAGGGCATGAACCAGAAGACCCAAAAGGAGATAATTAAGAAATTTAAGAAAGGTGAATTCCAAGTGCTTGTTGCTACATCCATTGGTGAGGAAGGGTTGGATATCGGTGAAGTTGACCTCATTATCTGCTATGATACTACAAGCAGTCCCATCAAGAACATTCAGAGAATGGGCAGAACAGGTAGAAAGAATGATGGAAAAGTGATCTTATTATTCGCATCCAATGAAGAGTCTAAATTCAATCAGGCCATGGATGACTATGCACTGGTTCAAAAGAGAATCTCACATAATGAATTGAATTTTCACAAGTCTGATCGTATCATCCCTAGCCGCATAGTTCCAACTTGTGAACAGAGACTTATTGAAATTCCAGAGGGTAACTTGATTATTGCCAGGGGTGAGGATGAAGACGAAGTTATCAAAAATGCAACTCAGGCGATGCTTGGAAAGACCCCAAAGGCAAAAAAGACCAAACCGACTAAAGTGAGGAGCAAGGAAACGCCCGTTCCTGCAATTAAAAAGAAATTTTTCATGCCTGATCATGTGGAGACAGGGTTTGTCAATTCCTCAACATTGGTGAGAAAGGTCGGTCAAGATTCTAGTAGAGTGGATCAAATACTAGAATCAGATCATGATGACGATGATCTGTCTATCATAAACGACAAAGGATGCTCGATTAAGTCGGCAAATACAACTGCAAATAGCTCAAATATTTTGGGAAATCTGTTTTCCAACTGTTCTCCAAGTTCAAAAACATCAACTCCAAGAAAGTTTCTCAGACCTGATATTGAAGCTTCACAGAAAACTTCTTCGAAGAACGCTTCTAATAATGCTGCTGATACACCCAGTTCTGGACTGTATGACACCAGTGTTGTTATTGATCTCGAAGGGGACGACGACGAAGGCCTTGATTCTGATATCCAGGAGATTATCGAGCCCAGAGCTATGGACATCTTGGTGCTCTCGCCTATTAAGCCAGCCCAACAAACTATAAAAGCCGCAATGAACTTCTCCAAGGCTTTTGAAAACAATGAAGAGCAAGAAAGTGATGGAATGGGGAATGAACTTAGAAGGACAATACCTGAGCTATGCAGTACGAATGTCGAACATGTAGCATTGAGTACACAAGGACTAAAGGGAGCTGAATCATATTCAAAGGTTTCTGAAATGGTCCCCGATTCGGATGACGAGTTCGAAAATGATGATGATAGCCGCCTCCTCAATGAAACATTGAAAGAGCTACAAAGTCGCTCCAGATTTGATATAACCGAGCCACCTCTGGAGGAGTCATTATCGCCCATTAAGCCTCTGAGCAGAAGGCTATTGGATTTTGACGCTTTTGGTGATTCAGACAATGAAATAGAGACAGATATACACCCAATTAAGGAAGCTGAGAAGGTTATGGAGAAGCAATATGACGAGGATCCATCTTTCATCCTCACAGGCGAGCAAGAGACGCACCCACCGAAGAAGCGTAAATCCATTGAATCATCTAAAGCAAACACGAAGAAGAAGATGAAATCCCCCGAACCACCTAAGGTCGATATCGCCAATCTTTTAAAAGAAACCAAAGTCAAGAAGTCGCTTGGGTTAAAAAAGTTGAAAACTGACATTTCCAAGCTCAGGCCTTCGCAGGTAATAGATTTAGACCAAGAGACACAGAATTTGAAGAAAAAGGAGCTACCTGATAAGATTTATATGTCTGAAAGGGATACTGTTACATCCAATGAGTTTGCACCGACTGATGGATTTATGAATGAGGAAGAGAGGCGTGTATTCTTTGCCGAAGTATTCTATACCAATGAGGTTTCCTTACATGTCGACCCTTCCATTTCTGTCAAGAGGATTGCAAATGGCAAAGTTGGACACAGTTCCAGGGCAAAAAGATTCATTTCATTTAGTTCATTATGTTCTCTCAGGTGTAATAAGAGATTGGGAAGGTTAGCTGTTGAATACGAAGAGAAGACTCAACCTTTCGAGCAACCGTTACAAGTAGAAGTCAAGGATTTTCCACAGGTGTCCAAGATCAAAAGGGAGCTTGATGAAGGTGAGGCTGATGAAGGCGAGGTTGATGAATTTAGTGGTGCTCAATTATTGAGTGATGATGACTATGAGTTTAAGAATCTATAATGACAGTTGAATTAAAGTAGATTAAATGACGAGTTTCTCAATCGAGTAGACGGGCACTCTTGTGACAGTCTTCAAACTCTTTGTCTCTATTTGATCTAGCACCGCAGCAACGTTAGAAGCAGAATTTAATGCCTCGACCTTACGCTTTAGCACTTGCTGCAACTTAGTGACCAGATCCTCATTCCATGTAAACAACCCACTTGCATCGATCAAAAGTGAAATGAGCTCATAGCCAAAGTTCAATTGGACAATGCGTTCGACAATCTTGAAACTGTCCAAGTCTTTGAAGTCCAATTTCTCCTTTGGGAATTCAAGGAGTCTTGTGATGATATCCTTAAAGATATCTTCGTTCTCTGTAGTGTTCAGCTCATTGATCAGTTCTCTGACAGATACATTTCCTGTAACGATAGCTTGTCTTAGAAGACGTGGTCTCTGTCTCAACTTGGCGAGTAAATCAGGTACAGTTGGGAATAGTGGATGTGTCAAGAGATAAGTCATAGCTCTTTTTGGAATATTTTTCGATTGAAGCACATGATCCACCACTGCAAGCATGAACTTCGAATCCACGACTCTGTCTTTCTCTGTGTAATAGTCATTTTCAGCTTGGAGAAATTCTAACAAAGAGGAGTCAAAATCTTTGGAAGATAGGATCTCGTCAATGTTGATATCCTCATCCTCGATTTCCAGGATTGATGGCACCGCTTTGTAAGTTTTTGAATGTTGTTGCTTTTTCTTACCCAACGAGTCCTTTAAAGTGTTGGTGTCCAAAGTGAAAGTGACACCAGATAGTTCGTGCTCTTTCAAGACAACACCAAAGAGTTGTTGACTTGGGCGGCTGGAACCCGGTGATTGCACATAGAGCAGCTCCAATGGTGATTTGGTAAAGTTGATAGATGATAAGACAATAGAAAAGTTTGTATTGACCAAGTGCAAATCATGACCTTGTGCAATGATAAGACGATCCTTAACAGGGGATAAGAATGTGATTTTCTCATTAGATTTTGGTGCAACGTCCAACTGGTTCAACGCTAAAGTCTTGAAGGCCGTAAAATGTGGGATCTTGTATGTGGTAAACTCATCATTGGCGAATTGGATCAAGACACCATCTCTATAGGTGAATTGCAAGTCCTTTAGTGACTGGGATTCCACAATCTTTGAAGAAATTTCATGAGATTCATTGGAGATCAGTCTGAAATGGAGGTTATTTTTCACGTCGTGATGCTCAACCAAGAGGATCACATCATTCTCGATGAGCTCACCATAGACTATAGTATAGAGAGCATCAACTGCCCAGACTGGGATATACTCCTTCGAATAACAAATGATGGCATCAGCCGTAACCACGATAATTTTGCCGCACGAATATCTGATCTGTAGCACTTTTGAAGCCATTTCCCACTCTTTGACAACGGAAGAGCTATTTTCCTCCTTTTGGATCACTTGTATGAGATGTTTCTTTGATGATTTGTTCCACACACCAATTAGAAAACTCTCATCAACCTTTTCTACTGCACCAACAGTGAAGCTAGGTGGGAAAGAGTGGGACCACACAAGCTTTGGACTCGGCTTCAAGACGTAGTGAGACAAAGAAGCACCAGAGATGGCAATGAAGAGCTCCTCATCGGATGTACTTCTCGCCACTTTTGCACGCTCAGAGACATTAGAAACACGTGGAAACTTGGACAAAGCATATAATTGAGATAAAGACATTTCTCTGGTATTTTATTGCCCTTGAAACAGTATGAGAAGGTCCAGATTCAGAAATTTGAAACTATTATGTCTATGTGCCAAAAAGATTTTTCGGAGGAAATTTTTCACTGGCCCGGCAGAAAATGGCAGAATTCATTTTCACTTTTGCTATATGGAGTCGACAAGAGAGACCAATTGACGAGCAATGAAGTAAGTACAATTCAATTATAATGTTTTCGTGGTCAGATTCTAATCTAAATTAGTCAAATCAAAAGAATTTCGGCATTAAACGAGCAAGAGCTAGCTAAAGGAATCCCCTTTAGCGCTTCATGGCACCAAGAATTCAGAGATTCAGCCTATGTCTTTTTTGGAGGGTTGAAGCCTGAACTGAGCGAAGGAGATGTGCTAGTGATCTTTAGCCAGTATGGCGTTCCCGTTCACTTGAAACTTGTGAGAGACAAAGAAAGTGGAAAGTCGAGGGGATTTGGATGGTTGAAGTACGAAGATCAGAGGAGCACAGTGCTTGCTGTTGATAACTTGAATGGTTCCAAAGTTCTTGGGAGAGTGATGAAAGTTGACCATGCATTCTACGAGGAGAAGGAGATTGATGAGGAGTACGAACGGTTACTTGCTGTAGAGTTGAAGAATGATTTAGCGAGCGATCTTGAAGAGGACGAGGAAGATGTGAATGACAACAATAACGAGTTCCAAGACCCGCTGCTCTTGATGCAGCAGGTTGAAGACAAGGAACGGAGGAAACACAGACATGGTGATGATAGAAGCAGATATAGACATAGAGGTCATAGTGACAGACATCGGGAGAGATCGTCAGATAGACACAGAGGTAAAGAGAGGGAGCGGGAGAAGGAGAGAGAGACAGATAGAGATAGAGAACACAGTGGTGGACACAAAAATGAAGACTATGATCACAGAGATGATGATACGACTACAGCAGAGAAATAAATGATATCTATGGAAAATAAATACACTCAGTCAAGGCCCTCAAGATCAACTTCTCTCTCCAATGCCTCACCGAGCTCTCTTCTAAGCAGATTCCCCAACAACTCTCCAGTCCTCAAAGAAACCCACTTACCACCAATTGGATCGAATCTATCTGGCCCGCTCTCAGGAGAAGAGACCCAAATCTGCTTATTTGGAGGCTGCTTGTTGATCACATATATTCCCAATGGTGGCATCTCCAAGGTGAGTACTCCCTGTGAGTACTCAACATCCACCTGTGGCGAGTCTTCTGAAATCTCTTCCAGGTGGTCTACCAGTGTCTCTAAGTACTCGTCTGCGATCCTGTGATAATCATTTATAGTGAGCTCGTCCACTTGCTTGGGTGCTTGTTGCCCCTCGGTAGTTATGGAATATGACCTGGTCGGAGTGCGACAAGAAAGTGAATAAAACGAATGAATTCTCTGTGAAGGTCTCAGCGTCCTGATTACAGGAGTACGTAGTAATACGTTGACGAATGCTCTCATTTTCTAGTCTCTTTTACCGGCCTCCCTGTTGATATCCAGCGAATCCTCCAAATCCTGCCCGAAATTTTCACTCTGTTTCGGAACATCAACATATTAGAAAAGCCAAAGAGAACTCCTTTCAAACCAAAAGTATTAAGAAAATGGCTCTCCTGTTCATTATGCTCGCCATGGTAGTGATGGTAATTCTGGTACTACTTCTCCCGCAGATCAGTGGGCTCACAACAGTGGAGTACAAAGCAAATAGACGCAAAGATGTGCAACAGGAGAGAAAAGTCGATGACTACGAAGGTTACATTCCTCCAGACGAGTTGCAGAAACGCCTGAAGCAGCAAAAAGGTAGTAAGCTTTCGTTAGACTCTCTCAAGAAGAAGATGGTTTACCACAAAGAGGATGCCCCATTCAAAGTGCATCTAAAGAGAGAAGATTCTGGCCAACTGAGAAGAAGACTCAAAAAACCAAATATTCAAGAACAAAACGATCCAAATGCCTTCGACTTCGATATTGATGAGCTAATCGAGGAAGAACAACAAGACCAACGGAAAGAGCAAGAGCAGGAGTTCCAGACTAGGGCTGCAAAATCCAGCGAGGAGTTGGAAGAGATGGCTTGAGATATTACTGAACAACTAATACAACATTTTCATTCTTGAAGATACTACTATACACACTAGTTTTTATATTTCATCAGTAACCACGCCCCTGAGATCTGTTCTTCAGTAAGGTCTTAAAACCGTTACACAGCGATTGTACCGTCGGATAAGCGTACCCGTTCAAATCATAGCCCGTTGGAACAGCCTTCACATTCCAAGTGTAAATCTCACTCTGTGGACCAGTCTTGAACAAAAGAAGAAACCAGCCAGGCCTCTTATAATTAAACGCAAATGCATACACACCACGTTTAGGATTGGCCTTCGAATAGTTCTCAATCCATTCAACAACTTCACCCTTCGTACCAGAACGGAATTTATCGTGATCGGTCATTTGGTTCACACGCTTTACAATCTCGCCGACATACGTTTCCAAAATTTCATCCAAATCAGAGAATCTCAACTTCTCAATGGTCAGGTATCTCCCAAGCGAATATTCATTCTCTTTCTCATGCTCAATAACATCGATATGCTGAAACAAGTTGTTATCAACCTTCCACGTAATAGCAATGTGGTTATTACCCTTAGAAGATGGTCGAATAACAGCAAAACCACGCTCCTTTGGAGCTAAAAAGTTCTGCGCTTGAATAGAGTTGTAGTTGTGAAACAGTGGATGCTTGATGACCCTAGCGGCTTTTTGGCCGACTTCATTCTTATACTTCTCAGCATTTTCGTCAGCTTCTTCCTTAATGACATCCCAAATTTGAGGATCTTTACTGAATTTCACCTGTTGTATCGTTTGCTTCACATCTCTGTCCAACAGACTCACTTCAGCAGTGAAGTTTTCATAATCAATACTTTGAATAGCAGCTGGTATCGTTTGACCCTGTTGGTAAATCTCTCCAAGACGACGTCTATCACGAGGAATTCTTGCAAAATCGGCATTAGCCGTGCAGTCAATGGAACTTGAAGTGACACCCATTACACGGAAATCGTTGACACGCATGATGAGCATTGGAACAACAACACCACGGAAAAGAGCATCTGGAGATTCACCAGTTAATGATTCAAATACCTCAGTGGAGCTCATTACTTTAAAGCTTCCCCTGATTTCAGCGTACGGATCTTGAAGCTCTTCTAGAATCATCTGCAATGTCGCTCTCTTCTTCTTGTTATAAGCCTCTTCCAATTGTCTGGAATAATCTTCCAGCACCAAACTCTGTAACAAGGCTGCACCCTCTTCAGCATTCAGCAAGCGATCAATGATTGTTTCACCAATTGGTGCATCTTTCAACTCCTCAATTTGATCCTCGTCAAGATCCAATGCATCAGCGGCCATCTTCTCAGCCAAAGCATAATCCTCCGGGTGAATTCTTGTTTCATCGAGCAAAGTGACAGCCTCAACATCTTCATCTGAACTGACAGCACGACTCTTAGATTGTGGTATACGTAAGAAAGAGGCACAATTCAAGAAAATTGTGGTTCCGATACGTATGTTCTCGTTGGTAATCAATGCTTGACGACTGAACAATGGGTTCTGTTGAACAGCTCTCAACAAGCCAAATGCTTTACGGTCACCCAAGCCAGAGATGTATGGCAAGGTAGCCGCAAGGTAAGAATCAGAAACACACTTGTTAATATCAACACCAACCATATTAACAATGTCGACAAAGGCGGTAGAAAGGGCATCCTTCAGCTTATCCTCGGATAATAAACCTTGATGCTTATGGATGGACAATGCAGAGACCTCATCACCCAAGTTCAAATATTCCAACAATGGAGATTGAACATAACGAGCAAGAGCAATAGTATATCTAACCAAACTTGGCTTATCTGGGAACTCCGCCAAAGACTTTGTGGAATTCTGGTATCTTGAAGCGACTTCATCGGTGACATAGATGATATCCAAGCTGTTATCTGAAGTACCACTCTTCAAATCATAGTTAGCAATGATGGTTTGAATTATCTTGAATAACTTGTTTGTATTCACGTTGAATCCATTAATAGCAATAACATCTGGTCTAACTTCCTTTACTGCTTCAGAAAAGGCCATTTCAAACGAAGTTTCACCTTCTTTCAATCTATCGGCAGAAAGACGAGGGTTTTCGTTGAACTTGAAAGTTTGTACAAGCTTACCGTACTCATCCAAGAAGGCACCAACAACAGCATCAGCGCCAAACTTACCATTACCTGGAGAGATAGCAAGAACATTTGGAACCGAGCCAAATTTCTTAGAAGGAGCATGGTATGGAGCACGATCAATCTTTAGTAAAAATTCATTTCTAACCTCAAAGAATAGGAGTCTTTCGCACTCACGACGGATCTCTTCTTTTAAGTTAAGAGAAACCAATGGAATCAATTTCTTCAATGAAATCTCTAAAGCGGAACGACGATAGTTATTCCAGTCATTAGCAAGGTCAGACTGACCATCAGAGGCAAACAAGTTCAAAATAGACTCAAAGAATCCATCAGAGCTTGGGATTTCCAGTTTGACTTCAACCAAGTTCAAAGATTCAGCTTCCAGCATCCTCAAAAACAAATCAGGCTGTGTATACATGGAATCATGTTTACGATTGATAGCATATTTGAAATCAGAATATGGACTATTTTTATCAATCTTGAGACGACCTTGCTCAGTTAATTCGATCTTAACGGTGGAGTATTCGGCGAAGATGTGTCTCAAATGCTTTCTGAGTTTTAAATTGGTTGATAACTGTTCAGCAAAATATCTTTTTGTAACCTCCAAAGCCTGTGAAGGTTTAGCGTAGAGGGAGTCTTGATCTTCACAAATGGCCTCGGCCAAAACTTGTGGACTATGTTCATTATCTTTAGTATTGTACAATCTTGTGTTTGCAGTGATGTTTTCAGCTAGTTCAAAAGCAGAGATACCGATAGCTTTCACCAACTCAAGCAATCTGTTATCTTTGATCTTATCGTAGACGCTGGATTTCTGGTGCTTCTTGAGACCCAAATCCTTAAGTTGCTGGCTGTAGGTGAAGCTGATGTATTCGTAGATATCCTGTAGATCTGTGACAGAACGAGCTTCGTTAACTGCCTCATTCATGATTCCGTCTTGGACATCCAGTTGAGCAATTAGTTGATTCACTTGGTTTCTCTTTTCCATAAGCGCGTGGAACTCGATATCCATCTGCACAATTCTCCACAAATTGTTCTCAACCAGTAATGTATCAACCTCCGTCTGAGCTTCATCACCTTCACCAACGATAACAGTTTTCAAAAGGTGATCACGACGATGAGAATAGATGAATGGTACTTCTAAGCTTTGTTTTGCCACAAAGGTCAAGACGTCACCAACAGCTCTAACGAAGGCTTCACTGTCAAAATTTTGTTTCTCGTTAAGTTGGTTTTCCACAATCAGCCTGTGAGAGATCCAAGCCTTTTCATATTCGAAATCGGGTTCATCCAATTCGTAGTTCTTTATGGACTTACGCATCATCTGATAACGTTCTGGAATATCTGTGTCTCTGATGATCTTATCGTTATCTGTCAACATACGTGCTTTCAATTCTTCAGGTTCATAGATGTCTTGCAGCTGTGGTCTCGTATCATCTTCTCTGTATTCGCCGTCTTCTTCTTCGCCTTCCAAAGCCCAAGCATAGTCCTGACCGTCACCA
This sequence comes from Williopsis subsufficiens, assembly GCA_017948575.1. NCBI lineage: Eukaryota > Fungi > Ascomycota > Saccharomycetes > Phaffomycetales > Wickerhamomycetaceae > Williopsis > Williopsis subsufficiens. The sequence goes on from JACVEX010000533.1 coordinate 57,695, forward strand.
AAAATGTCATATAACTCATCAATCTTCTCAGAATCTATACCAGTGATTTCAATTGGTTTAAGTCTCTCCTGTTTGCGTCTCTCTCTAGCGGCTTGGCGAGTCTCCTCATCCATATCTGAGAACTCATCATCCTCGATGAAATCATCCAATTCGTCCATCCCTGATGGTTGTGCCCTTGAAGTAGGAGCATTACCCATGTCGACGTCCTCATCCTCAGAGAAGAAATCTTGTAGGTCTTTAATCTTTTCAGGTTCCTCGGAAACCGGAGCTCTCTTAAGACGTTTGAACTTACTTTTCTCTTTAACATCGGCAACACCGGTGTTCTCCATAAGCAAATCCAAGTCATCCTCGTCAAGCAAACCTTCATCCTCTTTCTCCTGGTGGCGACGTCTATGTTTCTTCTTACGTCTCTTAGAAGACTCATCGTCATCTTCATCATCAACGATGAACCCTTCACGAATCTTTTGGATCTCTTCCTCGTCATCATCTTCCTCCTCCTCCGATGAGTCAAATGGCTCTTCTTGTCTGAGGTTATCTCCTTCACCCTCTGATCCTTCAACATCAGAGAGTTGATTGTTGTTCTCCTCTTCGATCGCCATTTCAGTCAATGTATAGCGAGATCCAATCCCAACGACTAGCAAATAAAACTGATATACTCCCAGTCAGAATACCAGCAACCAGTAGTGTGATACTGCAGTACTAAGGGAGATATTTGATGGAATTACCCTCGTTTCGGTGCTGTTCTCTTGTTGTTTTTGTTAATGATTTGATGGGCGGTTAAATTTCACTGACGGTCTCGGGCGGGTAACCTTTTTGGAGTCACTACAAACCGTTTCGAGGGAACAATCACTTGTATTTATCATAATGGCGATTCAATTTCTCGTTGAATTGCTTATTTTTATCATTGACTGTTGAAGTTAGTATTTTTAATCGTATAAAGAAGATCAGAACAACAAAAACTCACTATAGCTATCCGCATTGTCACGTTTCTTCCTCTTCATCCGTCTGGAATCACCACTTGTCAGCTGGTCGACTAACGTATCAACGGCCTCTCTACTGGGCTTATGACTGCCGACTTCTTTATCCCTGTGTTCCTTATATTTTTCCTTGTCAACCTCTAGCATTTCAATCTCCTTATTGTATGACTGTTCAGCCATCTGTGAATAATTTTTAAATCCTGCATTCTTCTTGTTGTACTTCCTCATCTCCTGTTTAGCATCCCATTTCTCATTATCCTCGATCGTGTAGTCCCATACTTTTTTCCTCTGGATGTCCTCTCCTTTTTCTTTTGATTCTAATCTATCTAATTCTTCCTGTGCCTTCTCCTGTTTCTTTCGCAATTGCTCAAGTTGACTTCCAATACTCTGCTGTCTGTGCTCTTTAAACAACTCCTGTCTGTTCTGTTTGGATCCTTCAGACTTTTTCTTTTGAAGCTGTTTCAGTTTCTGCAGTCTCTCTTGTTTGTTCATTACCCATATATCTTGAGAATTGGACCCTACGAACAAAATGCAAGCATCTCATCATTGATACCCAAGACCACACTAAAAACTGAGTCGAACGAGTTCGCGAAAACAAAGCCCCGGAAGATATCTCCCGGAACTTACCGCATTGGGAAATCTCCATACATCCACTCTAACGAAATTATGGGTGTGTTCACCTTTTCTTTGCATCCTTTGGAACCAGAGGATATGAAGAGATTAATGTCCGACCTCATCAGATTCTTTGAACACTACACACCCTGTGATGTTAGCGATGCCCTTGTGAAATACGGCCACAAGACTGGCGGGTTCATCCCAAATTTGACACAATTCTCCCCAGGGAAACAGTCAATGGTTGGTAGGGCATACACGGTGCTGTACGCCCCATTGGACGACCCAAGGCCTGAGTTGAAAGTAAAATATATCGACGAGGTCCCCAAGGATTCTATAGTTGTCATCGGCACCACTAAAGAACTCCAGTCCCCATATGCCCCTTATGTTCGATTAAATAATGCACTTTATGGTGGATTGATGAGCACAAGAGCACAATACCTGGGTGCAAAAGGTTCTCTTATCCTTGGCCGCATAAGAGACTTGCAGGAGCATAGAGACTTGGGGTATCCGGTGTTTGGTTATGGTGTTGGAACTACAGCACCAGGGTCAATGGTGAAAGTCATAGGGGTCAATGTGCCAATTGATGTCACTGTTGGAGAACTATCGTACGACGTGATCCATCCTGGCGATTGGATCATTGGTGATGTCAATGGTGTTGTGAAAATCCCTAATGACGAAGCATTATTAACCAAACTGGTTGAATACATCCCAAAAAGGGTAGAAGCTGATAGTTTAGTCGCCGAAGATATCAAAAAGGGCAAACCTGCTGGAGAGTCCCAAAAACTACGTAGAGCCAATCTATAGTGCCGTTGATACAATGAACTATTTACTCTTCTTTTTCTGTGTAGCCTCCGCCACCAACTCTTCGAATATCTGTGCTTCTTCCTGTTCCACTTTAGATCTCGTTGTTCCCAAGAACACTTTCCCCAATATCAACAATGCCTCTGCACGCTGTATTCTTTTGGATTTAGGCTCGGATTTATCACGTAAGACAACATCGCAGACATCTCTCAACGTGCTCTGTATCTCATACTTACTCCCATGCCATGCGGCATTTAGCACTTTACCCATTAGTAACTTCTCCAACTCTGCAATTTCCTCATCTGTAGGTTTTGCAATAATTTCGCCTTTGTCATCTCTCAACTCTTCAGGATTAGCCTTCATCTCTTGCCATTTATTTAACTCCTCCATCGTTGATTGGGCATCGAGAGCGCTCGAAACAGTCCTGAAAGTGTCCATCACAATTCCGCCTTTCGCCTTCATGGAGGTAAAAAAACCAGGAATACCAAACAACTGCTGTGAATCCAAATAGATATGAGCCTTTGTACAGTATACACCACCGATAGTATGGAGGATATCTAGACCAAAGGATTCCATCTTTAGGAGATTAGCCTCGATTTGAAACTTCTCTTTAAACGCCTGTTGACACTGTGCATCATTTGATGATTCTGTCAAAAGGGAGAGACGCTCAATGAGCTTCTGAGATAGCGTCTTGATCGTTTCTTCACGTTTGTGTTTCATTTCTTCCTCATGCTCTTGTAATTTGGTCTTCTCTGGTTCCTTCTTGTCCTCAGCAGACTCAGGAGATTTATCAATAGAATCAGTGTGCTTGAGCTGGAGCGGACCTTTGGCCTTGGACTCCTCCTTTGGTTTTTCCTTCTCATAGACGCCCTTCACCTTGACATTCGCTTCGCTCTTGAGATCATTTTTAGGAGAACTTTCTTCGGTTTTCTCATCCTTATTGTCAGTCTGCTCAGCATGCTGTTCCTCCTCATTCAATTCCGCACTCTTCTTCAAATCCTTTAGCAAGCTCAACTCACCGATATAGCTCTTAAAGACATCACCACCAAAGATCATGCTGAAGTATTCATCCGCATCTTCGAATCCCTCGTTTGGCACTGCACTCTCCTTACCAAACTTATCATACTTGGATCTCAGTCCCTCGTCACTCAGCACCTGGTAGGCCTCACTAATCTGTTGGAATTTCTCCGTTGCCTGCGGATCATTTGGGTTCTTGTCTGGATGCATCTTGATGGACATCTTTCTGTACGCTTTCTTAATCTCCACCTGTGTGGCAGTGGCGGACACCTCTAACGTGTCATAGTATGTAGTATCAACAACCATCCTCTGGCTCCTCTTTTCGTCGTCTCTGTCCTAGTTCTTTTCTTTATCAGCTCTTTTGTCTCGCGTGGCTGTTTTTCATTTGCCCATAAGGAAATGGCAGATGATAAATTCTCTCCTATAATGTAGATGATTACGAAACCAGAGGTCAGAAAACTTGAGTTACTTTAACCTTTCTACTGTTTACTACCAAGAAGTACTGGCACAGTAATTGGAGGTTTCGAATCTTGAATATTTGGCAAAGCATTTTAACACACTTCACGGATACGCTATACCTTGAAATTTACAATTTACAACCAAGCCATAGATGATATTTCCCTAATGATAGTCTCATCCGGTTGGGGAGTGCTGTTTCCATAAAAAGAATTCTTGAATTCTTATACCTAATCCTTCTATGATTAATTCTGTGATACTTATCTTCTGCTAGTGGGTCAACCTGATTGCGCAAAATGAATTCCCTAGGTGGTTGTTGCTTGTACCAACAAATATCATGTCGGGGTTATATTCAAAAGAACTAATTGGAGCTGTTAATAAAAGAAATAATCTCACCGAAGAATCTTTTTGTCCTAAGTCTAGATCATCAATGGAGAGATATTCAGTATGATCCGGTAGGCCTAGTTCCTCTCTATCAAATTCTCTACTTTGACTCTTGACAAATACCAATTAAAATGTCCCTTCTCAGTGATTGATTGAAAGTTTCATGTTTCAAATAGAGAAAATCCCAAAGTAGTTAGGGGCCTTGGTACATTGGATTCACATGATTGAAGTGTGAGCATTAAAAAAAAAAACTTGACTTCCTAATAAAGAAATTCAAAATAAGGCTCATTTATTAGTTTTCTTGACTTCCCAATACAGAGAGTCAAAAACTGACGAAAACATCAAAAGGAAAACACGGTAAGGGCAGCATCATACTTAAAATTTGTCACTTTTTGGCTCAGAAACCTCAAGACGTGGAATGAGGTGCTATCATCATAGCATATTCCACTATCACCCTGGATTGCGAAGAATACAATGATGAAAGATGATGCATATGAGGCAGAGTATCCGAGGAAGTTTATGATCCTGCATAAGGGTGAGAATTTATGGCTGCATTCCTACGATTTAGAACCGCTCACAGACTTGAAGTACTTGAAGGATGTCTCATTATCGCATAGTCTATACATGTTTCTCTCCAATGATCTACCACCTTTATTACTTCCAAGCGAAAATGAACCCTCTAATGAGTTCCTAAAATATGATAAGCTGTCTTTGATAAGGGACTTGGAGGTACCGAATGATATTGGGATGAAGAAGTCCTCCAGTGGCTCTTCTTTTGGTGAGAAATCCATATTACCGCACTTGCCCAAGCTGATCTATGAAGAGTACCCTCTTTTGAAGCCTCAGGGAATTGAATTATCGAAAGATGAATTCGAATTGAAATATGCAAAACCATTCTTTAGAAAGCTCGACCAGAAGCTATCGAAATGCTCGCTTCCAATTGATTCTTTGAATCTCAAATTTGAGGAGTTCCAAACTGCAGCAGAGCTGCCGGATGAATTTGATGAATATTTGGAACTATTCAACGATAAGCTGTGGTCTACGTTGCTCGATCTGTTTCTTTTGATAATATATAACAAACAAACACTCATTCAATTCATGGAGGAGACCTATGAAGGTTATATCCCAATATTGACTCCTATCTCACCTATAAACCTGAAGCCCATTGGATCATGTGGTGACGTCTCTTTCACATGGGGTATATTCGATAATGCTAGTAGATTATTGAATGAGCTGATTTGTCATGTTGAGATATTGGATATGAGATTAGGTATCCGTGAAGGTTATGCTTTATACTTTGGTAAGGAATCGAAGGAGAAGATGTTCGGATCGGACTTCACGAAGAGAAACAATTTCATGAAAAGGTTTCATAAATGTGTGTCAATCTGTTTGAATTCTCATACGAGGAGATTCATAATGCTAGATTATGGTTGGTGTGGGTGTTTTGAGATCCAGGATGTGGAGGATTGTGAAATTGAGGATGTCATCAAACTCACGTCTCAGGTGAAAGTTTCTCATTTCAGCTACACACCCGATGTAGAAGATTCGATGAGTATGAGAACAGTGATTGCTTCATTCCTATACACAACGCCTGAGCAATCTCTCAGAGACTCCAAAGCCATTTCCAAAATCAATACGAGAATCAGCAAGGAATGGAAGTCATTCAATGAGTATGAGTCCCTAATACCTTTGAAAAAGAAGGTTAGGCCATCACCAGTGACATATTCACATAATGGGCTGACATTCACAAGGTCATATGTCGATTTGAATGATTCCATCGAAGGTTTTATTGCAATTGGGTCTATGTGGTCATGTCAGACTTTACAAGTGGATACATCGAAACTCTTTCCTGATCTGGATTATAAAGACATAGGCCTGATATCAGTGTATGATGAGTACTATCAAGATTATGGCAATCTGATGCTTCCTCGTCATAAAGCTACGCCAATTTCGAAACTTGAACACAATTCAGTGCTAAACCATAATGCCAAAGATCTGGTCGACCGTTGGTGTTCCAATGTACAGGCGTACTTGAAACTGGCACCACTGCAAGGTGAATGCATTGCGAGACTTCTTGCCTATGGCTATTTGGAGGATACGCCATACAATGGGTCCGATATCCATTATAAGACTGACGGATACTACTTACTGTACGAGCCAATCACAGAAGACAACGATGACCTGAAACCACTTGACTTGAATGACCCCATTCAGTTCCAGAAAGCCAGGGAGACGATCCAAAAGATTCATTCATATGGTATAACTTTCAATCCAAAAATCAACTTGAGCTACGACGTTTTGAAATGGTGTAATGATCAGGTGTACGTAATAAACTTGGAGAAGAGCTCAACGGGCTCGGAGGGTGATAAAAGAAGAGATCTGAATGATCTAAAATGGATGCTGGAGCACAAAAGTGATTTGATGGACCAATAAATAGACTCCTATATCAAATGACTCTAAATCAAATGACTCTAAATCAAATGACTTTTTAGACAAATTTCCGCAGTCAAACAATTTTTGACAGCAGAAACGGACTTCCGAAGTGCGGCGCAAACCAGGAAGAAAAAATTTCTTTTCTGTCGCGCGAGACAAGAAAAAAATTTGAACAAAGAACGAAAAGTTTTAGTAAAAGTTTTAGGAGGAAGTTTTGCAAAAGGTTGGAAAAGGGAAAGAACTGAAAAGAGGATTTGAACGAAGAGGTTAAAAAAGAAGTGTTTGACACACTGGAAAGGACAATTTATATATATCACTGGCTGAAGAAAACGAGATACCCTCATCATGACCTCTTCATACAACCATCCAAGCCACACCCATCCTCACGCTCACACTCATAGCCATGCCAACCATACGCACTCACATAACCACCAGTCGCTCTCCAGAAGAGCATCCATGGCTTCTGCACCTTACGCGATCCCAACCAAGTCGCCACACAAGGCCAATAAGCAGGAGCTGAGTTCAAGCGTACCACTGCTGAGTAGAGAATTTGTTGTCAGACGGATAAGTGAAGGTGAAAGCGGTCGCCTCAAAGAAGAACTCAAGTGTGAAGCCTGTGGAAAGGGATATAAACACATTTCATCATTAGCAAAACATCTATGGGAGCATACACCGGAATGGAATGTGACAAAGAAATTACTTATTTCCAAACATCAACAAGTTCAACTGTTAGAAGCCGCAAGTATACTGGTCAGCATGAACGACCAGCCATCTCCTCTTATTGACAAACTGGACGAAAGTGACGAATTGGTAAAGGAAAGCGAAAATGAAAAGGAACGTGACAAAGTTTCAAAGACAGTTTCGGGACAGCCTTCTCCTATTGATAAGACACTCGACGAAAAGGACAAAATCCATCAAGAAGAAAAAAAAGAGAGTAGATCCATCAAATTCAACCCGAAATACAATGACCAACTCGATGTTCCACTGTCAAATGGTCTCAATAAGGAGAGAATGAACTCGATAACGAATGACAGCGTACAATTACCACAGTTGAATGGCCTCAAGTCACCAAAATTCAATCCCATGGAGATACACAAAGAGGAGGATGAGCAGGATGAAGTGTTCGGAATGGATTGAGCTTTATGCGTATGTGTTTTTGTCTTTTTGCATTTTTTGATATATTCAAATATACGATAACGATTTATCTACGTCGATTGTATATGAACAGAGACTTCACCTACCAAACCATCTTATATTGACCGTTCTCTAAATACATCAGTCCAACTAGCCCATCTTTCATTAAATCACATGAATCATAGAGCATTTGACATATCCATTGCATCTTTTGTGAATCAAAGTCATCCACCACTCCATTAGCCAAAAGCCATAGTTTCAAAACGATATACGACTCATTAGACAAGACACTGATTCCACTGATACAGGATTTTAACCAGTATGAATCTATATGATCATAGAGAAACAAGCGATCATCGCATATGAATGGTAACAAGTTCTGGATGACTTGGTTTGTGCAGCCCACAGAAACCTTAATAGCGATACAATGTCTCAACTTGTTACTGTTTGGATGTATTGACCTCTTGAACATATGATAGTCCAATTTTTCTTGTTCAATAAACAGATCTAATTCACTTCTAGTCTTGATTGTCTCCTTAATACTGAAGTCATCATCAGCAATCTTGCGTTTCTTATGTTCATGTTTATCCAGACACTTATTCAAAACATGGGTCCATAAATACCACTTATGAGTTAACTTATGGTCGCTCTGAACGTTCCTTTTCGTCAATTTGGATTGTTTCAACCGTTCAATAACCTTCAATCTTCGTTCATCCTCTACAGAGAGAATATGCTGGTTCTTCAAAGTGTTGACATATGTCAATTCGTCCAACAAAATTTCGTTTGATGTGAGAGATATCGTATCTTCCAGCTCCTCAAGGACATGACTCTTCAATTTGGCTTCAACTGCGTTCTCCTCAAAGGAATCTGAATCTTGATTCTCTTTACAACTGGAATCTTGTGTTGTATTGTGGATAGAGTCCTTAGAATCTTTGTGGTTGGGGGAATCAGAATTGAATAAGTTATGTATTCTTTCTCTGAACCGGAGGGGAGAGGATGACCGTATGGATGACATTTGTTGGTGCTCCATCTTCCAGAGGATTTGAGTAGAGATGAGATATCAAGAGTTTTAGGTTTCCATGTGTTTGTGAAAGATTGACACAAAAAGCGAATAAAATAAAATTAAACGAGGATGAGATCATAGGGCCTGTTCATAGGTTCAAGTCTTCTAGAATAACTTCTAAAATCATTTTATAGATCATAAACACTGCCGAATTACCATAATAGCTTCCTTTGGTTCCCTTCTACCACAAGACAGCTAACCACTTTTTGTGTCAAATTGTGTGGCTTTATCGCTCCGGCCGAAGTGTCCAGTTCATCACGGGAAGTAACGACATTACGCACACCATTCGAAGAAACTCTGGAACCATTCGGTGCTGGAGCAAGACAAGCAATACTATATATATTCAATTTTGCAGCCATTAAACTTTTTCGATTGCTTTTAACCACCTCCAGATAGTTGTTGTACGATAACCTCTATAACTGATAACCACAAAGGTATTCGGAGTTCCACAACCACCACAAACACTCTTGTCGGTATATAAACTCGGAGTATGGAGACCTTCTAACGATACTGGACCTTTGTTTATATAGACACGCTGATCGAATATGAATTCTGTTTCATTGCCACCTCTTCATTCCATATTCCAGAGCTATACCATCGGTTATAAGAGGATTAGTATAGCTGATTTGATAGACCCAATCAGTCCAATAGACCCATGCTTGATATCCCAGGATGGCTTCAGAAGATCAGGCTCTTTGGATTCTATCTTCTCCAGTGACTCAAGATCCTCGTCCGTATCTTCATCAGGTTCCTTCAGCTGCAGTAATCATGACCATCCGAAAAATAGGTTACCACATTTAACAGGCCATTCCAAGAGACAGAGGAAAGGACCAAGCTGCGATTTATGTCAGTTAAAGAAGATTAAATGTGACGCTTATATTGAAGTGTTGGACGACACAGGAGATTCCAGTAATATCTCACTCAAAGAATTGACACCAAAATACTTGACAATCGATGAGATATCACTGGGATTCAAGCTGATCCACTCCAAAGGGAAACTCATAAAATTCAGAAATTGCAGCCACTGTCAAAGAAAGAAGATGAATTCATGCTTCAAGAGGGGTTTCACCAAGGAGGATGTTATGAAGTATGAAGAAGACAGAGGCAGGGTGAGGACAAGGAAGGCATATAGGAAGAGAAAGGGTAAGACCGGGAGAACAAGAAGATAGCTTCTACATTATGAATAAATGAATGATAAGAAAGCACAGACGTAGCTCCTTCTATAGCTGTAAGAAATTGGCCAATAATGATAATACATAGTACTGTGATAGGATTTTGCAATGGAAAGTGTGGAATACGACACATTTTCTGAATTCCTGAGATAGAGACTACGAAGAACTCATATCTGTCATCTCATGCGACTGGCCCAACTCAGCGTCATTTAAGCCTTCAAAGAAGGTATCCCGAAGTTCTCTCCATCTTGAAGTCCACGTTCCCAAACTGACAAGGATTAAGCCTGAACCAAATTGCAATGCCCACCAAATCCAAGACAATGGAATCCCATGACTATAAATACTCACAACGACAAGATCAATCAGCTGGATCGTCAATGCAAAATCCCATGCTAATTTACTTCTTCCAACAATTAATGTCATGAACACAACACATAGAAATGAATCGAACAACCACATTGCTATCAGATAGACACCCACCGAGTTCTCCAAAGTGATGTACTCCCATCCGAAGATCCAGTCCATAGAAAATGAGAGACCCTGCAGAGTGGCAACAGCGAAGCATGAGATGATGGCAACGAGGTAGTACACGCATTGTAACAACAGAATCTGCTTCAGGAGTGTTGACGGGGAGAGTTGATCAGAATGGAGATCTAGTAACTGTGGAATCCTAGAAAATCCAGCACTCCAATGTCGTAGAGTAGAGAGCATCTATATTTGGTTTTTCGTTATTCTTCCTCTGGTTGAGAGGTGTAAAATTAAAGATGGAGTTTTATGTCTTGACAATATGATTTTCGCAAATTTCCTAAAATAGACATATTCGCTAATTGGCACCGCCTGTTTTCAACATTTCTCGTAATCATCGTTTTCGGATTCTTTTGGCGCGATCGTATTGAAAAAAAAATTGTGCGATGAGCTTCAGACTGGTTTACTTCCCAGAGAAAGACGGAGTAGAAATCGCAAATTAACAAGATGGGATTTAAACTCGTAGACGGGGAGGTGCCAACCATTTCAGACTCAGACTCAGACATTCCAGATTTAGAGTCCGAAGAGGAACAAATCCTTGAGGAACAACCAAAGAAGAAATCCAAGAAGAAATCTAAGAAGCAAATCGTTGATGATCAAAAACAAGATGAGGAGAAACTGGACTTTAACCCAGATTTTCAGTTCGACCAAGATGATGATCAGACAAACATGGAATTCCAAGGCTGGGACTTCAAAGGTGATGAGAAAGAGGTTAGGAAAGATGTTGATCTTGATGGTATCATCAGAAGAAAAGGTGGTTTGGTGAAATTAGCTGGTGCAAAAGATAGCGATAATGAGACTGATGAAGATGATGCTGATAGTGAAGAAGATCAGAAGGAAAGTGATGACGATGAATTGGCTATGGATGGGTTTGGAATGGGTCTAAAGAAGGGTGAAGATGACAATGATGAAGAGACTGACGAAGAAACCGAGGAAACAGCGAAAGACCAGAACAAGGATGAATCCGAAACTGAATCTGAAGACGAAGATAAAGATAATGAGGAAGACTCTCCGGAAGATATGAAGAACTTCTATGCCCCACAAGCTGAATCTGAAGCTGCCAAATCTCAAGTTCATAAGACTTTCCAATCATTGGAGCTATCTCGTCCCGTGCTCAAAGGTTTGAACGCCCTTGGTTACCAGAAACCATCACCAATCCAAAGTGCCACCATTCCAATCGCCCTTCTAGGGAAGGATATCATTGCTGGTGCTGTCACTGGTTCTGGTAAAACCGCTGCGTATTTAACACCGGTCATAGAGAGATTACTCTTTAAGCCATCCAAGATAGCAGCGACAAGGGTCATCGTGTTGACACCAACAAGAGAGTTGGCTATTCAGGTTAGTGATGTCGGCAAGAAGATTGGAAAGTTTGTGAACGGTTTGTCCTTTGGTTTGGCTGTTGGTGGTCTAAATTTGAGGCAACAAGAACAAGAGTTAAAGCAAAGACCAGATATTGTCATCGCTACTCCAGGTAGATTTATTGATCATATGCGTAACTCTTCGTCTTTTACTGTGGATACTGTGGAGATTCTGATTGTGGATGAAGCTGATAGAATGCTTGAAGAAGGTTTCCAAAAGGAATTGACTGAGATATTAGAACTTTTGCCAACAAAGAGACAAACCATGTTGTTTTCTGCTACTATGAATTCCAAGATCAAATCTCTTGTACAATTGTCCATGAAGAAACCAGTGAGAATTATGATTGATCCTCCGAAACAAGCGGCTACCGGACTGGTTCAAGAGTTCGTCCGTATCAGAAAGAGGGATCATTTAAAGCCTTCTGTTCTGTTCAATATCTTGAAGAAATTTACCAAGGATCAAAGAATCGTCATATTTGTCGCTAGAAAAGAGCAAGCGCACAAGCTCAGAATCATTATGGGTCTCCTGGGCCTCAAAGTCTCTGAGCTACATGGTTCTTTGACCCAAGATCAACGTTTACAATCTATCAACGATTTCAAAAACCTGACTGTGCCAATCTTGATCTGTACAGACTTGGCCTCCAGAGGTTTGGATATTCCAAAGATTGAAGTTGTCATTAACTTTGATATGCCAAAGAACTTTGAGGTCTACTTGCACAGAGTAGGCCGTACTGCTCGTGGTGGTCGTGAGGGTAAATCTATCTCCTTTGTTGGTGAAAGTTCATCTGACCGTGCCATTGTCAAAGATGCTATAAAGAGTACCGAAAACAATCCAAACTCAAGAGTAAGCAAAACGGTTGGTAGAGAAGTAAACTGGAAGGAAGTTGAAGATATTAACAAGCTCATTGAGAGCAAAACTGAAGTTGTGGAGGACATTTTACAAGAGGAGAAGGCTGAAAAAGAGATACTCGCTGCCGAGATGGAATTGAAGAAGGGTGAGAACTTACTGAAATACAAGGATGAGATCTCATCAAGACCAAAGAGAACATGGTTCGAATCTGAGCAGGATAAAAAGAAGAACGCGAAGGAGTTGGCTGATAAGAAGAAAAAGCTCAGTAGTAAGAAAAGAAAACAACATGAGGAGAGAGAAGATGTTTCCAGAAGTTATAAGAAGACTAAGGGTGATAGAGCTGCTGATCAAGAGCGTTTCTTCAAGAAACAAAAGTCTAAGAAGAAATGATGTCTACATTGTTGCATATCAAACAATTTTAATACCATTATGGTTCATGTAAAGCCACTGTCGGATGTAGCTCTGCTTCCATCTTTACTTTCCTTAGCTTCCCTCTAATGATCTTACTACGAATGATGTAATCACCGTATGTTGTTGAGAGGTAGAACACGAAAGATACGAACCCCAATCCCCATATGAGCCAATAGTTATTCATATTCTGAAAACAAGGTGTAAACGATGTTTTCCCAACTTTTTTGTAAAGGGTGAATTTAGCGATGATGGCAACAAGATAGCAGATGAAGAAACATGTTTCAAGGATCAGTTGGAGTGATACTGTGACATTATCATATACTTCGGGCAAAAGAAAGATGCAGGACAGAGGTATCACACTTGCTAAAATAACCAACACCAGGCTCGCAATGATTGTTGCATGAGCTGCTCGAACCAACTGTGCAGTCTCGGGGATCGTATCGAGAGCATCGTTAGTGAGGTTATACATTCTCGATAATTTCCTCAAATCTAGCCAACCAGTTGAACTGCACCCCAATGGGTGCCATCCTCTGTGCTCATCGATTGTAGCATTCACAAATGATGTGTTATATTGACAGACAGTTCTGGCTTTTAGTTGAATCAAGTAGTTTCCTTCCTTTAACAAGGTTCCATTTAATAAAGTGGCCAAAGGATAGGGGGACCGTATTCTGATATCCACTGTGTCATCAGAAAGGTACAAGAAGAATGGGAAAAGGGCATAGGAAGCTGTGAAGATGGAGAATCCAAGTGCAGCAACCCTCAGACTGTGGTGGTCAAGATTGAAGAGGTACATTATGTTTTAGTCTCTCCTGCAGTACTGAAACTAAAAAAGCTAATCAAGGACTCAGCTCAGAACCCCTGAATTTATAAAACTATGATATGATCATGGTTCATCGATTTCAAATTAACCTAAAGGCCTCAAATCATGGCGTCTTTTCCCAAATTCTCTCACGCCGCCAATTCATCTCTGAATGCCCAAACACAGAAATAACAAAGCTGCATAACGCTCGTTATTGATACAAATCTAGTAATTATCCTGATTAGGAATTTGTCGCGAAGAAGCGCCCACTTTTCCCAACAAGCGAATGAACCCTAAAGCGCTCAACCAGGAACTGGTGAATCTGGCAGTTTCAAGAACCTTAAATTGTTTCGCTGTTAACCATGATGCCATCTGTGAAAGAGATTGAGCAGTACATTGAGAAAAATCGTGTGAAGAATACCTATTTGGACCCTCAGCTATCCGTGCAATGCGTTGTTGATCTCAAGCACCACATTCTTCAAGAACAGGATAAAGCTAGAGCAATTGTTGTTCTTCAGGTTGTGCTCCATTTGAGTAAACCTAATGACTCATTCACTGAACACTTCGACGAACATTTTTTGAACGCTGTTTTCGGAGTTGTAAGCAAATCCGCTCAGTCTGAATTGGTTATTGCGGTGTTACGCATCATGTTGATCTATCTATCAGGTTCCCTTTTTGACCAAACACCAAGAGAAACGTACCTCGTTCCATTCTTGAACTCTTCAAACTTGAATCTGAAGACCCTTGAGGTACTGACCTCGAAGCTCTACCTGGAAAACAGTGAATTGACTATCAAGATTGCCGATTTCATAGCTGCTTATATGACTATTGATCATACCAGTTTAAAATCTACCAACCACCTTATCGAGTTCATATTAACTTTGTGCAAGACTGATTTTAACTTCTTGATGATCAACTACTACGAGGACTTAAGAACCGATACTTCGGTGCGTAATGCAATCGTGAAACTCATGACCACATCTTTGCAAGCCTGTCAAACTTTAGGGAACGTGAAACTCTCAGAAGAGTCAAGTTTTCAAGCTGAACTGATACAAGATGTCTGTGCCGAGCTTTCCAAGGCATCTAAGAAAGAAGAGAAACAATACATTATCAGTCATTTCTCTACGTTACAACTTATGGACTTCTTCCTCTTCTTCGAATCTTCAAATATCTCTTTCAAGAAGACATTCCATCAGCAGCTTCTTTTCACTCTCCAGAAAGAACAGATATTCCCTTTGACTGAGATTTCCGGTAAGATCACGCAAAAACTTCTTGTGATCTACACTGAGGATAAGGGGCTCTATCCAAACTTGAGTAAGTATATCTTCTTACGTGACTTGTTACATTACAACCTGGTATCCAAGTTTCTAGATATCTGGATTGAATCCAAAGCTGAGTATGAAGACTTGGATGTTCTCTTCCCCTTGGTCACCATCATTTTGCAACAACTAGATATCTCTATTGGTCCAGAAGGCGATTTCGATGTCGTCCATAAGATCCAATCTGGGCTCAAGACTTTGGATTACACTACTCTTCGCCAAATTCAATTGAGCAACTTCAAGAACCATGTTGAATGTTCCACAAGAACAGATACTGCGGCTTTTGATAAGATTTTGAAGGAACAGGTTTTTGAGTTTGTGAAGAATCAAAGATTCTTACAGCTAGCTAAAGGTTCATGGGTCTATGCAGACTTACCATCCTTTAAGAATTCTTCTCAAACTTCATCAAGCTATTACTTCATAATCCTTTCCCCAAACTTCACGCAGCTATTGTACAAAGAGTTCAAGCATCAATCAAATGACGCTCCTAATATTGATAAGTCAGGACATGCTATTGCCATCACGTCGATCAGTAGCTTCAAGATTGAAGAGATCCCTTACTCAGATTCAGACTCTCAGGCGTTACAAACAAGCACAAGGCTGGTAAACTTGGTTGATAAGAGTATCATCCACAAAATTACTCTCTTGAATAGAAAGGCCAAGCCATTGTTCAGCTTCTATGCTAAGAAGTCTGATTCTTTGAAATGGGTTGACGGGCTGAATTTGCTCTTGGGAAATCATGATAAGCTGTCTTCAGAGCTCCACTTCCAGATTGGCAAACTCTTTGAGATAAGAAAGACGGTTCAGCTGCTGAATTTCGACGAACAAACTTCTAAACAGATCGAAATCTCAGAAGTGGAGAATTCATTAGAGGAGTTGGAGAAGCTGGCTACTAACTTCTATTACACTTGAGTATAGATTATAGATCTAGGCTGATACGTTAATTGAATCATAGAGGACTATGACCATTGTAGCTTAAAAGACTACTATAGAAAAGCCCATGTTCATAGAGAGTTAACTTCTTTTGAAGCTTCTGTATATGAAGAAGTGAAACAGTACCTTATTCTATCTGTTAAACCTTTTGATGCAGGAAATTGTCAGCTTTGGGAACTTTGATGGCCCATTTCAGACATGGACCTCAACACCAATAAAGATTTTTTGTGGGGTGTGCCAGAACAGGATATGAAAGATAATTCATCAGTTTGAGACTTAATCATATCCCATGGGCTTTCAAAGGCTTAAATCCTTTAGTTATTTGTGATAGCATGAAGCTCTAGTTCATCATGCACATCGATCAAAAACTTTCTTCCTGGTAATCTTGTAACTGTTCCTTAACTCACTTTTTTCTTTCAAAGCCATTGCTTTCCGCAGCATACTACTGAGGGTATCGAGGAGCCCATCTCCAACGTCAGAGTCTTCATTCTGTAAGGACCCTAGTCCAACCTGTCAGTAGTCTTTGGAGACATTAAGCCGACAACCTTGGATGTCCTAGTTCACTTTGAAAGCATTAGCATCGTCCTTGTCAGAATAAATCTTATGATCTGAGAAACTATAAAGCTGAGATGGAGGACTTACTTCCCGATAATCCAATTACAAAAAGAGATAGTGACGTTGATTCGGAGATGGAAGGGTTAATACATGTCAATTAACTTTTTGAATATGCTCGTTCCGTTGAAGGATACTGTTTTCTTTGATATGATATCTAGCATTCTGGACTACGGAAACGAGTTGGCCTTTGTGTAATACATTCAGCCTGATTCTTTTTTGCTTGGAAGTCCTTAATATTTGAAATGCTACATCCAAAATATGCCAAAAAAATCTATTTGAATCTTGCCAATGCTGGCCCCAGTAATTCCTTCTCCTCTGGGATTCCTTTCTCCTTTCTCACTCTTTGTGCTCTGAGCTCTTTTTCTCTCTTAAGGTTGGCCTCGAGTCTCAACTTTCTCTGATCAATGACATTCTGTTGCTTCTTTCTCATATGACGACGCAATGCTGAGTTCTTTCCCTTGATATGTGGTCTTGGCTCCAGCTTTTGCTCACTCTCTTCCTCCTTTTTCTTTGTCAAATTCTCCAATTCACCAGGTTTCAATCTTTGGGTAGTTGCTCTTTTATCCACGGTGCCAATGTAGTTTGGATCCAAAGAAATGGAATCCGCAGGTAACTTTTGTAATAAAGAACGTACTTCATTCTCTTGTCTCTGCTTAGCTGTTTCGAATGGGTTAACTTCTAAGGCGTCAAAGTTTGCCTCACCTGAACCTGGAATGATAAGTGAAGAAGCACCATTGGAATGGCCCACACCGAGCAAATCTTCAAATGGAACATGTCTTATCGTATTGATTCTTGATCCTGGGATCATATGGTTCATGTAGGGAGATTTCTGCTTCGTTTTGAAGGCGTCCTTCCATACGGTGACATGTGGTCCCCAACTGACGGAAAGCACACCTGAATCACCAATAGAGATACTTGATGCCGGCGTTGGTGTATAATAGGAGAACACTTCTTTGAACTGCCTCACATCCCAGATCTTCAGAGTCTTATCAGCACCTGCTACTGCCATATAATGGCCTGATCTGTCAACACCAATTGCCTTGACCGGGCCTCTACATGCCTGAATTTTTACCAAAGGTTCGTTCGCAGCAGGAGACCATAATGAGACAGTACCGTTACCAGAGCCCAAATGCACCACTGCATTCCATGGGTTCTGTGTCATAGATTGTGTTGGGCCCAACTTGGTTCTGATTTCATTCACCAGGACACCTGTGGAGGTGTCCTGATATTTCAAGAAACCGGTGTTACCGCTCGTTGCCAAAAGATAATGGTAGGGTAAAAACTCCATTTGTTTGACTTCAATGTGCTGTTTCATTCTGTGCAATTCAGTGCCCTCGTGATCATAGATGAAAGTGTACTTTTTCTGTGCCACTGCAAAGAATTGTTCGTTATGCAAATACTTCACTGCACTCACAGTCTCACCCAAATGCAACTCAGCTCGAAGCTCACCTTTACGCCAATCCATGGAGGCAACGTGGCCCTTCTCACCACCTATGAGCAAATGCGTACCATTTCTGGAGTAATCAATTGTGTATGGACCGAACTCATTCAACTCCAAAGAGAACCCTTTGTTACTCGTCGATTGATCTACAGCCTCTTTGATCTCGTGCTGTCTGAATTTATAGGTCTTCTCCATTCCTTCGGCCTCCAAGAAACCAGCATCTTCTTGTAACAGCATCTCAGTAGCGGCAGCAGATCTTACCGCTTCTTTGTACTGGTTATCCAACTTGTCCAGGCCATGTTTGAGCTTGTGATCTTTTGTTCTCTTTGCTGGTCGCTTTGCACCGGCTCTTTCGAATTTAGCCTCATTCTCACGTTCTATAGAGCCGTTCTTTCCTGTATGCTTACCCATGACTTCTTTAGAACGCTTTTGGAGATCAGTACACAGTGAGGAAGCTATAGTACTCTATGCGATGAGCTGAATTTTTTCACTCATCCAAGCGTAAATTTCAGAACACCATGTTTCTTAACTACGTCACTCGAGGTAAATCTAAGCATGGATAAAAGAATATATCCATAAACGGTGAACTAGGATACATCATGGGGCATTTATTGCCATTAGATAATATTAAGAGTGGATATGCTGGAGGTGTCTGTGACCACTGCGATTTTCAACGAGTTTGGTGAAGAATCGTCGACGACAACACCATCCACAATTTCGCCATCAAGCTCAACATCAAATACATTTCTCTTTATCCAGTCCTTCCCAGCCTTGTTGTACTGAGCAAGTTCCAGGCCTGCTCCTGAAAGACACACCACCAGATGTGCAGACTTGTCTGACAAGATGCGTTCCACCGGATAGTTGCACGGCACTTTGAAGGAAGTCTGCTTTCTTAAGTCCCATACAAGAAGAAAGTAATCGTCGTCAACTTTATATCCTCCAAACAGGTAGAAACCATTGTTGCCAAAAGCGACGGTTGTCATCTGTGCATTCTGAGGCAATGTCTGTGCGACTTCACCACTGCGTAAATCCAGTAAGATGATATCACCGTCTGAACAGGCAGCAGCTATAATTGCACCATCTTTATGAATATCGGCACAGATGACCTCTTTGTTTAGTTGTACTGTGTAAACTGGCTTGCCCTGTTCGATATCAATAATGTAAAATTGTCCGGCCTTGTCAAATGAAAAGAGAAGATTCAGCAAAGTTGGATGCTGAAGCAGTGCAATAATAGAGGATCTGGAAACTTGAATCTTAGAACCATCAACTTGTACTTGCCCATTAGCAAAACCAAATATCGTATGTTTTTCTGTCTTGACGATAGCTGTGGCTCTTGTAACTTTGGGAATAGTCTCATCTTTCTCGTACAATTGGGTTTTAGCGTTATAGACAGAGGTAATCCCTGACGATGAGACCGCAAAGATCTTATCCGCCTTGGTATTTGCAAAGGCTAACTTCTTGAATGGTTTATTCTCGAGTGTCTCCTGCTTAACATCTGATAACTGCGTAGATATTGCGATGTTCACCTTGTTCTTCTGTGCCTTGTGGATTGCAAAAAGCTCATTGTTAGCGCTAGAGATTTGATCTACAATGTTTTGCGGCACAGAGCTCTCCCCAACTTCAACATCTTTTTGCTCTTCGAGTGGAGCTTCCCCTTTACTGATTGACACACTCAGCTCTGCCAGTGCCTTCCTGGCCTCATCTCTTTCTCTCACAGCCTTAGCAGCAACTCTCATCGCTGCGTCATGGTGATACAGAGCAGTGGACAACTCCTTTCTGGCATCATCTAATTGCTTCCTCAACTGGAAAAGCTCAAGTGCCACAGAGTCCCACTCGTTCTGCAGCGCACTGAGTAACGAAGGGACAGAATTCAGCGTTCCATTACGCGGTGGTTGATATTTTGAAGGCCTAATATCAATAAGCTCGTCCGTTTGAAGCTCATCTCCTGTGATTGGGTCCTTGTGATGCTCTGCGATGTATTCGTGGATTAATCTCTTCTCAAAGATGGCGCCACTCTTTGGTGACACGACCGGGTGCTCTGGGTGTTTACCAGAGACTAAGTAAATTGTTAGTTTTGATCCTTCCTGCGATATCTGTTTACTCACTAGAGCATTCCATTATGCGAATTTACTGGCTAATCTTCAGTATTTAATTGTTTTGATATATGAAGCGGAAAATTTGGGACCTAAAAATCCGCGAACTGGACAGCCCACAATTAGTATCCCACTTGTTGCCGCTGAAAATACTCCTTTCTAAGGTGAATTAGAGGCTTTGATGAGTGAAGTAGGTATGCTATATCTCCCTGTTGATAATACTATACTAACTTCCACTTACCCTAGTTGAAGCGCCGAAAATTGGACATTGAACTGCCAGAAGCTGTGGTAATCGATGAGCAATGGTTGACGCAACTGGTAGAAGATATACTTAAGACAAGTGAACTGAATTCTAAAGAGCGCCAGAGGTACTCCCATGATCCAATGAAGTAAGTACAATCCCATATATTCTTTTTATACTATCATAAACTAACAATTCGATCTCAGGTTTATCGAATCTGAGACTCGTTTGTATGGACAAATAAAGTCACTTGCTAACATCACCATCTCTCCTCTCTTATTCAAACACGCAAAAACATTATTGCTCATAATCATCACGCTGATGAATCATGAAAATCCAGATATTGCTGAGCAGGTTGTTCTTACCCTCTCTGATATGATCAATCACGAGTATGAAGACTACCAACATGAATTTATCCAACAACTCATTCACTCCGCTATCATCACAGACCTGCTAAATAATAGAAGCTTGAGAAGACCCGTTCTTGAAATTGTTGATGCTCTGTGTGAATATGAATCCATCGAGCTGTACAAGTCACCAATAGTGGAGAAGGTATTTGACATCTTGAACAATAGCCCAACAGATTTTGACCTGTTATACTCCACCACTTTCAAATTAGTTGATCTGAATGTGATATATTTCTGTGAGCACTATGTCTCAGAGATGGAGATTCTCCTGATGACGGTCAGTAGGAATAAGGATTCCCCCAGTGATGCGCTTGATGATATCGTTGATACTATTAGACTCTGTGTTACCAATTCTAAAGGATATGACAACTTCCTCAAATATGACGGATTCCAACTGATCCTGTTGATAATGAAATGTGGCAATTGGGGATTCAAGACTTTCCTCAAGCTTGGATCACAAGTATTGGACTCGTTGAATGAACGGAGAAATGTTGATTTATCACTTCAGTTGGTTCAGAGTGATGGGTTCCTACGTTCAGTGTTCAAGTATTTGGATTCAAATACAAAGCAGGTGCTCAAGCTCTTGGTATCTCTGATGGTATTTTTGCCATTTGGATCTGATGAAAGAGTGAGAGTGATTAATAAGATTATGAGCAAAAACGCAAAACAGCTACGGGCGCTATTGAAACTTAGCAACCAGTATACCGAATCTGTGAAGCAAGTTGGCGATTATGAGTTCGATGATATATATCTCGAGAAAATCGAGGCAGGATTGGATCTTTTGCAACTCCTATGCACCCTTGAGGCATGGCTGCTGATCGAAGATGAAGAGTTTCAACATGAATTACTTGCCTTGGGAATTCAGATCCACCAAGTAGTTGCGGTTCTAAAGGGTTATAAGCATGAGCTGGAGTTCAACTATGACAATTGTGAAGCAGCTCTTAGAGAGGAAACCGCAGAGCATCTCAATATGTTGAAAGAACTCCTCTCAAGTATGGATCAATAACTTGCCTATGGTATTTTCGGAATAAGGATTTATACCATTAATATTATAGATTGTTTCATTTCAAGAGCACCTAAAAGTAGTTTTCCTTTATATCTTTAAACAAACTGATCTCCTTTGGCTCCCAACCGAGTCTCTGCTTCGTCAAAGTAGCAGTGGTTGGGCCATGAATACTCACAAAAGCACTAAAGAAACCCATGGCCTCCTTTGCTTCCTCCCTTGAAAGACTCTTTGTTTCCAATCCTAATTTGGACCCGACAGCAGTGGCAATGTCTTTCCATTTGACAATTTCACCAACGGCATGATAAGTAGTACCAGGCTTGCCCTTCTCCAATGCCAGACGATACAGTCTCGCAGCATCTAAGCGATGAACCGCAGTCCATTCGATGTCGCCTTGATCAATATACCCAGCAAACCCAAGAGACTTGGAAATGCCTCCGTATATTGACATGAACCCCTTCAGGTCACCCTTATCATGAGTAGTTGGAGAGAGTCTAATACTCATAGAGCGGACACCTTGATCCTTATAACTCAAAGCCAATTCTTCGTTGGCTAAGCGCAATGAGATTGGAGGAGGAAGACGGATAGAAGAGTCTTCATTTTTCATCTCTTCGCCAATTCCAATGGAACAAACCAGAGTACCGCCAGTAGTGATGAACGGCTTGTTTGTGTCCTTGAAAGCCTCACAGACGGAAATGATCGCATTCTTCTCTTCCTCGCAAGATTTGCCAAAATCATCAAAGCCGAATGCCATTTGGATAGCACCATCGCATTTCTTTGCGTGTTCAGTCAAGAGCTCAAGATCTGCTAAATCACCACGGGCAAATTCCTTGACACCCAAGGCCTCTAACTTGGCTTGTGATTTGTCTGAACGCACAAGCGCAACAACTTCATGTCCGTTGGAGATTAGCTCAGAGACTATAGCAGGTCCTACGAACCCAGAAGCACCAGTGATAAACACTTTCATCCCACTTAATCGATGACAATTAGAAGAGAGCAAAGGAACTCAGCATGAATCTCCAAGACTTTGGGACCCATTTATAATTTCAGTGATACGTATCTGATTAGTAAAGCGCTCTTACCTGTCTTCAAGTTTACTATGAATTGGAAGAAGATGGCAAGTACAACGCGTAACTACTCGGCCGAGGAGTTAACGGAGGTCGGCCGAATACGGACTTCCGTCACCGAACGGAAACTACATAACACTTTCCAATGATCATGATTTCATTACATATCGATATCTCCCTTGAAGCTGAGAATATCATCGAATCTAGCACCGTTGATATCCGATTTAATCAGATTGCTCTGTACTTCCTCTACGGCATCAAAGTCCTTCTGGCCTTTTTTGAAGGCCACAAGCACTAACCCTCTGGATCTAATGCTCTCAACTAAGTCTGGAACTAACATCAATAGCTCGGAAGGGACTATGATACCCAATAAGTTATTAAGTGTAGCGAAGTTCGTGGCCTCCTTGATGGAGCGAGTTGTAGGATCTTCGTCATGAACGATCTCAGTGGAGAATCCATTTGCAGAGTTGATCTCAAACTTTTCGTCTTGGAAATGAATACCACTTACATTAAAAAAGACGGGGTAGTTCGGTTGCTTCCAGTTAAGGATCGAACAGACACTTTGGTTGTTTGAAGAGAAGACAAGGGATCTTGTACGTTTCAGATTATGAGAACGTGATTGACGGACATGCTCAAATACCGTCGTCAGTATGTTATCTGTAAACTCGTTCAAGTCAGACAAGTCCGGCAAAGTCAAAGGAATGGCCTTCACTTCGGCTTCACTTGGATACAGAACCTCCACGTTCAAGTTTACATGCTCAGGCAGCAGTCTCAAGAAATCATCAAGCATGATGTAACTGTGGGCCAATAAGCAAGCCAAATGCCTGTAAAACTCAGGTTTCGAACTTGTCTCTGGGATGATAAAGTTATTGATATCATACTTTGTTATCGTCTTTAATTGATCGACAGATAACTGGAACAGTGGGATGCATGTACCCAAGATCTCCAGATTCCAGCTTGGTGCAACAATAGGAGTACCATCAGCCAAGAGAGAAACATTAATCTTGACATAGTCACCAGACAAAGAGGAAGCAGTGACGAAGCTGAGAACAGAGTTTTGCACTCTCATAGTGTTGTTGCCGCTTGTAGACTTCCAATAAGTATCGTATTTAGAGATTTCCAAAGGTTCCCCAGAGTATGGATGGATGACTTGGAAATTGAAGCTCATCTCACCAACATTCTTCAAACGTCCATCGAAAAGTGGAAGGACAACTGCATTGTTCAACCCATCATTGTGCACATTTGTGAACACATTTGACAATGCCGAAGTCTTTGCAATCAACTTGGTACCGAAAGATGGGAAGATTTCAAAATCGATGGTGAACTCATTCAAAGAGTCGATTTGGAAAGCAACTGTATTTTCTGTGTCTGAAACTGGCAACAAAATGTTTCTTGGAACAACTTCGCTAATACGTGAACTAATCACAACACGACCAGGTAACGAGGAAATGACTTCATCTTGGTTCAAAACGATAGAATCCCTACCCAACGAGAAATGCAATTGTAAAATGATTTTTTTCTCGAGGAAATTATGACCATATCTTCTCAATGGGATAATTGGAGGTGGAAGAGACAAATCTGGAATGGCGTCCAGGTTGATTCCCTCCGGGTTGAGCATGAAAGTCGGTGGTGGCTGCACAGTTGGAGAAACGATAGGCTGGCTCTTGATCTCCTTCAATGGTGACAAGATGTTTCTGTTGTGCTTTTTCTCCTGTAATGCCTGGATCAAAACATTCAAGACGTTAACATGGCCTTCCCATGAGGCATAGAACAATGGAGTATAGTTCTCTTCATCCTTTAATTCAATCTTCGCACCAGCTTTGATCAAAGCAGCTGTGGTCCTTGGGTGGCCTTCACTAGCTGAATAGAAAATAGGTGGCCATTTGTTGAATCCATCCAATGTGTTTGGATCGGCGCCATTTTCTGTCAACAAAGGAACCAATTTGAAGTTCCCGGTCTTTGCAACCACGTGCAACGGTAAAAGACCTTCGGCATCTCTCTGGAATTCCTTTACTCTCGGCTGTGCCAATAACAATTCTGCGGCCTCATAGTTTCCAGACTTACATGCAATGTTTAAAGGCAAATGCTGCGGGTTTGTCTCGGTGTTTGTTGGCGCCGGATCAGCTCCAAGTCTCAAGAGAGCCTTTGCAGTTTCAAGGTTATTCTTCTCAATTGCTAAGATCAATGGCGACATAGCATCGTAATCCAAAGTATTCAACGAATTCGAAGTGGCTTGTGATGTACATAAAAGCTCAACAAGGTCTGTTCTTCCTAGCTCAGAGGCATAATGAAGAGGGATACGGCCACTTATATCCTTAGAATTCAGGTCTAAGTCATTTTTAATGCCCAACTCAACGATAAAAGTTCTCTTCTCAAACATGTTGCAACACGCCTCGTGTATTATACTTCTTTGAGACAACTCATCAGTGGTAGCCAAATTGATCAAACCGTTAGATTCATCGTAGAATTGGGATAATATTCCGTCAGTAACCTTAGTATTGATAGACAGGAAGAAAATTTTGGTTAGCTTAAAGCCTGCATTCGGTGAGTCTTTGATTCTCGTTACGAACGGCACCAATAATGAGTTTACCGTGGACGAATAGGCGATGTTTAAAAACTCCGAATACAGCTCATCAATTTCAAAATCATCAACGCCCAAGGTTGATGGAGAGTTTGGATCCAAAGGAGATTGCATAGAGCCATCATTGCTTACATGTAGCCTAGATATGTCAGTAGAAGTATTCTTGAAATCCGACCCGTTCTCGTAGTCATAACGAACAACGTGTTCGCCTTCAGCACTGGCATCTAGCTCAATTAATGAATTAGCACACAAGTCACTCAACTGAGAAATTTCAGATCTGTTGAAAACAGGTTGAACTGAAATGGCTTTTGATAAGTATAGTTCCTTGGTATGGGATTTAGAACGTTTATCCCATTTCTTCAGCACTTTTGAGAAACCAGTCTGATTGAGTTCAACGAACTGCTCCAATCTGTCTAAATCTCTAGAAAATCTCTTAAACCCATCGTACAGTGTGATATATGCAATAGAGGTCTTGGATCCAAGTCTGTGTTTGGTAATCGCATCGTTCTTCTTCTTGATCAATATGTCCAATCTGATATTAAGGTCGGACTCCTTTTCCAGGTAGAAGGCATTGACTTTCTCCAATTCTCTCTCCAATCTGAAGAAGAAGGAAGTCTTATTCTCTTGTAGCAACCGTTCAACATCAATCTCTGTAGAATTACCATACTGTGGAATAGCCAAAGATTTAATCAACTGATTACAAGTTTTAGTATCAAGACGAATATGATAAGTAGAACGACAAGATGAAACATACCTTTTTCAACGCCTTATAGTTAATGAAGTGACCGACATACTCGGGGAGTTCCAACTGTCTGGACTCGAGGTATTTACCAAATTTCCTGTGTTATATGTTAGCATTTCAGAAGTATATGTGATTCAGAGGGAATCAATCGGCTATTCTGTCAGTACTCACATTTCTGTAGCTTTGGAGAGGACCCAAGAACAATGACTTTGATATCAAATAATGAAATGACAGGCCTTCTATGTGTTTGCGAAGATCGATGTGCACGTCTTTGAAGTGTCAAGACACAAGGTAGTAATATGGTAGGTAGGTTGGGCACAGTATCACCAATCTTCTCAAAAGTAAAATGAAACACTTTTTTTTCACTTCACGTTGACAATGGCAGTTGACGAATCGAGAAGTCTCGTTTGAGTTGAAATTCTAAGATGAAAAGCTCCCTAGTGGATCGTTCCAGTACCTCGTGGGCCTCCTTTAACGGCTGTAATTTAATTTCACACACACGTGCGATAAGATGAGTAGGGCTGGACGGAGAAAGTCTTAGTGCTGATATTTACTCTCTGAGAATTTCCACGTAATTTATGGAACAGTCTTTCTGGATCCTCTACACCGGCTAGACACGGAATAAGAAACCCCTGCAAAAGGGCATATGGACAAAGCCCATGCACGGCTTCGTTAGTGTGGCCCTGGTGCCAGGTCGAGGAACACCGTAAGTGGAGACGCTCTAGCATACAGGGCTGAACTTGGAAAGCAGAAACCATCCAAAGGTTCAATGATAATTACGCGGCATTTCTAACTCTCTCTCCTGATGTTGCGTTCGGCAAACAGGTTCGTACACTGTGCTAACACCTCTCTTTGTCAGTGGCAGACTCTAACCAATGGGCGACTTCTTTCAAATTGCGAAACCGTTCTACGATCCCTAGCATGTCTTCCTCTGTATCGAAAGCATCACCAATTGTAGCAAGCTCTATCAACAAGGGTCCAAGATGTTTGGTGCTGATTTCTGATATCGAACTGCCTGTTTTGTACGCCTGGATCACCTTCACAGGAGATCGAAGTTGGGAGAAGAGGTTTAAAGACAGCTTTGGCATCCTTGAGATCAGTCCCTGAGTATGTCTTATGGGACGCCTCCACGCTCAATTGGAATTTATAAGGACACTTCCCGCTATGACAAAACATGTATATTCATTAGAAGTGTTAGTCAAAAATAACATAACTACGTGAAGAATTAAACGGGTATCGTCAAACAGGGCGGATAATTGGAATTGAGTGATATCATCCATAGGATATTCATGTACGATGAATACTGTAGATCGATACTTATCAACGCCATTGTACTGCGATAGTAGTGTGTTTGCCCTCTCTTCAACCTCTGGTAGAAGCCACTGCGTCTCTCGGGCAAGAAGCTCTCTGTCTCTCAGCACCTGCTCTTCAAACTTCACAGTGAAGTGCATGAAGAGCGACTGATTCATCGGAGTGCGCACATGGGACTCTGCCACGATCGACATATCTACATTCCTGTTGTCTTAAGAGATTGAAGAAGTGATGATGCCCCAAAATTGTAAACAAAAATCCCCAAAAAAAAGGTTCGCAGCCCCTGCGCAGACAAAAGAATTTTCTATGGGTCTCAAGCTCAAAACAAAAACAAATCAACAAATTATAAGAGGACGAGAAAGAGCCCAACCGCACACAAATTCAGCGAAGCGCCTAGCTCAATTCCCATAGAGAAGACGACTTTGGCGAACGGACTAATCGATCTGAAGATCACATAGCCTACCGTATCATTAACACGCTAATTTGCTCACAGGAACAGAGAGCCGCCCTAGGAGATTGCCACATTTTCTTTTGCATAGTGAGTATAGAAGAGATGAGATTGGGTTGAATTTGATTAAGTTTGTTTTCACATTTTGCACGATGAGGTTATATTTAAGCGATAGTAGTGACCTGTTGCTTATAATTGACCTTGTCTTTCGGAACACCGATGAGCCATTCTGAGATCCAATTAGGGGTATCCGTAGTCATCAGATCTCTCATCTTATATGTATCTTTAGAGCAAATTACTAACATGCAGGCAGATTCGATAAGACTACTAAAGAAATGGACTCCATCTTAGACTTCTCGAAGGAGTTGGATGTTGCCCTCTTGGACAAGGTTGTGGAGACTTTCTACAGAGGTACTGGTCCAGACCAAAAGGCCGCCCAAGATGCTATCACCAAGTTCCAAGAGCATCCAGACGCATGGCAGAGGGCTGATCAGATCCTCCAATTCTCACAGAACTCTCAAACTAAATACATTGGTCTTTCCATCTTGGATAAGTTGATTCAGACCAAATGGAAACTTCTCCCTGATGAACAGAGAAGGGGTATCAGAAACTTCACTGTCAACATGATTATCGCTATGTGTGATGACGATGAACAGTTCCAGAGCCAAAGATCATTGATTAACAAGTGTGACTTGACCTTGGTTCAGATTGCTAAGCAAGAGTGGCCAGCAAATTGGCCAACTTTTATCGCCGAACTTGTTCAGTCTTCAAGAGCAGGTTTCAATGTTTGCGAAAACAACATGATCATTCTCAAATTGCTTTCAGAAGAAGTGTTTGATTACTCTGCTGAACAAATGACCCAAGCCAAGGCCAAGAGTTTAAAGACAAGAATGGGTGAAGAGTTCTCTCAGATTTTTAACCTTTGTTATGAAGTCTTGGATAAGGCCACTAGACCTTCTTTGATCGTTGCCACCCTGAACACTATCTTGAGATATATGCAATGGATTCCACTGGGCTATATCTTTGAGACGGAGTTATTGGACCTTTTGACAACTAAGTTCCTTGCTCCAGAAGATACACGAGCCATTACGCTCAAGTGTTTGACCGAGGCTGCGTCGTTAACCGCTCCGCAGTATGATGATAAATTTGTGGCGATGTTCCAGAACTCTATTTCCCAAATCGCTACCGTGGTCCCACCGAATGTTGAGTTGAACAAAACGTATGCTGTGGCAAACTCAAAGGACCAGGCGTTCCTCCAAGATCTTGCTATGTACATTTGTACTTTCTTGGCTAACCACGTCGAGGCATTGGAAGCTAGGGAACAAGTTAGGGAATTATTACTCACATCGCACGAGTACTTGATTCAGTTGTCTAGAATTGAAGAACGAGAGCTGTTCAAAACCTGTTTGGACTACTGGAGTAAACTGGTTAACTCACTTTTCCAAGAGGTTCAGCAACTACCAGCTCAAGAACTTTCACCATTGAATCAATTGGGTTACGGTAATGCTCTTTCTGCATCCAGCGCTGGTGGTGCTCCAAACCCAGAACTCTTGAACAAATTCCCGTTGAGAAAACACATATATAGCAAGATCTTGTCCCAATTGAGACTGGTTGTTATTGAATCCATGGCTAAGCCAGAAGAAGTTCTTGTTGTTCAGAACGATGAAGGTGAAATCGTTCGTGAGTTTGTTAAGGAATCTGATACAATCACTTTATACAAATCCATGAGAGAACTTCTTGTCTATTTGACACATTTGGATGTTGTTGACACCGAGCAAATCATGAGCGAGAAGCTTGCCAAACAGCTCGATGGATCTGAATGGTCATGGCACAACATTAACACCTTGTGTTGGGCCATTGGTTCAATCTCTGGTACCATGAACGAGGAGATGGAGAAGAGATTCTTATTCAACGTCATCAACGACTTGCTCGGTTTGAACAAAAAGAAGTACGGTAAGGACAATAAGGCTGTGGTTGCTTCAAACATTATGTATATCGTTGGACAATATCCTAGATTCTTGAAAGCACATTGGAAGTTCTTGAAGACAGTGATTAACAAATTATTTGAATTCATGCATGAAACCCATGAAGGTGTTCAGGATATGGCCTGCGACACTTTTATGAAAATTGTGGTGAAGTGTCGTCGTCATTTCGTTGTCCAACAACCGGGTGAATCTGAGCCATTCATTGATGAAATCATCAGAAATATTCAACCTATCACTGAAGATTTACAACCACAACAGGTGCACACTTTCTACGAGGCTTGTGGTTATATTGTTGGTTCTCAAACTAATACACAGGTAAGAGACCGTCTCCTTGCTGATCTCATGAACTTACCAAACACAGCTTGGACAGCTATTGTGCAACAAGCTGGTGCGGACCCAACGCTTTTGACGAATCCGGAGACTGTTAAAATCATTGCTAACATCATCAAGACAAATGTTGCCGTCTGTTCGTCTCTTGGTTCCGGGTTCTACAACCAATTAGGCTTTGTGTATGATGACATGTTGTCCCTTTACAAGGCTGTTTCTGGTATGATCTCCAATGCTGTCGCTCAAGATGGTCTGATCGCTACTAAGACTCCAAAAGTGCGTGGTTTGCGTACTATCAAAAAAGAGGTTTTACATTTGGTTGAAGCTTACATCTCGAAAGCTGAAAACTTGGACCAAGCTGTTAATACGCTGGTACAGCCACTCTTGGCCACCATCTTGGAGGATTACAAGACCAATGTTCCAGATGCCCGTGATGCTGAGGTGTTGAACTGTTTGACCACCATTGTTGCTAAGGTTGGTCATATGATCCCAGATGCCGTTGTTGTTATCCTTCAAAATGTGTTTGAACCGACTTTAGATATGATCAACAAGGACTTTACTGAGTACCCAGAACACAGAGTTGAGTTCTACAAGTTGTTAAGAGAGATTGATCTCAAGTCATTCAATGCATTGCTCCAGCTCTCTGGTGATGCCTTCCAACTACTCGTGAATGCTATCCTTTGGTCTTTCAAACACAACAACAGAGAAGTTGAGAACAGCGGTTTAAGCTTGGCTAATGAGTTACTCAAGAACGTTGAAAAATTGGGCACTACACCATTCACTACTGCGTTCTATCAGAATTTCTACTTTCCAATCATGGCTGACACTTTTTATGTCATAACTGATTCTGATCATAAGGCTGGTTTCCACGGTCAATCCCAATTACTTGCCAAGTTAATCGATCTTGTTGAGAGTGGCTATATCACCGAGCATTTGTACACGGAGGGTCAAGCCCCAGCAGGGACTTCTAACTCTGTATTTGTGAAAGGTTACATTGGCAATATGTTGATCAATGCCTTCCCACATTTGCAACAAGAGCAAGTTGAGAATTTTATCGCTGCCTTGATTGCACAACACCGTAACCAGTCCAAGTTCAACGGCACTCTTCGTGATTTCCTTGTGCAAATTAAGGAGTACGGTGGGGATGCTACTGATTATTTGTTTGCTGAAGATCGTGAGAATGAGCTCAAGGAGAAGCAACGTCAAGAGAGGGAAAGAGCATCCAAGGTTGGCGGTTTATTGAAACCATCCGAGTTGGAGGATGATTAAATAGAATTGAACATACGCGTGTAAATTTTCTGTTGTTCTGTGTGTATTTACAAGTTTTTCATTTGTATACAAGAGTAGGTATTACAGCTTCTTGATGGCATCTGAAACCTTCACGAAGGAGTTCTTTGGACCTGGGACGTGGCCCTTGACGTAGATGATACCGTTCTCGGCATCGACGTCCACGACGAGAGAGTTTTGCTTGGTACAATTCTTCCCACCCATTCTACCTGGCATTCTTTGACCTGGGATGACACGACCTGGTGTGGTATTGGCACCGTATGAACCACCCGATCTATGAGCCAAAGATGTACCATGAGAGGCCGATTGACCCTTCATCCCATAACGTTTAATGACACCTGCAAAGCCTTTACCCTTGGAAACACCTTTCAAATCCACAAATTGCCCTGGTATAAAATGGTCAGCTTTCAATTCCGTGCCCACCGGTAAAAGACCCTCTTCACTCTTTACCATAAACTCAGCCACTTTGGACTTTGGATTCACTTGGGCCTTCTCAAAATGCCCTAGTAATTGTCTTGTCACTTTATTCGGGTTTTTGGATCCGTAGCCCACTTGCACAGCATAGTAACCTTCGAGCTCTTGGGTTTTATTGT
Organism: Williopsis subsufficiens; assembly: GCA_017948575.1. Taxonomy (NCBI): domain Eukaryota; kingdom Fungi; phylum Ascomycota; class Saccharomycetes; order Phaffomycetales; family Wickerhamomycetaceae; genus Williopsis; species Williopsis subsufficiens. The sequence goes on from JACVEX010000533.1 coordinate 90,083, forward strand.
AGATAACTTCAACTTGGTTCACCTCCAATACTGTCACTGGGAAAGTCTCACCAGTCTCTTGGTCAAACCATGGACCCATACCACGCTTGAGGGCAATTAGGCCTGATCTGAGCGGTAGCCTTCTCCTGTCGATGGCCTTCTCCTGTGTGTGTTCTGGCAAGTCTGCCTCATTCACCTGTTGGACAGTCGATGGTGCCGTCAGTGAGGCCCCTGTGCGGGAGAGCTTTGGGAACTGACGAGCTGTGAGCGGTAGAAGCCTTGTTGTGAGTGATTGGATTCCCAGTAGACCGTTCATTTCAGTGATCTCTTGGACTTTTCTTGCTGTTAATTTGGTTCTTCTTTTATGTTTCGATCTTCCACCATGAAAAAGTTTTGGGCGTTTCGAAATTTTTGGAAGTTTTTTTCCTTTGGAAGTTCGAAACTGATGGGGAGCTTTTTTAATCGTTCTTCTCATATAGACGTTGTAAGGGTTTGATTGCAAAATTCATGCTCTTCTTTACACTCGTCCAAGAGAACCACTAATTTAAAGTCATGATGATTGTCAGTGGTCAACTGAAATGAGAAGAACCTATTTACTTAAGAGCAAACTCTGCAACTAATTAAGAGTGACGTGAATAATGAGTCGAAGCAAGAATTGAAAAGCTTCAAGAGATTAATGAGAGAAGATATTTCAGATAAAGTGTATGAAACTAGAAATACTCAGGAAGAAATTCCTGAAGAGACTTGACGAAAGCAAACTTGTGCCTCCACAAAAAAGCTGTAGATCCTGATGGCCTATGGTCACCTCTATATATGTTGCCCAAATACTACGTTCAAAGTGTCTATGTACATATAAATTATCATTTTTATACAATCATTTGATCTTCTTGGCCTTTAAGGTGATGGTCTCATCATCAACGTAGATACCCTTACCCTTGTATGGCTCTGGTGGGTGGAACTCACGCAATCTAGCCGCAAAAAGCTTCACTTGTTGTTTATCAACGCCTTCCACGATGATTCTAGTAGGAGCTGGAGAAGTGACAGTCAAATTTTCTGGAATGAACAATCCTTGCGGAATAGAGGCTCCAACCTTCAAGGAGACAAATGGCTTGCCATTCTTCTGTTCAACTTGAGCTCTGTAACCAGTACCAACCAACTTCAAGATAGACAGATGGCCATCTGTAACACCGACAATGTGGTTATTGATCAAAGATCTCATCGTACCCCATAGAGCTTTCTGTTGTTTGTTCTCTTGGTCCGGAATAGACACGGTGATCTTATCACTCTCATTCTTACACTGGAGAAAGTCTGGCATTTCTAATTGAAGCACACCCCTTGGGCCTTTCACAGTGGCAACTTGTGATAGCGTAAGCAAGTTTCTTCCCTTTCTTTTAATGATGGTCTTTTTCATGTTCTCAACTGTGAAGGTGACTTCAGCTGGCACCAGAATTGGCTTCATACCAATGTTTGAGGCCCGAAGAGCGCTTGAAGAGAACATTCTCTTAACAGGTTTCAAGCTGGATCGTGGGAACATCATTTCAATCACGCAGAGCGACACCAAACCTTCAATAATATCCAATACAATCCAATAGAATTCCGGTTCAAGTCCTTCGATGTTCCAAACTTTTTCATGGGTCGGAATTTCATTCTCTCGAAACCTTTGCCCTCGGAATTTGAGAATTTTCACTTCCCAGCATAAACTTTTCTCTCCAGAGTTGGTTGATGCTAAGATTCTTTTCTGAGTACTCACGCACAGTCACTTATATTTGTTTATACATACGATGGTGAGAAAACTGAAGCATCATGAGCAGAAGCTTCTCAAGAAGGTGGATTTCCTTGACTGGAAACAGGATCAGGGCCACAGAGATGCCCAAGTGATGAGAACTTACCATATCCAAAAACGTGAGGATTACCACAAGTATAATAAGATCTGTGGTGACGTGAGAAAGCTAGCGCACAAGCTTTCACTTCTGCAACCTAATGATCCGGTGCGTATCAAGCATGAACAACTGCTGCTGGAGAAACTGTACACTATGGGCATCCTGTCTACAAAGTCTAAAATCTCTGATTTGGAAAATAAGGTCACAGTAAGCGCGGTGTGTCGTCGAAGAATTGGTGTTGTGATGTGCCGCTTAAAGATGGCTGAGAACTTGAAGGATGCAGTGACATTTGTGGAACAGGGCCACGTCAGAGTTGGACCAAATGTTATCACTGATCCTGCTTACCTGGTGACGAGAAACATGGAAGATTACTTGACTTGGGTCGACACGAGTAAGATCAAACATAACGTCCTCAAATACAGAAACAAGATTGATGACTTTGATTTGGCCTAATGAGGTTTATATTTAATGGGATTTGGGATTGATATACTACACCTGTAGACTTTACTCTAAGAAATAATATATCAAGAAATAAAGGCTGTTTCGAACAAATGAAGTCCATTGATGAAATAAAAAACGAAGCACACAAATCTAAAATCAGGCCATTGTCATACGAAGTTGTAATTATCACTTGAACCCAACTGTTTTCTCAAATCCGCTTGAGATCCCGAACTAGGTAACTGAGTATCAGCATGCTGCTGTACTGGGTTATACGCAGTCTGTGAGGTCAAACTTCCGGCTCTGGAGCTATTTGCACTGTTCATCTGTGAAAAGGACCCAGCCGGTCTATAGATCTTTTGCTTGCCGATCTCCATTGGGTTCACCATTACGATGCTTTGTCTGATATGATGTGGTGAAGGCGGTGCCACGTCTCTCAGTTGTTGGTTTGGCGCCATCGGGTTGAGCTGTGGAGATGATGGGGCGCTTGGTGATGTTGGTGAAAAGATCTGATCGGAATAGTGGATTGGATTGAAGGGTTTCACGGTAAGGTTTGGAGGACGCGTACCGCCAGTGAGTGACTTTGTTGGTGCATATTGAGTATCAGACACAATAGAGTTATAGTTAATCTTATTTGGGGTTGGAACTTGTCCCAAAGGTTCCTCAAGTTGCGCTCCAGATGCTGATGATGCTGAATATGTTCTTTGATAAGGTGGTTGGTAGATGTGTTGCGGAGGCTGTGGTGGGAACTTTTGAAACTGCTGAGGATGATGTTGGTATTGCTGTGGATATTGTGGATACTGTTGTTGATACTGTTGATTTTCTTGCTGGTGGTAGACTTGATCGTAGCTCTGTTGTTCAGACTGTTGCTGGCCAAATTGTAATGGGATGGTTGAGTAAACAGATGACACAGCCCTATGTTTCTTCTCCTTATTCACTCCCAAATTATTGGACTCTGGAACTTGATCTTGTTCCTCCAGTGGATCTTCAACAGACTCATCGACCATATCTTCAGCAATCTCCATTTGCCGTTCGGCATGTTCCACCAATGTGCTTTCCGCCTGGGGATGAAACTCCTCGTCCCATTCAACTTGTTTCTCTTCTTGATTGACACTATCAGCCCTGATCTCTGGCAGTGGTGGAGCATCATCTTCCATATGAAAAGATTTCTTACTCTTGATAGAATTCTCTCTATCGAAATATACCCTATAGACACTCTTCATTCTCTTGATATCCTCATCCTCTTCCTCTTCATCACCTGGCTGACGTTGAACCTCGTGGATTTCAGGGTCAAGAGTTGAAAATGCAACATTCTTTCCCTGGTTCACTTCCCCTGTTTGCGGATATTCCTGGGAACGATGGTTCAGTTCTTCAGGTTCGTTCACCATGAACGACAATGTACTCTGCCTCTTTGTATCTTCATCTGCACGTCTGACAAGAGGATCAGCAAAGACATTCCCTTCGTCGTCGGGATATTGCTGAGCATCGTCATACTTACTCACAGGGCGCTCATCTTCATACTCAACATCCCTTTCACTCTGTCCTACAACAGGGTACTCTCCATTCCCTCTGGATTGATCTTCCATTTGATAATTGGCACCATGGAAAGAATTCGAAGAATCAGTGGTTGGATCCTCGTTACTCAGCTTCTCAGTCAAATTTCTCGTATCACGCTTCGAGACATCCAATCGACTCGAATTCGATGAAAGATATCCAGGGGACTGTGGCCTTGATGGGATAGCTGATGCATTATTCGTATTTGCCAATTGGTATGCCTTATATTCTGATCCCATCTGTCTCGTATATTCATCTAATGAATGTTTGGAACCCATGCTATGCTGATAAGGTAATGAAAAGCCTTCATAGTACGGATCAGCTTGAACAGTGTGCATAGATGGGGCTCCTGTGCTATACATCACAGAGTTCACTCCACTTGGGTTACGGGTATTGAAGACACCGGATGGATAACGATTATTCTCAACTCCAAATGGGTTCTGTGCCGAATATAGTGAGCCAGAATCATTATTGATGTTGCTGTTATTGAACTGATGCATATTCTTCTTTGGATAATCTGGTAATATTGTGGTCTCTCCGTAGAAATCCGGGTCGTTATCATTCTCGGTTTCATTCTCCTTCTTATTTTTCCTGTATGCTCTTATGATGAACCCACCAATGATACACAGGAACACGAAAACCGGGATACCAACACCAAGTCCAACAGTGAGCCCAGTCATCGAACTTCCGGTCTGACATATCTGCTTGTCGGTGCACTTGGACGAGGTACTTGAAGATTTTGATTTAGATGATGAGCTTGTAGTAGTTTCAGCTCGGATGTGAAGATGGGCATATGGTGTCGTCGTTGACCATATTGGTGCCTTGACACGCGTCGGCTCAAGGTATGTCGTCGATGCAGGGAATGACATGATATAAGGATGAATTCAGATCCTAGATGGTCCAAAACAAAACAAGAGATCAAAGCCAGCTGGACGCGTCCACTATTTTCAAGAACTAACTAACTGATAGAACTGTAGAACAAACCGCAGGAAAGAAGAACAACGGAGATCACAAGACAACACAGCTCAGTAATAACGGAATACACCAATTGATTCGATCTCTAATAGAGTGAAGCCCCAATGAGCGAACTGTAGCGGAAAGAGAATCTGACTTCTGTCTCGAAATGTCGAAAGTTTTGTTTTCGATCGCGCGTGCGCCACGGGCCATTTTTTTTTTGGCTGGCCGAGCTTAAAACTGGGCAGTAGGATGGAAGCCGACCAGTGAACGCTACAGAAGATCATGAATAAAAGACATATCAGGTATTAGTCCTAGGTCCTATGTCCTGAGCAATACCGGCGTAAGAATGACGGTGACCTTATGCGCCATAAAGTTAGCTAAGTTCGATTATACAGGAGTGGCATTCGCAATGGCAAACTGGAAGTATGTATAGTCTTGTGCATGTGGTAACTATGACTGGTATTGATAACTTAGAGGATTTTCGGTTCCAGATTTAGCAGGCCTTCGTCCTCGTCCTGGTCCTTTGAACCTGCTAGATAGATCATTTGTGGCGCATATAAATACAACCAGCCTATACACATCATACTTCAGCCCATCCTTTTTTAATCTCTTCCATGGCCTCACAGAAGAATCATTTAAAAAGGTTTCACTGAGAATATACCCAGAGCAGGACTTCTCTATAACCAAAATGAGGTATAAAGACAAAGAAAAGGGTTCCAAAAAATGTAAAGACACAACCATTAGATAAAGACAACACCCGGATGGTTCTGGTAAAAGGCAAGAACCATGTACGCTATGAGTTTTTTCCATGATGTTGATCTCCTGGCTGGTGAAGAAGAAGGGTTTATTAAGAGGGAAGGAACTGAAAATTTCAGCAGGAAAAACTTTATAGGTCGGGTAAGAATAAGCCGGGTAACATTTATTGGTTTGGACAGTATGATAACTTCACCAAAACTATTGTATTATCAGTATTATTGGGTGATGTGGGTTTTGATCCGACCCGATCTCTCTTGCTCTGCTATTTATGCTGATTTTTCTTGAGAATTGTAAAATCTTGATATGTAATATGTGTTATGGATAACATGCATATGGATAACATGCATCATGTTTAGTGCGATAGTTATTGATGAGAGATCAAGGACCATAACAAAGTGTGGTTGAATAAAATGTGTCCCGCCCTCTAGATTCACTGCGCTTCAAAATAAGACTATGACGGCAGATGGTAGAACTGTATGATCAAAGTTGTTTTTGATCTCACTGGTGACTAAAATTAGCATTCGCAAAAAAGGGCAATACCATATATCATGATGAAAAGCGGATAATGTTCTTATCATTTTTCAGGATTTCCTTAACCAAATTATATCTTACTTCGTCCACCTGTTAAACTAAACTGTTGAAAGCTTTATACTGAATGCTGAGATCTGTATTGAATATGGACCTGCTGTTTTCCTGCTTTGGGCCTTCAGATGTCAACTAAGCACTCATGTCTCTGTATTAGTCGAACTCACCTGTATTTATTCATAGAACCCAATTATAACGGGTCACTCGAACTAGTCCTTCTATTCATTGCAGTTATCGCTAAAGAGGCTTTCATCTTCTTCTGTTGAAGATACCATGTTTTACACAGTTAAGAGTGTGGCTTGTCTATTACACTCTATTACAGCTGAATCAACACAACACCTAGATCAAACTATGCACCTCCACGGTATGTCTAAGGTGATCTTACCTCAGATGGAAAGGTTAGACAACTCGGAAGTTGTTTAACAACATTTTTCTATATAGATTTGCTTTGAAAGAGGAGTAGTAAACTAATGTCATGAAAAAAGAACGAGCCTCGGCATGTCACAAGGTGAACCGCAGGGAAAGTTGAGGTAAAGGTGTCGGCATGTGATTCAATAGCGTTCGTACTGCCTCTTATGTTATGCGGAAAGTGTAAACACTAGTGGAAATGCTGGATGGGCCGAGTAGATGCTTCTGTTGATGAGCTACAGCCAGCTACCCCGGCTGTGCATAGACCCCCACGTTCTTTATCGCACGGCTGAGTCTCTGATCTTTATCCTCCCACTCATCTTGGGCCCTTGTTGCCATCGATTGGGCAGCTAGTCTAGTCATGAGCTATGACTATGACTCGCTAAGGAATCCGGCATCCCAATCCCGGTAGCTCTATATGACTCCAACCAGTCCAGGCAGCCAAAAAAAAACATCGAATATTTATGTATCTTCTATAACTACATTATACTTATCAGAAGACTACCAAGAGATCTCGCACAGAGACCCGTCTGAAAACAATGGATAACGGTCTCTGTCCCCCCTCTCCGCACCTCTTCCAGAAGCCGTAGGCTATCGTTTCCCTATTCGTACATGGCAGATACCCCCCAATGACCAAAACGGATTCCGGAGCAATGGAAGCTTGGAGGTGTCTAGCTTCAACTGTCAAGAGATTTCAAGGGCTTAAGAACATCGAGATGCTCGTTGTGAACTCCATTGGAGTAATAAGAGCAAAGTATCATAAATTAGATACATTGTACAGTAATCGTGATCTTCTCAATCGATCGCGCGTACCTGTATAGGATTGTACCTTTATTCTCGATTTTTAGGCCTATAGAAATGCGCGTTTTGACACACTGGTCTAACGCCGTGTACGGTGTTCTAACGTTTCATGCAAGGAGTGGCCACCATAATTAATACCTATGAATGAAAGCTCGCAATATTCAGGTTTTATAAATCAGGTTCTCTAGAAAAACGATCATTGTATCTCTTAGGATATACAGCATCATCATATATGGCAATACCATATCAAATTATGGTATCCGACCTTCCACAGCTGCAATATCCGCGGCGCCTATCGCTTCCCGATCGGGGCGGCGGGACGTAAAATTCCTCATAGACCTTTTTTTTTTTTTTTTTACCCCGGACACCCACAGAGACAGAGTGTTGGAAAGGAAGACGAGCACCGCATTGTAGAAAGAGGATGTGCTATAGCCCATACAGTATCTGTCCAGAATGTGTTAAAAGTATAATTCTATGAAGGTCCATTTGTGTAAAGAGAATACAGCTTTCCTGTAACAAGTCTGATCCCTTATGTGTCAAGTTCATCACCAACTTCACCTCCATCAGTGATCACTTCAAAGGGTTCAGCCTCACCGGTCCGGCAATGGCGACAGCATTCTTCCACCCTTTGACTATAAATATTCAGGCAGATGCCCACAGAATATTATCAGAAAGTAATTTCCATCATATAATACAAAATCAATAATGGCTACACTGCAAAAGACTGAAACCAGTCAAACGCAACACAGTATCGCCTCCTCCACAGACGGCCCTATTGTGGAAGCTGAAGAAGCTCTCACATTCACATGGCCAGCTGCAATAGAATATGCTAAAACACGGTTTACCTCATTGACACATCTTCATCTCCACGCTAAGAAAGATCTGAACCCATTCCCTGCTCTGAGCGAAATGAGCTTATACAACTGGAACTTCTTCTTTATGGGGTTCGTTGCTTGGTTCTCTGCCTCGTTTGATTTCTTCTTGACTGCTGTCTCGGGTACTTTCATCGCTGAATCCCTGAATGTTTCCACAGCTGACATCACTTGGGGTCTTTCTGCAGTGCTGATGGTGAGATCCGCCGGTGCGGTGATTTTTGGTCTCTGGACTGATAATTATTCAAGAAAATGGCCTTTTATCACAACTGCTGCCATGTTCTGCGCTCTGCAAATCGGTACTGGGTTCTGTAACACATATCAACAGTTCATGGCGGTTAGAGCCCTCTCAGGTATCGCTATGGGTGGTACTTATGCCACTGCTGCTGCTACTTCTTTGGATGACGCTCCTCTTAAAGCTCGTTCTTTCCTTTCTGGTTTGTTCTTCACTGCTTATGCATGGGGAATGATTTTTGCTGCCATCTTCTGGAGAGCATTCCAAGGCACAACACATACTTGGAAAGCCCTTTTCTGGTTCTCTTCTGGTTTCCCATTCCTCTTGATCGTCTGGAGATTGGCCCTTCCTGAGACTCGTTACTTCACTCGTGTTATGAAGGCTAAGGAATTGATGAAACAAGACCAAATTGAAGCCGGTACTTATGTTAAGCCATCTATCAAAACTAAATGGGGTGCGGTGAAGGCCATGCTGAAGAAAGATTGGCTATTGTTCATCTATTTGGTCGTCTTGCTCGCTGGTACTAACTACTTGACACATGCTTCCCAGGACATGTATCCAACAATGCTGCGTGTCCAGTTAGAATTTTCCAAGGATGCTCAAACCGTCGCTATTGTGGTCACCAATTTGGGTGCAATCACTGGTGGTCTTCTCAGCGGTACTTTCATGGAAGTCACGGGCCGTCGTTTGGCTATTATCATCTGTTGTGTCATTGGTGGTTGTTTCGTTTATCCTGCATTTATGCTTCAAACTACTGGTGGTGTTCTTGGCGGTGGGTTCTTCCTCTTCTTTGCCGTTATTGGTGTCTGGGGTGTGTTGCCTATCCATTTGTCTGAGCTCTCGCCACCAGAGGCAAGAGCCCTTGTGTCTGGGTTGGCTTACCAATTGGGTAACTTGGCTTCTGCCGCCTCTTCTACCATTGAGACAAGATTGTCAAAGATGTGGCCATTGGAATGGAATGCCCAGGGTGAAGCCATAAAGTATGATTACGCAAAAACTATTGCTTGTTTTACTGGTGCAGTGTTCATCTATACTTTAGTTGTCACTTTTGTTGGTCCTGAGAAGTTCCACAGGGATTTGAGTTCTCCGGTGATGAAGGTCTACATCGAAAAGGTAATTGAATCTGAAGGCGACGCAGAAAAGGAGATCACCTCAAGTGGTAACACTAGTGAGTCTGCTTCTAATGCCTCTTACTCTAAGCAAGAGATAATTCAAAGAGAGAACTGATTGCACATCCTCATATTCATTATGTGTACATTGATGTTTTGTAATGACAATTTATGACTGAAAATTTTAGTACGATGTAGTCTAGTTCTCTAAGTGTTCATTAGTCTTTATTACTACCACCAGGCACAACTTTGAAAGAAAGTATGTCATTCTTCCCAATATCAATAACATCATCTTCACTGACTCTCTGGCCGCCAACACCTTCGACAGCCGCAACGGTAACATCACCAACGATCTGCCTTGCAACTTTACCAACAGGTGTTCCTTTTCTAATCAACGTGCAATCTCTAAAAACGTTTGTACCGTTCCCTGAAGTGAAACCGTGGATGTTTCTCACGGTATATACAGGAACTAACTGTAGAACGTCAGCTGCTGCCTGTAACACTTGAACAACACCAGTGGATCCGAATCTATAGAGGACTAAATCACGAATATTTTCAACACGGTTTGCCAATTTTTCATCAAGATCTTTCAAATCTGGATCATCTGGCAAGTCTTCTTTTGTATCGATGAATTCTGTTCCTTCTTCATACTTTATGAACCCTTGTTTAGCCAATTTTCTCAAAAATACTTCAGTAATGGCACTCGTGAGCACAGCTTTCGTTTCTGGGTATTTCAAAATAATTTTACTCACGTTCTTATCTGAATCAGGGTGATCAATCTTGTTTAGTGCTAATACTGTGGGGAATTTTTCATCCATGAAACACTTCACAACTTGTGTAACTTTAGCGTCATCCCATTCTTCCAATTTACCAACATTCTCCAGTCTATCCAATGCACGAGCAACCATTTCTCTATTAGCAGAATAACCAGCAAATTGTGTCAATAGTGTCTCTACAATTGAACTCTTTGTAGCAGTGTGTCTTCTCACAATTGACCCCCATCTCTTCTTCAAATTTCCCTCGATCCACAATCTTATTTCATCCTGAAGCCACTCCACATCCTGAAGCGGGTCATAACCTCTTGTGCTCTTGCCCTCAGCATCTGTTGTACCGCTAACGTCGACGACATGGATTAGGGCATCCGCATGTCTCAGATCATCTAAGAACTTGTTTCCTAGGCCCAGACCCTGATGAGCACCGGGCACCAAGCCTGCCACATCCAATAATAAGATAGGGACATGACGCTTCCCCTGAGAGCACCACCCGTAATTTGGTTTACAGAGTTCCTGCTTGCCAAATCTTTGACATGCACAATCGACTTGAAGGTAACCTGTGGCCTTGTTGGGATCAATGGTGGTGAAAGGGAAAGCACCGGTCTTTGCAGCAGCGTCCGTCAAGGAGTTCAGAGTCGTGGACTTTCCACTCGATGGTTTACCAACAATACCGATCAACGGGTCACGCGGCATCCTTAGGTGGATTATGAACAGAAGAATTAAAGAGAAAGGAAAATATATCAACTCTCTATGTCTCATCAAAACTTTTCAGGCGTGGTCCTGAGCCCCGGTGAGATGTACTATTTTGGCAATCTTCCTATTTAGGTTCTTTTTATATCCCCCCCCCACAAAAGTCCTAAGTTTCATCACTTCTAACATTTGGTAGCTTGAAGGAAAACACCCCTTGGAAGAATTAATGTTAAGAACGCTGAGACCGAAACCTCGCACGCTGAAGTTCCATGTCCACGACTCGGTACTCTTCAATCAGCAGGCGCAGACAGCACACATAAACAGTGCCCTGCTCCGTAACGACGTGAACAAACTGATTTCCCCTGAGGAGACAAATGCTCTTCAAAGATCTTTTGAAACTCTGCTACGCTCCTGTAACGTTGGTAAGATGGACCATAGGGATCTCATAAAGCTCTACTCTAAGGTGTACTACCCATTCTTGACACAATCACAAGTTCGTGATTGCTTTAAGGAGAGATCGATGGCTGAGTTGGAGAAATTCGTAATCAAGCACGAGAGATTGACACATGAGGGATCAATGCTTCTGAAGTTCATCAATGAATCTCCTACATTGGACTTTGGTGTTCTTAGAGGTGAGTACTATGCCTCTCTGGGGTTGCGTCCTCTACAATATGGCACTTTGCTTCGTTCTTCTAATAAACTCCTGTTTCAAGGTCATGATAAACAAAATATCAACTTTTCCAAAGTATTGACAATGAAAGATGGCCAATCAAGTGCATTGATTATGGAAAGATACTTGAAATCAAGTTCATCTTTGCATAAGTCCACGAACTTGAAGAACTATATAATTGTCAATTCACCAGTCGAATGTGAGATGTATGCCAATTTGGCACAGAGATTTGGCACCCGTATCATTGTTCTTACGGGGAAGAATTTCCAGGCATCCATATCCCCAGTGGCTCCTTTGTTATATGATTATCAATTGTCCAAATTGAGGGGTTCATCAGATTCGTGTTCCGAGATTCGTTCGCAGTTGATGGCATTACAGTTCTTACCTATGAAGGATGTCAGTGAGCTCATCCAATTCATCTCCGTGGTAGAAGACAACATGGAGCCAACGACGAAAATATTTAAGTCATCCCTCGATGAGACGCTGAAACAGATGGAATTATCCATCTTGGGCAAAGTAGAGACTGACCTTCGTCAAGCCTGATTTATGTATTTATTTATTGCGCTATTTATCTGGCGTCATTTTGGGTGTCTCTATTTATTATTTATTATCTATTATTTATTCGATCTCTGATGGGCTATATTTATCTCATCTCAATATTTATTCAACTACGATTCACAAACTTAAAAGAATGCATACTCTATATCCTAAATCCCTAATATATTGATTCTGTATCCTTCTTCATCATTGAATTTGATCCATCACTAATGCTTTGCCCTTTTTCCAAATCGCTCTCCATCTTCTCAACCTGATTCATATACTTCCTCATAACTGGTGAACTCATATCTCTATGGAACTTTTCAGGCCCCAGCAATGTCATAACAAGGGTATAGATAAGCACAGAACCTGTGAACACAGCGATGGTCTTTGCATAATCCAATTTCTTTACATTGCCATACTTATCCCATTCCAACGGCCAGTTTCCAGCCAGCTTGGTCTCTATGGTCGATGAAGCCGACGAAGCCAAGTTGCCCAACTGATAAGCCAACCCAGACACCAAGACACGACCGTCTGGCGGTGATAACTCAGATAGATGTGCAGGAACCACGCCCCATACACCCAGCACTGCAAAGAAGAGGAAGAATCCACATCCCAGAGTTGCTGATGTGGTGTGTAGCATGAAGGCTGGATAGGTGAAACATCCGCCTATGATACAACAGATGACGATACTTAATCGACGTCCCAATACTTCCATGAAGATACCTACAAACAAGGAACCAAGTACACCACCCAAGTTCGTCACCACAATAGCCACAGTTTGGGCATTTGGTGAGAATTCAAGCTGCACGCGAAGCATGGTTGGATACATATCTTGGGAGGCATGTGCAAGGAAGTTAGAGCCAGCTAACAACAGGACCAAATAAAGGAACAAAAGCCAGTATTTCTTCACAAGTGTCTTGACTCTAGCGCTTTTGCTTGTTTTTGGTGTTGTTATGTTCTTCTCATCTTTTTTTATCAAACGCTTCACTTTCTTGAGTTTTTGGAAATAAATGGTCTCTGGAGTAAGTAATCTCCATATAATCAGCAAAAAGGGGAAACCAGCAGAAAACCAAAATAGAGATTTCCAGGTGTGCGAAGTCTCCTGGAAACATCTCCAGAAGACAGCAGCAAAGATCATTCCCCAGGCGTATGCTGAGAAGAAGAACCCGGATAAGAAAGAACGTGCCTTGACAGGTGCATCGTCCAGTGATGTTGCTGCAGCGGTCGCATAAGTGCCGCCCATAGCGATACCTGAGATCGCTCTAACAGCAAGAAACTGCTCATAAGTCCGTACAAACCCGGTTCCTAGCTGCAGAACGCAGAACATCGCTGCGGTTACTATGAATGGCCATTTTCTTGAATAGTTATCAGTCCAAACTCCAAAGATAATGGCACCTGCAGATCTAACCATCAACACCGAACTCAATCCCCAAGTAATATCCTTCGTCGTGACATTTAGAGATTCAGCGATGTATGTTCCAGATACAGCAGTTAAAAAGAAATCAAATGAGGCGGAGAACCAAGCAACGAATCCCATAAAGAAGAAGTTCCAATTGTTTAAAGTCATCCCACGTAATGCACTGATGGGGTTGATATCAGTTAGGTGATTCAAATGGACTTCTCTGAGAGATGTAATACGTGTAGTAAGATATTTCTTCACATTATTCCATTGCAAATCTGGCAGCATTTCCTTTTCTTCTAAAGTGATAATAGAATCCCTATGCTTCTTTCGGAGCTCATCATGGATCGACTCTTCCCTATGTGGCTCCAATGGAAGCCTGCTATGATGATGTGTGAGCACCAGTGGATCAATAGGCATCTTCAAGTGACTTTAAGTCGCCGAACCAGTAATATATTAGCAGCAGAACCTCCTCTAAATCCTGCTCAGCAAAGAAGGATGTGGCAGTCACATTTATGATTAAATACGGCTGGGCCTTCGCCCTGCCGGACCCTGCGCACGGAACAAAGGCAGGCTCTGGGCCCATTTCTGGAAACTCCTTCTGGATTTCTGGGAGGGATATTGCCTTTGCAGTGACCTATTCATCATATTGGGTTGGAAAAAACTGTTAAGGGTCCTTCCGGGCTTTTTATACAGTCCTACTATCATTCAATTATCCTGTACTGCTAATTGTGCTGTCTCTCATGTAAGATCAACTATGAACTCTGAAGCCTAAAGGTTCTCATATGATAATCAAAACTCTAACTACATAATCTCACTTCTTAATCTGAACATTGGCAACTTTATATTAAACTCTCTTGAAGCTCGGACGCCCTTCTTGCTACTCCTGCGCATGTTCTTCTTCGAAGCAACTGAGGATGGTGACACAAGTGTGCGCCAGCAGCTTCATCGAATAAATGAGCTACAGAGTGATGAGATCATCACAAAGCTTAAACCAAAAGTTTCAAAGGCGACCGAAGTTGCCTTCAGTCAAATATCGATCTCAATGCTCAGTGGCGTTGTACCAAGTGAAGAACCTCTATGGCAGGAAAGAAACCTGCGATATCAACACCAAGCCACACTCAACTCTGAATTAGGCAGTTAACAGGGTGAAATATTCGACTTTCTGAAGACGATCAGAGTTATGTAACTCCATTGATATAATAGATAATCCACGAGACGACCAAAAATGAACTTCAGTACTGTTCTTCCCTGGCGCATAATTCGTTTGAAAAAAAAGGTCGTACCCGGATTCGAACCGGGGTTGTTCGGATCAAAACCGAAAGTGATAACCACTACACTATACAACCATCTTCGAACTTTCAGTAGCTTATGGAATTCTATATTCAATTTTGTTACTTGCCATGATGAATATACCATTCAATTACTCTTGAGGCATTGGGTCCAGACTAGAGTAAAGATCTACAATGGATATACTTAAAACCTCATGAGGGCCATCATACCATTATGAAACACCAATTCTTGATAGGGGCAATAATTGTTCTTGCCCTATAATTCCACCAATCTCATTCCACGAGCACACACAGGCTGAAAATTTTAGCTGAAACTTTTCAGTTCTCTTCCAACAAATTCTCCAAACACAAAAAAATTAAGAGAAGGTATGTTTTAAATCTCTTTTCGCACACCTTTATATGATGAGACCGAGTCCTAGTGACTTTTTATTATAAACCCAGCTCTTCGACTAATCTGTTCGTGAGAAGAATTATTGTCAAACGCTCTGATTTAACTTGTGTGATCATTACTTGCCTCCAGTTGATATTTATACTGACCAGAATCTTAGTATATATTTGTATATCATTAATATTTACAGAATCTTTCGATGCACTGCAATCATCTCTATGTAAATCATCTGGTCTTTGCGCCAACTGCATTGATGACCATGATGTCACCATCTTCGATCTCATACGCCTTTCCATGTTTATCATACTTGATATATTTCTCTACCTCCCCATTGATAACTTCATCTTCTTTCTCCATAAGTTTTTCATATTTCAAGACGCTTGCGTTTAAGAATCCCTTTTGTAAATCTGTGTGAATCATACCTGCCCCTTCTGGTGCCGTTGAACCACGCTTAACGTTCCATTCACGAGCCTCAATTCTACCACAAGTATAGAAACTGATCAGATTCAACTGATCTTTCATCTGCGTAACCATCTCGTTGATTGCATCACTTCTGTCATGGGACTCTAATTGAGAGTGTTCATGGTCTGCAGAAAACATGATTAATTTCTCCTTTGGTGAATTTGCTTCAATCCATTCCTTAACACCATCGACGTACTTATTCTTGCCTTTAAGATAATCATCCTCTGAGACATTCAACAGATACACCGTTGGTTTCGCCGTGAGGAATTTGTGCTTATTGATCACGTCAACTTCATCCTCCGTCCACTTCGCATTATTCAGCAAGCGACCATTCTCCATCATCAAATCGCTCAACTTCTGTAATATAGAGTTCTCCTTTTCAAGTTCCTTTCTATCATTCGACTTCATACTTTTCATACTCTTTTTGTTTCTTTCAAGAACATTTTCAACGGTGTCAAGATCCTTTAGTAACAACTCATCAGTGACAATCTCCAGATCACGTACAGGGTCCACTGTTAGTTCAACATGTGTGATCTCATCGTTATCAAATCCACGCACGACATGAAAAATCCCATCGACATTTCTGATATCATTTAAGAATTGGTTCCCCAGGCCTTCTCCCTTTGATGCGTTCCTCACTAATCCCGCGATGTCCACAATCTTCAAATAACTTGGAATAGTTTTCTCACTATTAAAGATCTCACGAAGATGCTCCAGTTTAGGTGATGGTACCGTATACATAGCCTCTTCCGGGTCCACTGTAGCAAATGGATAGTTGTTTGGGTTCCCCAACGATGATTTGGTTATGGCTTGGAAGAAGGTTGATTTACCAACATTGGCCAACCCAACGATGCCTACGCTCAACTTGGATGACTGACGGCCCAGTAGTGCGTTCATCTTTGGCTGTACCTTGGCCTTGGGTGCCCTCTTTGCCAGGACAGCGGTGGTAGTACTGAACAGTCTGCGTAGCATCGCTTTCCCTGCTCTGTTCTGTGTTTGTTGCAGAGGTCCGATCTACAATTTTTCACTTTAAGTACACACCAATAAAATCTCTATAGAAGCCTATTTCGCAGCATCACGGAGAGAATTGTAGTGCTCTCCGAGTGCGTAACTGTGTTTGTAGTATACCAATTTGAGCTCCTCTCCGTTTCCGTCTTCGTTAAATTTCAAAGTGGATCTCCCACTCATCATCACACTGATGGGACAGTCGTACTCCTTTGCCAGTGCCAAAATCTCTAGATCTGACCCCCATGCCGATGTGTTCTCCATCTTTTCCGTATACTCTTTGATATCTCTCACTGACATCGTCTCCTCGTCAAAGAGGTACGGAGTAAAAGTGACAGGGTCATTTCTAATGTGGTTTGCTGATTTGGTTCTCAACTCTTGTACTGTGACTTTAGTACCATGGCGAGTGTCTAGCTGGTCAGCAATAGATGAAAATAGACAGTTACCGTCAGGTTGGATATCAAACTGTTCTACGCCTTGTAATTGGCACAGCTGATTAAGGTGTTCTTGTTCGATCTCCTTCAAATTTGGCTGTTCAGCTGCTTCCGCTTCTGCTTCTGCTCTTCTTTGGTCAATCTCAGCTTGACGTCTCTGTAATCTCTCCTTCTGTCTATTACGCTTTGGCCTCTGCTGTGGTTCTTCATCCACCTGTTGAGTTGTCGTTGGCAGCTGTTTTTCTTTCTCTTCGAGTTCCAACTGCGCTAAGAGCATCTCTGGTGTGATCTCTTCTTCTGCTTCTGCTTCACCATTCCTAATCTTCAACTCCTATTATCAGTATTAGTGAATCATTCATTTACTCAAGCTCAAACATCATATGACATACCTTCAACTCTCGTTCATGCTTCTCTTGTAAGTTCAACTCCAATTCTAGACACTTCTTGTTCACCTCTTTACGTTTGGACTTTGTAGCTTGTTTCTTGAGACCAGTTACAGTGGAAATGAGATCCTTTTTCTCCTTCTTATGTCTGACGAGTATCTGCTCTTCCGTCTCATCACTCGCACTCATACTTTCTTAGATTATTGTCTTCCTTTTACAAACAGAAAAAAAGAAGTAATAGCTTATGGAATTTTATGATCTATTTTTGCAGCTTCCAGCGGTCCACAGTCACATACAACAGGTATGTTCATATGATTACATAACAATATCTCGCTGAAAGTATAAAAAACGACCTCGGTCAGGGTCGAACTGACGATCTCACGATTAACAGTCGTGCGCCTTAACCAACTTGGCCACGAAGTCGAATTATGGTAGACTGCTCGCTCTTACTTAACAAATCAAAAAGAACTGAAAAATTCTGAACTCATAACACCTATTGTCATGTCACATCGGTTTACATGGCAAAACACATTATAACCATCAAATTTTATTAAAATTTAGAAGCATAAATCTGAGCAAATCGTAAAAGCACAAAAAACAGTTAACTATGCATGTATTCAAGTCCAGAATTGGATGGTACCGAATGATTGTTCAATGCCATATGGACCTGGATCCTTCCAGAGATCATTATATGTGGTTAAGATAGTCACTTCGTTATTCATCGCCTCCAGAATCTTCTCAATGGCGATTCTCTGGTTTTCAGGAGAAGGAACATTACCACCATTCACTTTACCGGCAGATGGATAACCGGTTTCAGCGACAACAATTTCCTTAGAACAGATGTTTTTGACAATATCAACTTGACCCTTAACGAAATCACCAGCGGTTTCAGCAGTAGAGTATGTGTCAAAGTAGGCATGCGGATTAACACCAACGAAATCAATGGCAGCATCATTACACAAACTTGGATATGTCTCAAAGGTCACAGGTGGTTCAGCGGTGGTGATTTTTCCAGTGTAACCAGCAGCTTCCAACTTGGCTCTGACTGAGGCTATCTTGGCAATCAGCTCATCAACAGTGACATATCCAGCAAGAACAGCCTCATTACCAATTGTGATATAGTCAAAGACGTCCCAGGTATTGGCTTTACCCCAAGCGATCAACTCATTAACGCCGTCATCAATAGAGTCAACACCGGCAGAAGAAATCCAGAAACCTTGGTTGATCTTCAAACCTAAACTCAAAGCATTAGGCTCAATTGTTTGAATGGAAGAACAGTCGGTACCATAGACACGAATTTTTGGGATACCGGCAGACTTGATAAGAGTCAAATCTTTCAACACTGTAGCGGAATTCTTACAGCTGCTGTCGTCATTGTATGGAGAGTAGACAATGGCA